>JACSVZ010000001.1:45398382-45977088 GCA_014706295.1 Lycocorax pyrrhopterus obiensis | reverse complement strand
CCGGAAGAGAGATCTTTTCTCTCTCTTCTGCAGTGGGTAAAATAGTTTTCACAGACAAATGGCTTTTTCTTTCAAGTCAGCTTGGAGTAGCTGTGCCATTTTCTCCCTTTGATCATAGCTCACCTGCACAGCAGCTTGAGTACCAGCTGTAAACCGGCTCACTGAAATTACCTGCACTGGGAATATGACACCATTTTGACCCCTACAATTTCATTCGGCTACATTTGTTGAAGGCAACAAACAAGGACTGTATCAGGAACTCATAAATTGTCTTTCCTGAAAAAAAAAACCAGCGTCATGAAATTACATCTTTTACCCAATTGCTTTATCTTTTACTTCTCTCCTTGCTAACCTGTCAATTGACTCCAAATGCTAACTACCCTTTTCTGTCAAACTGATCAGTTAATGTAATGAACCCCATTTCATGGCAACTGTTCCCGGTGCTGCTATAGTATCAAGTTTGGTTCTTCTTTTTCAGACCTGAAGAATATTTAAAAAAAAAAAAAACAAACCCAACCCGTGATTACTTCCTTTTTTTCCCAAGTGTATCAGTGGAACTAAAAAAAAAATATTGGTTCCCTTCCAGTTTTGTCAGCATGTAATAATGCAAAATAATGTAAAATAGAAATGCAGAGATTGGGGGAACAAGGTTTTACCTCCAATCTGAGTCAAATAAAATTTCTCATGTTCAGGATTTGTTTACATTACTCTTGTACATAACATCTTTGTATCTACAGCACAAAATCCTAACTGGTAATTTGTAAAGGCATGTTTAATTTTATTTCCTCACTTAACACTGTACCTCCACTATAGTGACATTTACAAGCTTTAAGAATGCTCTGGTTGGCTTCTGACTCTTCTCAGTTGCAGGGCTATGACCTTGGGATAATGAAAATCGCATGAGATGGCTCCCCTGACTTGAGTGTTGTAGTGGGGAACACAAGTTCTTTAAGAAAGACTCTGGAGTCTCTCCTTAGAGAGAGTCAAAATTCTTCTGAATGCAGTCCTCGATGACTGGCTTTAGGTTGCCCTCATTGAGTAAGGTGATTGGGCCAGATCACCCCCTGAGGTCTCTTCTAAACTCAAACACTGTTATTCTGTGAATTACGTTATCACAGTTTGAAGTTAATCTCTGGTTTCTCTAGTATCTCCAATGTAATAAGACGATTAGTGGCATTTTTCAGCATGACTATGACTGAGATCAAGTAGTTGTGTTTTTCTTGAGAAACTGGCACCTACCAGTGCCTTGTGTTTAAAGAAGTCAAGATAGGAGATACATTACCCAGTTTCTTGACAGTGCCGTGGTCTGTTTCTCATTATAATCACATAAAATAGCAGTGCATTACACTGGGATAAAAAGAAACTTGAGCAGCCTGCTGAAGCAGTGTCAAAAATGGTCTTTCTCCCTTTTGCATTCCCTCTCTCTGTAAAAGCTTTTAAAAAACTGTGCTTTAAGGAATTACTGACCAAAATTCATTATGCAATCATTTGACAGTTTTCCTTTTTCATTCAGGTAAAAAAAATGATGCTGGTAAAAGATCTGGCATCTTCATTCACATACATGAATAATCATTTGGATAAAAGCTGAGTTGAGCCCCAAGAGAGGATAAATGCTATATAGAGCTTCCATTCGGTTATTAAATGGAATAATATTTAATGTATTCTAGCAATTTTTGGATTTATTCATTTGCAAAGAAAATAGAACTTAGGTCGTTAAATTTGGTCTGGTTTGGGTTGTTTGGGGTTTTTTGGAGGGAAGGGGGCTGTTTTGTTTTTTTCTTTCTGTGTCCGCATTATATTACAAAACATCAGGCTTCACTATTCCTTCTGATATCGCTTTTAGAAAAAATCGGTTTAATTTCTTTTTCGTAAGAGAGTGCTTTATTTTGGGTTTGGCCTAGAGAACATTCTGAAAAGCTGTAGCCAACAGGACAAGCCCCTGCAGTGTAATTCTTCCATTTGTATAAGGAAGGATATTGTAAATCATGTAGTCCTTTACTTTTCCTTCCCTCTTTTATTTTTTTTTTATTTTATCCTGTGATTAACACACAAGAAAAATCCCTACAATTTTTTTAAACCAAAGAGCAGGTGAAATGAAATGCAATTCACCTGAAAAGCAGGTGTAATGAAAGCAATTATTGATCTCCATTATTATATTCACCGACATAATATTAGTAAAGATACTGAAGACCTGAAATTCTGCATAGGCTTAATTTGGGCTTCAGAGGAGGATTGAAAAAGTCAGTAATAAAGAACTTACTTTAGGAACTGAACTTTACTTTAAGATTTTATATTTGCCTGCTTTTTCTCCCACTTCTGAAAGCACACAGTCAGAAGAAGATTAATGCAGTGAGATAGGTAGATAACGCTAACCATTTTTAAGTAGATGTTTTTCACGGTTTTTAAAGCTTCAAACACCACTTGCATCTTGAACAACTTGAGCAATGCTGTCTGAGTATTGTTTGAAAAACAACAAAACCCTTTCATCAGGATGACAGTCTGGAAAAAAAATGACAAATAATTCCTCCACACAGATATTTTGAAATACTGTGTTTTGATGGGTGAGATTAAGTGTTTTAGATGGAGGACACTTCTCGCTTAGAGGGACAGTGTCAACTTTAACATCTTTTTGCTTAAATAAAGGCTTTGCTTCAGTGTTAAAAAACACCTTAGACTTGACTTCTCTTCACCAAGTTTTCTCTCTCCTATTTTGCAGTATGTTTCTTGTTTTAATGTTTGTCATATTTTGAAAGTACAGGCAGGGGTATTGCTGTCTTTTCTTCTTTCTATTTAACTACCCTGACAGAATAACAGCTTATTAATAAACATTACCCAGAGAATAAACAATACCAACATATTAATAAACATTGCCATTACTCTTTTAATTCCTAGCAGGATCAAATTTGATATTCTTATAATGTCTTCCAGAACTGTAAATTGTAATTGGATAAACTTTCTCTTGATTTTTGAAATAAACCAGGTTTTAAATTCAACACACATTAGTACATATTTTACATTGACTTATCCTATGGTCTTCTTAGCAACTGGAAAAAGTGGCACCCTGGACAACAGCTGCATTTTTATTTATAAAAGGCCATCATTAGTTTTTTAATCCTGTTACCATCTTTGTCTCCAGTTGTACCGAATACACTGTTTTCAGATACCCTAAGAAGTGGAAGGATGGTGCTGTTAATATGACAGGAACTGAGAGAGCTTGATTCAAGCACTTTTTTTTTTGCCACAGATTACTTCTGTGATATTAAACAAGTTGCTTTACCTCCAGTCCACTCAGTTTCATGACAGCAACATAAGACAACAGGGTGTTGTTGCTTTATTAGATTGTCATGAGGCTATTTAAAGCCTAATTGTTGCCTAGTGATGAAATCACTCAGCCAGGAGCAAACAGCTGGAAAGCCTGTTCCCTCATTATATTTGTTTTCATTGAACAATTGTTAAAGAATTAACTGCAGAGAAGACCATGGCCCTCCAGCCAGCCGCACGAAGGCACAGCTGAATCAGATTCTTCCCTGTCCATTGGGTCAAGTGATTCCTTTTGGCAATTTTCAACAATTCCTGTGCAATACCCTAACCAGCAGATTTCTGTGCAAAAGTACCACCAATAATGACTTTATTTTTTAATTTAACCCATCTAGTGCAAGCTGACTGCTGGAACTAAAAATGTTCATAATTTTGAGCTTCTTCTGTAATTTCGTAAATTAATAAAGTACTGACTGCCTCTTAGGACTTTCAAGAACATAAAGTATCTAGATGGTTTCCTTAATTTTCAGAAAAAATATTTTGCCTGAACTTCAGAATATATCTTTCAGTTCTGTACCTATTCATGTACGCAAAGAAATGTCCATGAAGTCATTTCACTTCCTCACTTTAAATATGTACAAGAGGAATAATATCAAATACTTGTGCACATAAGAACTTTGTTTTCATAAAGTCTTCAAATATGTTTCTTAAACAAAAATAAAAATGAGAAAACTACACTTTCTGCTTGGATTTATTTTTATACACTAAGATGAGATAGAGGTATATATAGAGAATTTTGCAAGAACTTTGAGTGTTTCACTTGTGTGTTCTAAGGATGATTATCAAGGAGAGAGGCTGATTACCTTTACACCCTGATTTAAAAATATTTTTGCTTACTATATAAGTATCTTTGCAATAGCATTTCATTCTTTGAAAACACAGTGCATGAAAAATTATCTCAGCTTTATTTTTTCTTTCATAATTAATATCTCACTCCTTGGGATTTTCTAACTTGGCATATGAAAGTAAATATAGACTAGGTCTCACTATCACTAAATATAGTTTCTTCTTTTAACTTTACCACATGGTGGGTGAAATTATGGTCCCATGAAAATAAATGGAAGAGATCTCATTAAGATTAGTATCAGAAGAATTTCACCCATTTTTCTCTCAGTTGCGGCATAACAGACAGATCTTTTACTTCTCTGTTCATGGAAATATGATCAGGGGCTATAGCTCAGTGTTGAGCTCATCTTGCAAGCACACAGGAAGCTCTGAGTGGAAGCCTTCATACTGCTTTAGGCTCTTCTGATGCTTTCTTCTCATGGGTGACAGTCACGAATGGGACTGTCACTTCATCACCTGACATTGCTATAAACATAAGGGATTAAGATCTCAGTTCAAAATACTTCTGTTGCCTGTTTCTCAGGACACTTCTCTAGAACCACCCTAGTCTGCAAACACCTTGCAAAAAAACATCTGAAACATGCACTTTTGGCCTATGTTATTGATTATGCCTAGACCAGAGTAGCCTGGAGCTGAACCTCAAGGTTCACTACGGCTCAATGACTTTCAACCAGAGTGAAACTTAAGCATGAAGCACTTTTCCTTGAGCCTTAATTTCTATTGGATGAAAAAAGATGCTCCATCTGCCCTGGCAGGAAGCCACGGACTGCTTCTGAGTGCCCGAATGATTAGGGAAAGAAGGACCCCAGGATGCAACAGGTGTGTTTCAGCAGGAATTACAGAGGTTTTCAAATGGGGCGATTGCATATAACAGCATGTGGCTGCTTATGGTTTCGGAATACAAGGACATGCATTTGTCAGAAATTCAACTCATATATAAATGAATATTTTACAATAAAACATATTTATGCTATATTTTTATAGTACATACTATGCCATATTTATGCAGACCATATTTATCCTTGTTGTTTGTTAGGTGTTTTTGGTTTGGTTTGTTTAGATGGCTGTTTTTGTTTTTTTCTCATATTTTAGTGAGGATTCTGGAGGCTGAAACTTTTAGATTTAGGTATCAGTCCAGGAATTCTAAACAATGCAGTAAATATTTTTAATTATGTTTATTAAACTACCAAACCCTTAGAAAATACTTGATGGGAAAAAGAACTGAGCCAACTTTTCCTGTAGTGGAGGGCAATTACACTACATCTTGTTAAGACCAAAAAAACACATCATTTGGAAGTAAGAATTTTTCATATACTGTTCTTACTATTGTTTCAGGTTGGAAAAGAGATTATTTATAGCGCAGAAACTTTATAATAAGAGGAATACTCAAAGACTATTCTATATTTTTTTTCATTAATCTTTGGGTCTGGTTTTATAGAAAATGGATCAAGGGAATATCTGCTATAGCTATTTTGACAGAAGGGCACAGCAACTTCATAAGTTCATTGACTTAAAAGTCTGTGTCTATCTTCCTCTCTGTTGAGAGATCCTTATTAAAAAATACAAACTTATTTGGATTAAAAATAAATATCTATCATTATTATCTTACTCCCCTTTAAAGCTTTCTGTAGAAATTTGACAATTATTTCAGTAAACCAGTGTATACATTAACATAATCCTTGCCAGAATGATTCTACATAGACTTGCCAGACAGATTCTACATGATCATTTGATCATGATCTCCGAGCATGACCTTTGCTCACATAGTTCTGCTTAGAATAGAAATACTATTTAAATGTAGGTTAAAAAGTTTGAGAAAATCACAAGGGGTTTCCTTTTATTTTATTCTAACTGCTCTATTTTGTGGACACTATGTGGAAAACTAGTTTTTTAGAATTTTTATTTTCTGACTGTCTCTCTGATCTTTACGGCACAATGAAATGTACCTCTCTTTCAAGGCAAAAAAAAGGTCTTTTGTTTCCTAATAAAAACACCCCCCAAAACAAAAACCAAACAAACCACACACACAAAAAAACCCCCTCACCCGTATATGATTTGATTTATCGCAAAAACTTTTCATTATAAATTTCTCATATTAAATTTTAGGGATTTTTTTCAGCCAAAATTCTACCATTTTTCTAATCATTTACAGCTAATACAATTGCCATATAAAGAAAGCTTTTCTTCTGAATAGTTCTACATAATCAAATAAAACAGGTCACATTCATAAATTTTGCAAAAGTACTGTCACAGTACTGCACACCAGGAGAGGTGTAAAATATTATTGGACTGTTAAAGCCAAAACAAGGAAAGTCTCACCAAATGTAATGTCCCTTGGCAACCAGCATGATATCAAAACTTGTTTAAATATTTTGAAACGTCTGCAAACTCACACTGTATTATTGGAACCTAATTTGAGATTCATGTTTCTGATGGGTGGTGAGCCCATTTCCTGAGAGATGTTGATAAAAAGCCTTTCATTTACATGAAGTAACATAAAATGATACAAGCTATAAAAATACTGGAGCTATCTCTACCTTTAAGAGAAGGTTCTGGTCGTGAAATGAAGAAATACAGAGAAAGAAGGAATAGCTGGGAGAGATGAATTTAACTTTTTCCTCTTTACATAAAATAACTAGAGGAGAATGATGCTTTTCTCAAATTCATTAGTAGATAAGAAATTATATTTAAGTATGTATTTTAAGGGCAGGGAGTGGCTTTGAATAGCAAGTGGGGAGAGATGCTTTTTCTTTCAGTAGTTATTTTTATGCAAATAAGGTAAAAAGAAAAAAAAATATTAAACTTGTTACATCTTCACAGATTTGAACCTGGTTTTGCCATTTCTTTGTAATCAGAAAGGAGAACTTTGTAGCTGAAAGTTAAAGCTGTAACATAATCACCTCATAAGAAGATAGGGGTTTTAAAATAAATGCATATACCAAGATCCATGGTAAAACAGCAAATGTTAGCAATACTGACATAAATATAATATTTGGATTCTGAGATAGGATTTCAGACTGCCAGGGAACCTCCTTCCATCTTTATCACTGTCAAGGCCTGAGAAGGAATTTGCAGTTTGGTTCTCATCAGCACCACCAACCATTTGTGTGGAGGTCATTGCTGAATGGCAACCAAACGGCAGCAACATTGAACAGCTGCCTCAACAGCTTTGCCAGTACAGGGGGTGAGAGAAAGTGAGAATTGAAACGTAGGTCTCCTGGATGCTGTGCTACTGAATACCCCTTCTTCCTCCTTTCTTTTGATTTTTTTTTTTTTTCTTTAATCAGGAGTTCACTGAAAGTTTGAAAGGCTTCAAGCGTGAGGCCAGTATTGCTAGGTCACTTAGCTGCTTGTCAAACACTACAGAGGATAAAACAAATTTGCAGGAGCCCCAAAGTATACAAATGCATTTTCTAGATGGGGCCAACATGTTTTTATCACATGTAACATCTGATTGAGGAACTGCCTTCTACAAATATTTGACGCAAATTAAAGCTTGCTTTCACATGAGAAGTCCTGCTGATTTCTGTGGGAAATAATGATTTGCAGCATTGAGACTGTTGTGTGGCCAGTAAGGCCCAGCTGGAAGCTTGTCACAGTCAGTTCTAAATTTGTGCAACATAGAAATCAGTCTGTGCATATTTTCTACAATTCCACATTTGGCTTGAGTTCATGTTTTTAACTGGTTGAAATCATTGCAATAACACTCTTCATTTATCAATTTATTTAACCAAATAAAGTCACGCAGTATTGAAAATTTATTTTTGTTGTCTTTTTTTATTATTATTACTTTTTTGAAAACTTTGTCTAAACATTTAACCTATTTGTGCTTTAAGTATTCTATGCCAAAGCTAATTGAAAAATTAAAGCTTTCATCCTATAAGCTGAGCGTTTGAGCAGTTCATGTGTAAACTTAGCAGATAATCTCTGAGCTGGAAAGATGCTGAGGTGGACTTACATATGGCAACACCAGAGCGTGTCATACTCATTTTAGCAGTCTAACAGCTCTGATTCAGGCATCCACAGGATAACATGTTGAATCCATTACTTTTTGAAAGCTGCTCTTGGAAAAGAAGGGATTTTAATTGAATGTGTGTGTGTTGAGGAGGATAAGGGTACCGGATGCCCGAAATTGAGTTTGTCTGTAACCTTCAAGGCAGTATGCAAACTAACGAGATGTAGAATTGCCACTACATCTGTTACCATTTGCTCACATTTAGGATGAACACTTAAAAAAATATTCCTGCTGTGGAGCCCTATTTGCTGAAAATAATATAATTTGTGCATACACATTCATGCTATGTATTTAGTGCTTGAGGAAAGCAACTAAATGGGATACTTTTCTTCTCCTTTATATTAATATTTAATTAAAAGCTCAAGATGTTCTCTTTTGACAGATACTCTTTTAGCCATAGGAAAAATATATCTACAGTAACACTTTTCTTGTTTGATCTCTTTTTTTTTTTGGGTCAACTTACTTTCATACACAGACACACACAGATACTGCATTCCATGATAGAGACACAATGCTGTTAGCAATTTTTATGCTTGAGGCCAGGGAAATTGTATCACACTTGCTTTTGACTCCAGATCAAGAACTGTAGCTGTAGCATGACAAAAATAAAAATAGAGAAAAGGCTTTGAAGGTTTCAAATGCTGAAATTCATAAGTCTGGCTTGTTAAAGTGGTTACTTGTTCACAGTAGCATTTGCTGCCTTGCTAATGATCTTCTGGTTGGGATGGATCCAGCCAGTGTATCTGATACAGAAGTTTGAAATTTCACAATAAACTGTTTCACTAAGACTTTGGGGGAGGGGGGAGAAATGCCAGGGGGAGGAGGGGGGAGGAGAAGCAAGAAAAAACCAACAACCAGAACTACAGTATTATGAGATGCAGAACATTCTTTTTAAAAAAGTGATTTCTAAGTCAAAGAGTATTATAAAATTGATACCCAAGTTCTTCACTTATGGCGCAGTCAAAATTCCCACTGGAAATAACCTTCTTTGTAATCTAACAATCACAATGTTTGAAGTTTTTCATGTACCTATCTTTAAAATACAGTAAAAGAAGGGGAAATTCCATGTATTCTTACGGTATAGCTATGTAACATAGGCAAGATAGAGCCTTGTGTGCCCATAAGCCACAGACGCCCTAATTAACAGATCCTCAGGCAGACAAAACTGTCTGTTTTCAATTAAATTAAAGACTGTATAGTGATTTTCAAAAGTGCCTCAATTCACTGTTCTGTTTGCTTCTGACAAATTATTACTCTAGAGACCAAATCTTCTGTCAATGATTATGGACATTTTGAATAGAATCATTCTGAAAAGAAAAGGGGCTCTGCCACAGGGAAATGTAGAGACATCTAGAAATAGCACAACTCTTACTGATTACTGATATTAAATATACTACTGACACTAAAAATACTAGTGCAATGCTGATGTCTCCTAATATTAATACTAGCACAGATGTACCTTCCATTAATGTAGTTTCACTTCAGCTGAGGCTATGATTAAAAGTGGAATATAGTTGTGTTCTTCTAAATTCATGTCTTAATATTAATGAATGTGATGGACCACTGAGGAATTGAAGTGTTATCTTAGTAAATCAGAAAATCTATCCAATAGAGCTTACATTTAGGCAACATAATGATGACTTTTAATTAGATAAAGATGTCATGAAGCTTGGAACATACATTTCAAGGTGGGTCAAGGTTTAAAAAAAGAATTAATGTGGACAAAAATTTAAAATATTATTAATAATGAAAAAATCCTATGTCTTGAAAAATAGTTAAGAGCAGTGTGCTGTGAAGTAGCCACGGTGAAAATTATTAGCTGCGTACAACAGCTGCATCCAAACTTCTTTCTTAGTGGCCTAGATGCCAGCCTGTGCATTGGCACAGAGACCATGCACCTCTAAGCCTGCACCTGCCATCTGACAAGACATCCCTATGCATATGCATCATGCATGAGCTCTACACATCTGAGAAAACTTAACTGTATCTACTCCGTGAGCACTGCTCAGCGTATATCTCCTTTTACTAGACCTTTACTGATTTCGTGTTGGAAGACTTTCGGAGAGAAACGTCAGACCCAGCCATGTGTAAGTTTAACCACATGTATGCATGGGATACAGGCTACCACATCCTTTTTCCTGTAACTCATTTCCCATCTCTGACCTTCCTGAATTTTTTCACTGTGAAGGTGGCAAAGATACTGGAACAGGTTGCCCAGAGAAGCTGGGGATCCCCCATCCCTGGAAGTGTTCAAGTCCTTGGGGCTTTGAGCAAACTGCTCTAGTGAAAGGTTCCCTGCCTGTGGCACTTGGGTTGATAACTCAATGATTATTTAGGTCCTTTCTAACCCAAACCATTCTATGATTCCTCCATGCAGGACACAAAGAAAAGAATATGTATTTCAAAGCTTGCATTTGCAATTCTCAGAGAAGGCAAGAAACTTTTTTTTTTAAATGGTACAAACAAATTATTGCCTTCAGTTCTTGTGATATATACCTCTTTTTTGTTTATTATCACAGTCATTTTTTTCTGCATGTAGTTAAATTGTCGTCCAAAGAATCTGTGGGGAAAAAAAGTTACATTTCAAGACACTTCAGAAAAGATTTTCGTAAAAGGAGACAGAGAGTTCTAAAAGGGTATAGAGAGCTCTAAATGCCACTGAAAATTAATCAGAATTTTATGCATGTATTTCAATATTTAGGTTATTTTTAAAGAAACATTCAACCAATAAAATCCAACACAATTCTAGAGAGAATCAAGCTTGTGGCAGCCCTGTTTTTAGCAAGCTGGGACTTCTTTTATTAAATTTGTTTTTTGTCGTTGGTTTGAAGGGAGGTAGTAATTATCTTAGAAATTCTAGCTATGAGGAGTTTAAACTGTGAGTTCACAGATGAAAAACAGTCTGAGGCATTGTCTTATTTCTAGGAAACATAAAAACCTCAATTCCTTACCCTGTGTCTAGAGGAAGATTCTGCATGAGTCTGTTCTTGTCCCTACTGCTCTTCCACTGCAGACACACAGCACTTCAGTTTCTCGTGAGTTTTTAGGCAGGTACATACACTAGATAGCAAAGGGAGGAAAGATTGCAACATCACTGAATGCACCACAAAGCCTATCCCCGGTATTTAGGCCGATGGATGTGGCAGAGCAGCTATAGCCAGCTTGCAAAGCATTTGTAGTCAGATGGAGTTTTCTATGACTCTCTGAGAGAATTACTGTGCTCCCCTGAAATCCTGTGTGTTTTAGTCATAGGTAAATTATGTCCTGCTAGAGTAATAGCTTTACAGAGGAAAAGTGAAATAATACATTGCTTGTTCTGGGTGCTATGAGAGGAAATGGGGTCTCTGAGGCATAAATCCTGCTAAAATGCATTTAGAGAAGGAGGAGCCAGGACTAGTGAAATCTTACCAGCATTGTCTATCTCGGAGTCATCCCCACAACCTCAAGCTTCAGCCCACTTTAGTCTAGAAGCAGCTGGATTTTGCAGTCAAAAAGACAGCCAGGTAAAGAAGGTACATTTGTGCAATAAACATAATCAAGGAATTAGAGTCAGAAGTGAAAAGGGGACTAAATTTCTGGAAGGAAAAATGTGTACTTTAAGAAACTGTAGCTAAGGAAATGCCAATTTTATATTCATTACCATTTCTATATCCCAGGTAGCCTGGTTAAATAACATTTTAGAAAGACCAATGAGCTGTCTATGCTACGGCTCAAAATTTTATTCCATGCATGAGGTAAATCATGACAGAAAGCCCTAAGGCAGTGTTTGAAATGAAACCTACATGGGCTATGATGAAGAGAGATGAGAATCAGGCTTTTCACGCATTGTTAACCTTTAAGAGATAACAATTAAGTCCAAAATAGGCTGTGACAGTCATCTGGATGAGTCTCTTATTGTAGGTATAATGGAAAGATGCTAATACAGGAATAATTTTTTCAAAGTGATAAGCTTGGAAAATTAGAACAGAATAGAAGAGTTGATTTAGAAGGAACCTACGGTGACCATCTGGTCCACCTGCTTAAGTCTAGTCCGACTCCCTTCATCTAGTCTAACTGTCTAGACAAAGAAGAAGAATGCCAAAAGATGCATTCACCATGCTTTTGAATGGATGGACGTTGAACAATATCACATTTGAGAGTGTTGGAAAATAAAAGATCATAATAAAAAAACCCCACAGGAATATGGACTTAAAAATATATTAAAGGTGTTAGATAAACACTAGGTACTTAAAAGTTATATTGATGCACATATTATTGCTTACTATTTAGATGTATTGCTTCAGGTGTCTCACATGAAACAAATTATTCCTTGATTCAAAGAAATTTGCAAACATTTTTAAAAGCTAAAAATTTGGATTTTCGCCAAAACAAAAACTGAAGCAAAATGCCTCAACTGGCATAAAAATATAATTCAAGTATCAGTTTTATTTATTTCTCTCTTTGGGAAATATATATTTCTCTCTTTCTCTCTCTTAGTCCGAAAGTTTCATATCAGCCCATCCATAGCAAAAAACCAAAACAAAACAAAAGCCACTCAAGAATATGAATTATTTAGCCTATTTCTATAATTCATAATAGCACCAAAAATATGCCTATGAAATTGTGTTTATACAAATCTAGGAGAAATTTTGCTCTCATTTTCTTGAATGAGATGGATGTATTAACTCTCTTTTAGAATCAGCCTGGCCTAGCTTTAAATACATATCTGCAATCAAGCACAGGTGTCACAAAGTGGGGATATTAAAGCAACTAATTTATGTAAGGGATTGTAAAATTTCCTCCCCTCCCCAGAGACATATCTAGTTGGTTCTGCACTTTTTTCTTTTTAAATGGAAAGTAATGTGGATCGTTAATGTCATCTGTCTGTGAATTAGGAAGATTTTTTACTAACAGAAATAGCGTAACATATGAACAAAAAGGCTTTGAGCTCTTATGAAGGTGAAAAATGATGACAACATGACATGCAGATCTTCAAATGGCATCTGAAAAGCAGGATCATAAAATTATAGAGTTTTACTCCTTTCTTCTTCCACCCATGTTTCCTCAATGGTTATTTAAGTGGTTCAGGCTTCTTTACTCAACACCACGTTCTAAGGCAATCCACAGCCTAAAAATAACCTTTCTGTATGCATACATGAGTTAATAGCAATTTAATATATTCCTAATTGCAAGGTGTGTCATGTCTTAGCCATTTTAGAATACATTTTCTCCTGGAATGACCTTTAGGATGCTCTGTGTGTGTGTGTACACGCACACACATACATTATTCATGTACTGAAGCACAGCCCGGTGTAGAACACCGGGGATGGCACGGACAGGAGCCCTCCCTACTTGCAGCATTTCTGTGACAGAAAGAACTAAATTTGTAAGGAAAGCATACAAAGTATGAGGTCTTTAAACTATGGCCTAATTCAACCTTTGACAAAGAGGGAAGAATTCTTTAGATTTTTTTTCCTTTAAGGTTAAAAATAAGTACAATAGCCTGTTTGTATCTCCACAAATCATAGCTGACCCATACTATTTCACTTCCTTTAGCATCAGCTTTGTAAAAGCATCTCTTTTTATTTCAGTGACACAGCAGATAAGCTTTTAAAGGAGTCTGCCAGTACTGAAGGTTTGATATTTATAACTCAGTTAAAATATTGTAAACTGATTATGAGTAGAAAATCAGTAAGCATAACGTATGTTTCTCAGTTCCCAACTTCTGTTTCAATTACATTCCTATCTGAAGAAAATTATAGATGTGACTTACTATTCTCTGTAAAAGCAAATGGACACATTTTCTCCTGGTACAGAATAAGTATCTCAATTGCTAGAGTTGAGCCTGTATCTCAGAAAGCTAAGCCTAAATACTTCCAAAAGTGATGAGAGATTACTATTTTTCCTTCCTTCTCCTTTTTTCTGGCTTTTTTTCCCCTCTTAGGTTTCTTCACACTAGCAGTTTCCTGATAGAGGTTTGTAAAGCTGCTATAAAAGATGCTTTAATTGCTTTAGGATACAGCAAGTTCAGTTTAAAAAAAAATTCTGAGCCAGATGCTCATTACACATCTAGCTACATATTTGTAAAGATGCAACATCTTTCTCACATACAGAGACAGGGGAGATCCAACAATGCCAGAGAGAGTCTCTAATGCTATTGTAAGTCAGCAAACGGATCCATACCTAGATTATGTATACGGGAAACTACAAACAGTTCTGAAAGCCTGTTTCTTTTAAAATTTAAAGAAAATAACATTGGAGGTCAGACTAAAAAATTAAAACCACATCCTGTGTTTAAAAAGACAGGAAAAACAAAGAAACTGTGTGTACATTCCACTTATTGCTTCACATTTCTTTTGCTTTGTTGTGAATAGCTTCACATGACAGTGAAAAGGAGAAAGAGCATAAAAAGCTTTCAAGTTATTATTCAGAAAACAAAGCAAACACCACTGGCATGAGTACACATTGTGATGATTACTCAGTTTGGCAAATACCAGCTGAGTATAAAAAAATCAGTACACTGTAAATGCTTTTCAAGTTTTTATTTTTATACTGGTTTAAAGATTAAATAAAAAAAAGTGCCTTTATATACTTTGATAAATCAAGGAGAGGAAAAGGAAAAGTTAATTTTGTCTTTGGATATTTACCATGGCCAATGCAACTTGTTTCAGGTGCTTAATGGATTTTTTTTCCTTTTTTCTTCCTCCTTCTTTAAAAAAATCGCTTAAAGTTTGTTATCTGAGAATACAAATTCAATTTTATTTTTTGAATTTTCCTATAACATATATGTTGTCAAGAGGCAGAAGTAGCTTGTACATTATCAGATTCAGTTTTCTATTCAGATAATTGACTTAATACATTGCTTGTACCAGGCTGATAATTATAATTTATCAGCCAAGACCTGGAAAAAATAAAAAACAACAAAAACAAAGAACAAGCATATGAGCACATTCAGGAATTAAGATGATTCATTTTAATTTATCTATTGAGAAGCAGTTATGATTAAATAGTGTTTGATTATTGGCATCTTGGCAATATTAGGTTACTCCAAGGATTGGTTTATGAATTACTAATTTGAAGTGGTTTTAAACTGACAAACTTCTGAAGATTTCATTTGTTTTCCTTTTCACACACACACATACACTCAAGTGATCTTAGATGAAAGCTGAAGTTGAAATTAGCAGTGGCCTAAGGGCATTACTGTAATTACTAGGCTGTTTAAAATATATCAGTATCATGTCTAATATAATAAAAGTAGAGTCACTGCTGTAGCATAGTTAAGAACAAGAGACTCTGCAAAATGCTGTCAGATTCTGTTAGCTGAAATCAGAGCTAAACTAAATGCATTATATGTGTGATTATGGCCACTGTCCTTACCAGGAAATCATCTGCAAAAAGAGGCCCTGTGATAGGTCTGAATTTTTTTTACCTTTTTTTTCGTTTGTTTGCTTGATTACTTCTAGGTTTGGTTTTGTTTTTTCCTAAAGTTAGAACAACATGATGAGTAACAGGAAAGCACACAAAAATCAAGATGTTAGGCTGCACAAAAATGGAAGATTTATCTGTTAGATTGTATCATAGAAATGGGCTTAATACATCATATTATATTTATTAAGAATTTCTAGGTTAAAGAGATTACTTTCTCTGCATTAAGAAGAGCCACTGACAGAAAAAATCTAGGCAAACTTTAAAACAGAATGAGAAAAAAGTGTATCAAGGTTTTGGTACTTAATGTCCCGAGATCGTGAGCTGATGTCCAAGCATTCAGATCTTTTCAGGGACAGACAAATGCACATGCAAAGTCTGCTGCTGTGGTTAGGAACAGGATGCTAGAGCCTAAATCAGGTCCACACAGTTCTTTCCACCAGGTGAGACATATGGCCAAAAACAAGGCCAGGGCGGCAAAAACACCAGTCTGGAGAATGCAGGTGTTTTGTAGAGGGGGGTAGGATACACAAAATCTGTTGAGAAGAGCAACATCCTGCCAGAAGACAAAAGCAACAAATAGGTTTGCTTTGTAATTAGGGAATAGTGCACACTGTCATTCACTCTTGCAGTGCAGTCGTCCGTCTCCTGGAGAGCTGAGTGTAGCCAGGTGGCTGCTTCCAGGCTTTGGCTGATTGACAGCGAGTGCGGCAGCATCGATGAGTCTCTTAAGTTATTTTGGTCCTCTGAGCTTGAAATGCCCCAAGCCACGGAATATTTTAACTAGTCAGCTTGGTATTTTTATGGCTTCAGGGGTTCTGGTTTTGTCTTTTTTGTTTGGTTGGTTTGTTTCTGTTTTTCTTTTTATTATGGAAAAGCATTTTTGTATCTAAATAAAGCTGCCTTTGCAACTAGCATGTGAAAAGCCCTGAAAGGTATCAACAAAGAAGTAAAACATTTTCTTCCACTCAATTATTGCACAAGGGACACATTTAGTTCAGGATGTTCAACAGCTCCAAAGAGAAAATACATCTGGGTTCAATTCATAAAAGCCTAGGGCAACTAAACAAACCTTCTAAAATGACATTGAAGTAGGAGGAGGAGGTGATTGTTTCTATGACCAAAAAGAAAACTCATCCATTCTGTAGAGACTAACAAAAAGATACAGATTTTTTTTTTTTTTTTTAATAAAGTAATTAAGGAATATTTAAGGCAGGGAAAAAAAATTGAGGGAATGACTCTGGTAGGTTGCCTTTGTAAGAGTTGTGTGGTTGTCTCCAGTCCTTCTTATTGCATTTATAGAGAGAGAAATATGACTCGAAGAATAGCCTTAGGAAAAGGCCTGGAAACTACCAAGTGTTTTAACTACATGACATTGTTATACCTTACCAACTATCCAGACCACCACTTGGGTGAATTCCTTCACTCTACAATAGTCTACTATTCTCTTTCTTTTACTAACTTTTTGTGAAAACACTTTCATATTCCCAACTTTTCAGAGACATGTTGTGGAATAATGTTTCTTTGACAGCAGTGATCAAGGTTGATCAATATTTCTGTGTTAGCGGAAAAAAATTCTGTCATTGTTTCTTAATTCCTGTAACTGCAGCCTTCTTTCTTGATATTAATCTTTCTGCTTGACATAAACCACAATATTAAAAAAAAAAAAAGGACAGGACTATATATACAGCCCATTGGTTAAGTAACATACAATCAGTAGGTTAATTTCCCCTCATAGCCATTGTTAACCTTTTGCATTTACAAGTTTTTAATGTAACATAATGACAAAGAATTTAAGAGAGTAAAACAGATCTATATAGCATTTAATACTATTTATCCTTTATTTATTTATTTTTATTTATATATCCATAATTTATTTCTTTATTCATCTGGTTTCCAATCATATTTTGCGTTTTGCTCTTTGCTTTTCCTCCTTTTTTTTGTTATTTCTCCTTCAAGATCACCTTAATGCATAAAAAAGATTTTTTTTTCTAAAAAAAAATCTGCTTTTTCTCTGTCAAATCCATACATACAACTGTAAAATACACTGACAAATTTAAATATATTTAAAAAGTTTTCTGATATTTGTTCTTAATAGAAAGCATTTAGTGAAATACATAACTTTACAAAAAAACAAAGCTCGGAAAATTCACTCCCCCTTCTCCTGCATAGTATGTCCCATATTCTCAAGGAATATAGGACAGTAGGGTGACTTTCAAAGAAACATTACATGAGATATGAATGTCTTAATAAAAGCATGAAGGAGGGAAGGATAGAAAATTGCTGTGTTAAGTTGTCCAAAGGAATGAGTTAGAGCTTGCATCTCGTGTCATTATTTTGCACTGGGGTGAAATACCTGGAGATTAGGAAGCTGTAATTTGCAGTTATTCTTTCTCTTTGATCTACCATGTTCAATTCAAGTGAAGAATGTGCCAATATAACATTTGTAAGCCATACTGCTGAGGTTGTCAGGCACTAAAATGGAATTATCTAGTACAAAACAGATGTTCTATCTCCTTAAGTATTTACTATTTACTTTCATAAACAGGTAAAAAAAAGATGACAAAAAAGTCTTAAACATAAAAAGAGGAAGAGAAAGACAAAAGCATTCAGAAAAAAAAGAATTATAACTGTAAGCAAAACTGACTAAAAGAAAATGAGAAGCACTAAAAACCCAGCTAACAAAAATACTAAAAGTATTGATAAATATTTAACAAAGTAGAATACTCGTTTAGCTATTTATTGTTCTATTTATGAAAAACTTAAAAATACAAAGTATACAGGTATTCTTCTCTCACTGGGAACTGAATATGCGAAAGATGTATGAGACTAAGGTTAAATGCAAAACATCTAAAGTGCATAAACTGATAGTTCTAAACCCAGATTCCCTAAAGATCTCTAAACTAGGGTTCTTGGTTGATTATACAATTCACTGAAAAATTTAGGTTCTGTATTTTAGAATGAAAGGAGCTTCATTTCAGAATACTTTTGATACTGACTTAAAATACTGAAGTTTTATGGCTTTTATGACATTTAGCAAAATGTCTACTTGAAAAACAACACAAGAACTTGGTTTTGCTCACTCACCTAGGAATGTATAAATCTCACGGGAGAACAAGGACACTTGTTAAGGACAACTGAATCGGTAATATTGAAAGACCCAGATGATTCTTCCCTCCTGTCCCCCTAGAAGCAATATTACTGATTTTCCCTGTCCTGGTGAGATTCCATTCCCCAAAAGGCCCCTATAGGCTCCTTGAAGATCAGCCGACTCTTGCATGCCTCCACTCGAACTGTGACATGTCAATGTCTCACAGCACTATTTGTAACTTCTACTGGTTTGTGTCTCTGGTTTTGGGCATCTTTAGTCTTTTCTCATACCACGCTCAGCAATTTCTCATCATCCCTTCTGTCAGGTGCACCTCGGGCTTCTGCCTGCAACCTTCGCAGAACAGTGTAAAATACTGGGGAAAAACCTCTAATTACTTACCTTTGTACAATAACTTAATATTCACACCTCTCCTCTCAGCCCAGCAAGCAAGAGATGCAAACTGAACTCCCAATGTAACTGTCAGGTAGCAGAAACTGAATTCTCCTGTCTTTCAGGAAAACACCTTAACTGAGAGGTCATTCTGGCTACAAGGCAGAGGAAATGTTATTTGTTGCTCCTCTCTGAGAGATTTTACACTCTCTAGTAAATAGTTACAGATTTACCAGCTCAGGCAGGGAACAAGAAAGGACATTATTCTGTAGTTTCAGCGACTGAGAAATCTCAGACTTTGATTTAGTTGTTTGGTTTGTGGGTTTTTTTGTTGTTGTTGCTTTGTTTGTCTGTTTGTTTGTGAGTTTTGTTGTTTTTTTTTTTTTTTTTTTGAGGGGAGAGAGGGTAAAATACAGAATTAGGAAGGAAAAAACCAGCAATCTCATCTCCAGTCTGGTATGGGTTTACTGGAAAACCAAAGACTATTTCCTGCATACTTTAGGTAGCCATTGTGTCTGTGTTTCTCTTACTTAGTTTTATTATTCCAAACTCTTGACTTCTTTACTGCCTAATAAAGAACTTTTTACTGCACGATGAAGCAACTTCAGAAGGCTATGTAGTTCACTTCTGATTTTCAAGCTTAACTTTGATTTAGTCACCAAAGCATTTTTGGAAATTAGAGCTCAAAAAATTTGAATCTCCTTGGTAATGAAAACCAATAATTTGCCTGACAAATATTTCACCCATTAGTCAGTAATAGAAAGGGAGACTAAGCCCAGGTGTGTACGAAAGAAACCAACCACGTTGTATTTTAGCGGAGTTCAAATATTTAGGCAAATAGCAGGAATTCTCTGACAATTGTTACAACAATGAGTTTCTTGGACAGGATGAATAAGCTGATGAGTCCACTTAGGATCATGCGAGGACATGGATGACAACACACTCACCTTCATCGAGACTCAGAGCATCACTTCTGAGCAACTCTAGGAGTGCTTGAAAAGTGTTATGTTAATAAAAAGTGTGGGAATGGTCAGGATCTGAATCAGGAATTTAGGTCATAATATTAGACCTAGTTGTTTCCATTCCACCTAAGCCTTACTTCAGACCTCTAAGATATTATCTGGAACTTGTCATAAGGATATTGTAAATGTTTTTCAACTTTTCTAATCTGCATGTTTTTCTCTTTTAAATAACCCACTGAATTTACTTAGGTATAAATTTGAGATATAAATACCAGATCTAATTTATATTACAAAACAAATTGTTCATATTTGTTTCAAATTTTATTTCTTTTGTGACAAAAGTAACATCAGAGTTTAATAAATACATTGTATAAAATAAATTGTCCTGTGCCTGGAGGAATAGAAACAATAAAAAAGGACTTAAAAAACCAAGTAACAATTAATTTTTTACAAGTCTCTTCTAATTTTAGATTTAAAATTCCAGAACAGCAATAAACCACATTTTTTCCTTACTTGATGGAGAGAACTGAAAATAATATGCTCAGGACTCCTTACATTAATAAAAAAGGAAATCAAATTAAAATGTGACACTAATAATGAAGGCAAGTACCTCAATTTCATAGAAACATATATTCCAGATTGTATAAAATATTCTAAAATACTATATTAAAATTCTTTATTCTCACTCCCCAAGCAAAAGGAACAAAAAACTGAAACTGATAAATCTTAACTGGTATTGAAAATAGTTAACTTTAGTAAATATTGTAAGGTGCTTGAACTTTAATAGTGTGCCCCAGCCAAACTATCTTTAGTTATTCTTACCAGAGCCCTCAGGATGGGACCAAGCTGGCATTACCCTCACCGGCTTCACCTGGCCTTCCACTTTCAGCTGCAGCACATCAGCCCCAAGAGGGTTTTTAAGTTCCCATCTGAAGGCTCAAAAGGGAGGAGGTAGTATGGGTTTATATCTACTCTTTGTCTTTTGCTGGCTTATTGTTTGGATTTCCTGGACTAGCTTGGCCACTGATTGTTGAAGGAGTTTTGTTGCTGTCATCATCTTGACTCTGCTTGTCTAGATTGCGAGCCCCACCTGTTAGAGCCCTCAGGAATTCATCGAAGACTGAAAGGTAAACTGTGCTAAATTAGAAAAGAATTGACACAAAAGAAGCTGTTAACAGAATACCAAGACAGCAAGAAATAGATAAAAAAGTCTGTGTTGCACTGAATTAAAACCAGTCAAGTAATGTGCGGTCATGTGCGCAGCAGTAGCAAAATGTATGCCTACTGTATGATGAATAAGTTGTAACATGTATAAGAAAGGTATAAGTAGAGTATGATGTATAAGTAGTGTGTTATGTATAAGCAAGTAAAATGTATAAGTAAACTAATTGCATGAATAAGTTGTAACATGTATAAGAAAGGTATGAGTATCATGTATAAGTAGCGTGTTATGTATAAGCAAGTGAAATGTATAAGTAGAGTATTATGTATAAGTAAGTAAAATGCATAAGTAAGCTAACTGTATAAGTTATGTATAAGTAGTGTATTAAGTAAAAGTTGTGAGATGTGCAGATGGAGTGTATCGTAAACAATAAGAGGCTTCTGCGAAACCATGTTGATTTGTAGTTCAGAAGTCTGGTGCTCCAGCAAGTAAATGTTACCCCATCAGTTCTATGGTTTGTTATTCATTATTTTTTTTAAATTGTTTTCCCAAATGGAGGTTAAATTTAACTATTCCAAATTAGGCTGTCTATGAGTTATCTTCTATGGCTGTTATGTGACACTGCACCATGAAAACATCAACTTGAGCTTCTTGTCGTTTCCACCTTACACCAATCATTTTATTCAGTTGATTTGCTCCACTTTTAGCTATGTTGTGAATTAAAGGTAGATAGATAGATAGATATATACACATATATCACTAAACCTTCAGAAACCAGGACTTTTCACAGTCTTCTGGCAGTGATATGTGATAATATTTCAGGTATTTTAACTGGACAGATAAAACACAGGGACTGCTGCCCTAAAAATAGCTGACTTGTTAGAAGCAGAGGCTAGAAACAGAAAAGGAACATGCAGAGCTAAGAATGAAGAACTGTTCTGAAGCACAGTGATCAATTTCTTGTGTGCCACTTTCCTAAGACCTGGTCTCTTTTAGCCACTGTTTTGTCCAATATCAGCAGGAGAAGACTTTGGTTTCATCTTCAGAATTGTGGAGGAAAATCAGTATTTTTAAGCTTGCCCATCGAAAAACATTTACTGTGTAAAGAGTCATCTTTCTCCTGCTCTGTTGCACTCACCACAAATGATATTCCATTAATATGAACAATATAGTAACATATACTTTCATTTAAAACCATAATTCTAGTATCTAATGCATACGTTCTACAATATGCAGCACAGGTTTTATCTTGATTATAGAAGGATAAGTCATCTTGGTCTCTAAACTTTTTCTTCTGTTGTAAAATTGAGCTGTATCTTTTTCTATTTTAGAATGCTTTCTACTGCATATCATGTGTCATTTTGACTGATAGAAAGGACTTGATAACCTTATTATAATGGTTTTCAGATGTTTAAGTCATTGTTACACTGGAATGGGCGCAGGGGAGAGCCATTAGGATGGTCCAGAGCCTGGAGTACTGGTCCTCTGAGGAGAGATTGAGGCACCGAGGATTTTTCAGCCTGGAGAAGAGGTCACTGTGGGGGATCTAAGAACAGCACCTGTAGCTGTGGGGAGGTCAGCAAGGACACAGAACCAGGCTCTTCACAGCAGTGGGTGGCTGGAGGACAAGAGAATATACACATGAATTAAACAAGGGAAATTCAGGGAGAAGATTTTCTTTTCCTTTGTGGACAGTCAAGTAATGGGATAGAATGCCCAGGCAGGATGTACTGTTTCAGTCCTCACTTGTTCTCAAGACCTAACTGGACACAAGCTTAGGTATCTTTATTTTACGTCAGACTTGGTCATGCTCTGAGTTGCACATTGGACTAAAGCCTTCCCAAGGTCCTGCCCACCTGAATTATATCTCTATGAGCATATGTTTACCTTAATGGATTGGAAAAATTTTCTTTTACTGTTTCTTCCAATTTGTGCACACAATGACTTGAAAATAACATAGGAATTTCCACAATAAGATGAATTCGTCCTCATGGGTAAAGTGTGTCTTTTGTTTATCTTGTTATTAATATTTCTTCATTCAAATAGTAGTACTTCCTTCAAAGTGGCAATCGGTATTTATATTTGTTATATATACTTAGTAAATTCATAAATATTTTAAAAGTAAGTATAAAAATATTAAATGCATTAGTAAATAACTTGAATTTTAATTAAAATCTCTGTATAATCTTTTTTTTTTTTCCTCTTCCTCGCTTTTTGTTTTAATACATGATCAGTTCTGACCCACTTCCGGGCTTACATCCTGATTTTCTGTGCTGTTCAAAACTGCAATAAAATAAGCAGCATTATATTTAAAATAATAGTGGTTCTTCTGAAGCATGAAGCTCTGCAGAAAATGTACTGTTGGGAAATGGGCGTCCTCAGTGTTGCATGAAGTCAAAGCAAAGAGGTCACCCTTGCTCCAAAGGATTTCTTTCTAAATACATCACAGGAGACATACAGATAGAAAAAGCTAAAATACAGAGAAACTGCACTGTTAGTTTCACCAGTAGTGGCCTTTTGGCTAGGTATCTTTGAGCCTATGTATTTGTAGGCTTTTTTTTTTTTTTGGGAAGTCTGAGTTTTCCATCTCTAAGGGTTGTCTTGGATTCTGTCTGATTTCTCTTTTTTTCTTTTTTTTAAATTTTTTTCAGACAACACATGTTTAGATGGAATTTCCTGTAATTCAGTTTGTGCCCATATTCTCTTGTCCTCTTACTGGATACCTCTGAGCACAGCCTGTCTCTGTTCTCTTTACAGTCTTCTGTCAGGTATTTATCAGCATTGTTAAGGCTGTCCTGAGCCTTCTGTCCTCCAGGCTGAACAGATCCCTGCAGTGGGGAGGAATTCTCATGCACAGCTGCTACATTCCATGTAAGTGGTGGTTCATAGCACACTACAGACATCAAGCAGGAGGTGATCCAGGCGCTGGAGCAGAGATTCCTCTGTAGACCTCAGAGAAGATAATGATAAAGCAGGTGTTATGAATGGATGACATGGGTTTAAATCAGCTTCTGTCTTTTGCCCAGGCCTCTGGCAACAGGCAGTAGCTGTATTGAGGGGTCCAGAACCCCAAGACCCCACTCTTATTCACAAGCTCTTTAATAATGGCTGATTTGGTCTATTATGAAATGGATTATTTATTTATAGACACAAAACTAACAGACTATTTCTACACAGGGATAAGACAAAAATGGAATACTAGTATTATACGTGTGGAGTTAAAGGTACCATTAAATTTACAGCTAGCTACAAAATAGTATAACTTAGGATTTAATGTTACTTACTTTCCAATCTTGATGGAGTACACATTGAAAAATCCTCTCTCTCAGTTCCCAGGGGAATTGACCTGGAGTGTGTCCAAGGCTTCAGTGAGAAATTCTCACACTTTTCCAGGGAGTGTGTAAGAGACTTCTGCTTATGTGATAATTTTGTGGACTTTTGTAGACATAAGAACCGTGTCCTTCTGTCAAGAATATTTCTTTCATCTCTTCCCACATTTGCTTTTCAGACTAAGATGTTGATTCTTAGCTGGGGACCTGAGCCCTTTCGGAACCAGAGATACCCCATGCTGGGCCTGTGACCCACCCGAGCTACCTCTTGCATATGCACCAACCATCTGCGGTAGAGAGGTCCTGCCACAGCAGGTTATCCCAATTCTGCCTAAGAAGGACTGCAGTGGAGTAGATACCCTCCCTGTTGACCAAGAGGGACTTCACACCAAAGCAAGTGGATAACACTTGAAGGGACCTGCAGTCCATGAAGAGTGTGCACTGGAGCAGACTGCTGGCAGGAATGGAGGCCTATGAGGCACCCATGCTGGAACAGTCTTTTCCCAAACGACTGCAGTCCATTTAGAGAACTAATGCTGGAGCAATTCTTGAAGAAAAGTCCTATGGGAAGGACTCACATTGGAGCAGTTCTTGGAGGACTGTATCCCACAGGAGCAACCTCATGTTGGAGCAGGGGATGAGTGTGAGGAAAGAGCGGCAGAAACAAAGAGTTATGAACTGACCCTAATCCTCATCCCCCATCCTACTGTACTGTTTAGGGGGAGGGGAAGGAGGTAGAAGAGCTGAGAATAAACCTTAACATGGGAAGAAGAGGGAGGTGAAATGAAAATGGGTTGATTTTTTTTTTTTTTTTTTGGTCACTATCCTGACCTGTTATTAACTAGAAATAAATGAAATTAATTTCCTCAAGTAAAGTCTATTTTGTCCATGATGGTAACTGGTGAATGAGCTCCTTACACTTAGCTTGTCCCAGAAGCTATTACATTTTATTTTTTTCCCCCCTATGCCCTTGATAAGCTCAACTCACCACACAAATCTACGAGAATTTTAACTTAGAAGAAAGGCTGATTTCATTTTGGACAGAATTAAATTGATCTACAAGAGAGACATGATCTACAAGAGACATGATCTACAAGAGACACATAACTCTGTGCAATATTAAGATGAGGCAGAAGAAAACCAGAACCAGATGGAAAGAATCCTGAGGACCCCCAGCTGAAAGTTGAAACAAGTGACTAAGATTTTCTAAAGAGAAGGAGAAATTTTATGCAACTGACAGTTGGAGTGCATTTTATCTTCAAAAGCAGTTAATCCAAATTAAAAAAAATACTGCAGATAAATATCTGTATACTGGACTTCCGAGGCCCATTTGAGAATTCTGTAATCTGCCAAAATTAACTTTAAAGGCATTGAGGCTTGGAACAAATGAAAAATGTTCTGCACCACTTTTTATTTGACATTTATAGGTTAGTTAGGGGGAGTCTGCAACTTGAGGGAAATGCCTATTTGTTTAATATCGTCTTCATAACAAATAATTCCTTTTAATGAAACAAAAAGGCACTTCAAGATGTGGTCCAAAGCTGAATTAAACATTAGCTTTCTTTTGAAATATATATTAAAAAAGTTCTTTTTTTTACTTCAAATTTCCTCCTTCAAAAGGAATAGAACTAGAAATTCCCTGTGGATGTATATAATCTACTTAAAAGATTGAGTAAAAGTGTACTCTGAGATTTAAAACACAGGATTTTATTTAAGCATGATTATTATTTATCAGTGTCTTGCAAAAAGAGTAATAGTGCTTACTTTTATAGTTGTCTACACTGAAGTTTCAGTCCTAGTACTTTCTCCATATTTAAATTCATGGCATCCTATGTCTTAAGTTATGTTTGCAAAGCAAAATAAAATGGAGAAAATTATTAGAGAGAAAATTTTACAAATATTTGGCATAAGTTTCAATTATTTTTCCTTGTTCTCCTTTCATTATTATTTCAGTTACTTTGTGTAGAGGAACAATCATCCTTAATGAGCACATTTCTCAGTATTTGTACTAGAAATGTTTGTGTACTTTTTCAGAAAGACTTCACTCTGTATGGCTCATTGCAGCAGAAATATCTAAGCTATAATTACAATCAAAGTATACCTCCAACTTAAACTCTTTCTTTTAAAAAGCTTTTTAATTTAATATCCATTTATTTTAGAATTCTGCACTATTCTTTAATTGTCAGATTATTATTCATTTTATCTGTGAAGTTTTTAGTTGAAATTACAATATGTTAGTTTTTTTTTTTTAAAAAGTTGCCCAACTTTCCCCTGACTTTTTTTTTTTTCCTAAAGAACAGGGAATTCAACTAGATGACTTTTCATTTAGACAAGGAAGGCATGTAGAGGTTAATATTCACATCTCAGCAGGAAGCAGAAATATTGCCAGTGAAATCAGATGGGGTAATGATCAGCTTAAATATGTAAATGGATGGAGGTTTAGGGGTATCTGTATTGTATTTAACCATTTGGCTCTGAAATAACACTTAAAGCTTACACTGAATACCTAGATATTATTACATGCTCTTTGCTTATTTTTCTTACTTCTGTTCTGTAGACTAATCTTTTGTTTCTGTATCTTAATTTGGTGTTATAAATTATCTTAAGTCAAAATTAATATAAAAAATAGTTTGATTCCAAAATATGGTGTATATGTTATATAATCGTTTCCATTTTTTAAGGGCATCAAAAAAAAGGAATTATCTTTTTGTAAAGATAAATTTTTATGTTTAAAAATAGCAACAAAAACATTCACTACCTTCTTTTAGATTGCAGGATCAGCTCTGTTGGCATTGTACCCTGCCAGTCTATTTATTCTTCAGTAAGAAAAGAAAAAGCACTGATGGGAACCGACATTAAATTAGAAAGGGAACTGATATGGTGAAGATGCTGACAAACACCAGCATATAGAGAATAAATAAATACTTAATGAACCAAATCTGCCACCTCCAATTACTGCCCTTTCTTTCTTGACCCTGTGTCTTCACAAATTCCTATGGGGTCAGGCTCTTACAAGAAGAGAAACAACAAATAACACCAATTGCCTGATATTGAAATATATTTGAGGAGTTGTTTACTTAACAGAGCAGCTAAAAATAGCTTGAAACCTTAAAATTTAAAAAAGTTTCACTAAAATAAAGCTAGGCTGTGTTCTACAATGGGCTACCAAGGACTGGCTGGATGCAACAGCACCGCAGCAGTATGATTGCCCACAGCTTTTGTAAGAAAGGGACACGAAGAATTTGTTGTAAACTTCTCTCCTTGTAGTTAACCAGGTGGAGAAGAACTTTGTGGTTACAGTACAGGACTAAGGTTAAAATTTATGAATGCCCTAAAAAGACACTACTACAAATTTCTTATGACATGTCCATGTCTTGTACATGATGCGTGGGTGAGTCCAAGCAAGATGTGAACTGTTATTATAGAGTTTAGCAGCCTTCATTCAGGAGATTTTCTCTAACCTGCCTAGTGTCTGAGAAGCCCCACTTACTTTAAGTTGCAAGCAAAAATCTTTCAAAAGGGACTAAACCATTCAACTGTTTGTGTCAAACATGGCTGCTTTGCTGTTCTGACTATAAAAAAGCACAAAGAAGCTGACAAAAAGAAATCCCTGCTCCTAAACCTCTTGACAAATGTATCAGTGCAAGACCCCTAATAGAGAAAATTTTTCAAGTGCCTGGATATATCTCATTACTGAAGCCACATCACTCTCAAGTTACGAATGAAAAAATAACAGTGACAAAAATGAGGAACAAATTTTTTTCAGATCATATTCAGTATTAAAGGGAACTTTGAGGACGCTGAAGTAATCTGAAGGGCAAAGAGGTAGTTTGTGCCATTTCTATAGAATGTACAAATATTTCATACGGAAATTACTCCTCTGGAGTGAAAAAAATAAATACTTATTTATGTAAACCTGAGGAATATTTCAGACTTTTAGTCCTGGCTTCAAAAGTATGTGACTGAAGCCCTGAATATGCAGAGTTTCAGCTAGATACACAGCCTCCTTTGGCCTTTTAGATTTAAAGATGTTTAGACCTCTGTTTCAGTTAACAAGATATTTGTCCTCATCCTCATTTCTAGGCACCTCATTCAGTTCACTCTCTACACAAGAAAATGCAGTGGAAGCTGATTTTCACAAAATGCTTGGACCATCTGTTTTTATGCATAAAGACTACTTGAATAAAGTGTATAAAGGACTCTGGAAATGTTAAAAACACCTTAGAATAATAACAAGGCAAGAACTGCAATTTCTAAAAAAATATAAATTTTAAATTACTGTAAACACTGATGTTGCTATGTAAATATTGCAAGTAAAACTGGAAAATTTGGGAAAAAGTGTCTTGTATGAGAAAAAGAAAGACTAATATGTAAGTCCATAATTAAAACTACTACTACCTACATTGCACAGAATTTGACTTGCTCTGTGGCAGATTTGATATAAATATGTGAAAAAGATGTTTTGTTTTGCATCGTGCACTTTGGTTAAACATCCTTTCTTTACAAAATCTCAGTTTTGTGCAGAAATGTTGACAATGACAAAGGTTCTGAAGCATTTTTTTGTTGTCATAGACAAACTGATACTGTGCTCTCATTTTGGTCTAGTACTATATTGTACCCTCGTTCAGAAGGGACACAGTGTAAAGTCTCATAAGAGCCATTGACAAAGTTAATACTTTAAAAAATAATTTTGAGGTACTGACTGTGGTCTTGTATATTAGTGCATTCATACATGTTTGTGAAAATTCTTTGACCTATGTCCTTTTTTTTGAGGCTTTGTTATGTCTCTGAATCAGCTGAGTGTTGTGCAGGAACCACCTCCGTCCACATATTTGCATATGGCTGAATTCACTGTTGACATTCAACAATTATAATGAGCTGTCAGAAACTTTAGACAGGAAGGGTATGACTGATTTTCTTCCTTTGCATCTTTTCGTTACAGGCTCTCGGTGAGGAGAAGAAATCTGACTGCTTGGTTGGTTGCCCAACTGATTTGCTGCAGGGTACACTGAGAAATAGTTCAAAGCTTTTTTCATAGTGCAGGCAAAATTTGGTTTTGAGGTGACAGCAAAACGAATTTAAGGAGAAACTGGGGTCTATTAGTATTTTGAAAGGTTGATGATAGAAGGGAGAGGTTTGCCAAGGTCTAGAGCTGTTTTTTAGCAGGTCATGAAGGAGAAAGAGAGTCTGAAAAAGTTAGAAGAGTTTCCTGGGAATCAAGTTGCAACTAGAGGGCTAGGAGCAATTAACATGGCTTCCACAGTCCTGTGGCTTGCTGGAAGAAATCTCTTTTACTCCCCTTCTTTAGACTTTCTAACATCACTTTACTCTCCTACCTTCTTCTTTCCTGGGAATATGAAGAAGAGCTACTCTATTCTCCTTTTCTACCTCCTAGTAGGGCAGATGATCCTCATCCGTAACACAGAAAACCATTTCCCTCATAATTATATCTCATTTCCCCATAATCATTCCCCCCCATTTCCCTGTGAGCTGCCCTCACTCAGGACACCTGCTTTCTCTGCAGCAGCCCCAGCACAGTCATCTGTGGCCATGCAGCAAGCACGGGAAGAACAGCGTGAATGGCACAGTGGAGGCTGGGCTGAGAGAAAGACCTAGGGAAAGGAGAGCTTTCTCTGTCTCTCCCCAAGGCTTGTAGGGATGGAAGAGGTGCAATGAGCCACACCACATGCTGTCCACTTTCTCTTAAAGAAAAAAAAAGAAAGGAAATCTCTCAGAGGACATGTTGGTCACATGGGTAGTCTGTATCTCACAGGGAATAGGAAAAATGAGCACTTTTCTGTATGACTCAGAAGTGATCTTTTTGCAAATCCTTTTATGGCATGTAATATTGAGCTTTTCTGTTAGACATGCATGAAAAATCATGGAGTTGTGACACAAGGAAATAACTAAGTCTTGTTTGAATACATTGAAATATTCTATGCATGTTCAATTTCATTTCTACAATAGTTTAGAGCACTTGCAGAGAAAGGTTAAGCTTTGAAAGTAGTCAGTGCCATTTAGAGCAGATTGCATCGAAGTAAGTGAAGTGAGAATTAGACAATTAAGATACTAGGTTGCTTAATCAGTAGTTCAGCAGTTTGTCACTGGAGTTATATCAAGGTAAAAAGTATCTGCCTCCATGTCATTACTAATATACAGGTCATTTTTTTTTCTCCCTCCACACATCTCTTTTTTGTGCTGTGCTTGTACTGAGAAAGCATAATTTAATTGGCATTATACCTATTTTTAATGGAGTTTTGACTAATAACAATTATCTCTGTATAGAAGCATAAAAGCAATGCTTACAGTTAGGCTTTCCTAATATTTTTCATCATTAATGACACTTACCACTGAATACAAGATGAAATAGAAGCTTAAGAGAGGAGTTTGTGAAAAGGAAACCCATGAAGGAGCGTTCATTACAAAGTTATCACCTTTTTGAATTGCAAATTATTGAAAGGCAAGCAAGTCCAGCAAAGTACCACTGTAATTCTTATTCATTATTATTTCTTTTATGTCTGTATAAGCCACCATAACAGGTAGGAAAATAGTTTAGATAGATCTTCCTCCTAACCCAGCAGGATTGTTATTTTTATGTTGTCTTTATTTTATGGATGGTTTTTATGTGTGCACGTACTTGTTTTTCTAGGAGGTAGGAACAGAGACAGTATTTACAGCAAGCCTCTAAAGCTTTGTAAACCCTAGGGTAAAAAAGTACTTTTTTCTTTGTCACCTGTGTAAGATATTATTTAAAATTCCTGGGGTTTTTTGTCTTTCTTGCACATACCAATAATTTGGGTTTATATCCGTAAAATAAAGTCATCCAATAGTAGTCTGAAATAGCAGAAATCTAGGGCACCCCAGATTTGCAAAATTGTACCTTTAATTATCCTTGTCTTTAGTTATATGATAACATTTCAGTTATATGATATCTGTTTTTCCAGTCAGGTGCAGACATGCCATTTCTAGTGCCTCAGTACCTAAATAACTGTGTATGGCATAATTTGGGTGATTCACAGTATTGTAGGCAGTAGGCTACCTGTTGGAAGCTTTCCTCAGTGAGTAGCGGAGAGACAGGATCCCCCAGGATGCTTTGCTAGGTCAGTGTGGCACATGTGGTAAAGATAACCCAGAAGATTTATTTTACCTATTCCATTTAAACACCTTACCAAGCCACCTAAGTTAATTGCCATGGCTTCCTTGGTTCTCTTTGCAGTCAGTGACAGTGCAGGACTAAAGTCTTCCCATTAAAGACCCTAAAATTAGGTAAGACGTGTTTGAATTTTTATTTGCACTTGAGTACGTGCTGCTAAATTAGCTAGTACAAATCCTTCTTCCCAGTTCTTGCCTGACTGTGTACTAAAAGCACAGCATATCATTCCCTATTGTTTTTCCCTCCATGGGATCTGTACTGAAATTACATGTCAAAATAATTAATGACGTTCATGATGGCAAAAAGGAAATGTCTAGTATAGTGTCTCAGAAGAATGTGAAGATTTAGATGTGTGAAGAAGGAACTAAGAATAGCCAAAACAACTTCTTCCCACACCTGAAAAGGAGGATCATTGCTGGATCAGCAGGCAAAGACAGGGGAACCTAACTAATAGTAAAAGCAGTCTTTCCTCAGAAATGTTGCAATTTCCTTAAGGCATACACAATATATATACAGAGATATAGAGATAGATATAGATATAGATATATAAACACAGAGTTTATGATTGGAGACAACCAGTGAGAGGTACATAATTCAGTGTCTGGAGAACAAAAAATATAAGTCAATCAGAATCCAGACTCTAACATTTTCTTAAGTTTAGTGCAGATGAAGGAACAGTTAGACCTTTTCATGCTCTTCATCAGAAAGGATGGACTTAGGTATGACAAGTTCCTATTCCCCTGCACATTTATTAGCATTTGCAAACACATTCTCAGCACGAAGCTACAATAAGCATAGAGTGATGATTCATGCTCCCTTCCTGTCCCTGAGATTTTCTCCTGTCAGCTGCTCTGTTTAGCCACAGTAAACTCCTGCATGACAAGCTGGGTCAGATGGGATGGTGCCATTGTTCCACTAGCTTTAGCTTATCTCAGCTAACATTCTTTCCAAAAGTTTAGTTTAGTTTAATTGAGTTAACTCAATTAGTTCTTGGTGGGAAACTCAGTGTTTCCAAATGTACTTTATGTGGATGTACAGTTTTGTATTTCTCCTTAGGTATTAGGTTTCACTTCAGAAAAATATAATGGTACAGAATTATGCTACATGATAATATATAAAAAATAGACAAAAAAACCCCTTCAGATATTTCAGAAGAAGGACTGCAGTAGTGTGAAGGCATATGACACTACTGAATTTTAGTTCATAGACTCACAGAGCAGGTGAGGTTGGAAAGGACCTCTGGGTGTCTTCTGGTTCAAATGCTCTGCTTCAGGAAGAGCCACCTACAGCCAGTTGTCCAGGATCATATCGAGACAGCTTTTGAACATCTCCAACGACGGAAATATCACAGCCTTCTTGGGCATTCTGTTGCAAGTGCTTTGTCACCCTCACAGTAAGAAAAGTTCTGATGTTCAGAGAGGGCAGCCCAGAATGACACATAGGGTGTGACCTCACCAGTGCTGGGCAGGGGGAAAGGATCACTCCCCCCACTCAACCTGATGGGTGAAATTACTCCTAATGAAGCACAGATACCATTCTTCACCATAAAGGCTCATTGCTGGCTTATGGTCAATGTGCCAGTCAGTCCCCAGCATACACTGATGCAATTGTTGAATTTTATTTGCTAAAAATGAATATATATTTTTTGAAATATTCTGCGGTTGTTTACATAAATGTCTTCAGTGCTATTGTACATTAACTTTTAAAATCCTTTTTAAACACATGCTATTGCAAAATCCAGTTAATTTAGTAGAGCCACTAAAATGCTAAATATCTTACATAAATTAAATACCCTCCCTAAACTCACAAGTAAACTCTTATACAAAGTTCCATTATTTTATATTTCCATATACAATGTACAAAAGCATACAAAAGCAAAAGATTTTTTAACGCTTAATATCTTTAGATCTTAATTTGTGGAATCTTTCCGTTCATACATCATTCTAAGACAATGATGTTACAGGCTTTTGAAGCACGCAGAGAATCTATTGAAGGTGTGTCCCTTGCTGGAGGCATACCCTTTATGTACTTTAAAAAGGAATAGTTTATACCTTAAATCTTGAAATCAGTTTTATTTGGATGCAATCCTTTCTCTGATTTTTTTTTCTTTTCTTTCATTGTTATTAGTCTGCTCAGAAAGCATATGCTGAATTCATTAACTAATCCTGACTAGCAAGCACAGTTTTTGCTGATCCTACCTTGTGCCCACTACTCAACACAATATTTTTCTTTCGTGACTCTGTAGAGTGGAATTCTGATCTAATTATCTAGCCTCTCTCTACACTAGAGAAACAGAGAGATTTCAAAGGTAGATGTCAAAAACATTCCTAAGCTAATCAGAACAGAAGCCTGAAGTGACTACTGGACTTCTAGATGTTTAGATTGCAGGTATTAAGATATCAAAAATTTACCTCAATTCCTTCCACTGAAGAATATGACGTTCGGTCTTTAATTAGGTCTTATCTCTAAATTTAAGTTTTACACTTGTGGGACTTCAAAAACATAGCCCTGAACCTTCATTTTTGCAGTGTGTCTGTATTGGTGAAAACTTGTCAAGAACTGAAACTTGGTTAGCCTACAGCTGGCAGAAAGTTTGAGAAGAGATTCTTTGAAATGCAGTGCTAAGAATAGTTAAAATCCTTCTAAATAATATAATGGAGAAAAGGAAAGAAAAGCAAAAAGCATTTGTTTCATTAGAAGAGTCCAGATGTATACTAACAGTTTGCCTACTCAGGAGGGATTGGGCTTTCTTCATCTTCTCTTGCACCTAGACACTGAATTTTAAGAAATTCTAATTAGACTCCTGACATGGCACTTTAAACCTCCTCTGTCCCTCAGTTCATTGCTGCTCCTACCAGCTGTGCAGCAAAGAACATAGATTAAAACATAGAAAGTGCTCATAATAGCAGAGAACAGGCAGTTCTTCCCTCCGGGAGTAGCTTGGCTGTAGAGATGAATGCATTTTTCTAGAAGAAAAAGAATTGTAACCTATGCCTGTCCATGCTTTTGTGATTCCTTTGATCACTAAGCAGTAACTAGAGCCTTAAAAGCTTTGTGCAAGGATTGCAACCACGGATCACAACTTCCATACAACAGTCAGTTAATGAGAATAATTTAGCCTAAGCAGGAGCTGGTGTGTCTGGACTAGGATGAACTTTGTCATTAATTACATGACTGCTCACATAGCCAATAAAAAACACTGTCTACAAATAAAACATGCATAAAATGAGGTGGAGTTCTGATGTTCATCTCTCAATGCCTTTTCTGCATTGTGAGGAAAAACAAGATATCACAGAGCAGATTAAGTGTTTCACAATAGACAGGGATAGTAGGATGATATTGAATTAGCACAGACATGCAGAGGACTGATCAGGAAGAAGCCACAGTATATTCTGTGCATCCCAGTATGTATGGGAAACACATTTTCTCCCTGATCCACTCAGCTGAATTTGAAGTCAGCTCAGCTGGGCTGAAAACCTGGAACCCTCTAAAGATTTTTTCCCTAATGATAGCAGCACTGTTGTCTGCCTCCGGCCAATTATGTATCTATGTTTACACTGCAACACTGCAATCTATTACAAAAAAAGCAAGTGTGTGTGTGGGTGTGTTGATTTTGTTGCTTTTGTTGCTTTTGTTATTTTGTTGTTGTTGGGTTTTTTGTTTGTTTCGTTGGTTTTTCTTTTCCCAAAGAAGTTAAACCAGAAGCAAAAATATGGAGGAATTTCCATGTTGCAGATTTTTTCTTTAAGCAAAATACCTGGGCTCATCTTCCAAAAAAAATTGTTCTGCAAAATATCATTTTTTATATGCTTGGTACTAGAGCCTGACATATTCTGATTGTGCAAACCATGCTTAGCCCCTGAGGAACACTCATGTGCTACAATAATTCTGCACATGTGCCGCTGGTATTTTTCAGCCCAGGGCTTCAGAGTTTTAGTCAGGATTTTTTTTTTTTTTCCATTCATTCCCAGATATCATGACATAAAAAGTGGAATTTCCAAGTGTTATGTATTCAAGTTTCCCTGTGTTTTCTTCCATGAAAATGAATGGTTTATTTCAAGATTCTTGAAAAAAAGTGCGAACTCTCCAAGATCACAAGAGTTTTAATATTTGATAGGCAAATATTTTGAAAATTAAGTTTCTTAATTGGCAAACTACATATATATATATATATATATACACACACATATAAACAACACAAAATAGTCACAAGTTTTTTCATCCCTATGCCTGCCAGAGTGTCTCAATACTGTTCTTGATATGGAACCTATTTTGATGGGTTTTGCATTAGGCTGCTGCTGTAGATTCCTTGCAGTCCTATTTCAGTCGCTGGGGACTCCGATGTGGACAGAAATCCATGTGTTCAAATGAAATTTGCTGGAGACATACTTACTCTTGAGGCAAGCATCTCAGGCCACAAGATAAACAATAATTTCAACATCATAATGTTGGCTTCCTTTTCTTGTTTCAAAATGCTCACAGAAGCAATTTTAAAGTTAAAAAAAAAAAAAAAGGTACAGATATACCCAGTGAAATAGCTGCATATTTGCCAGAGAGCAAAAACCAGAGAGCACAGCTGTTTGGAAGCAGTGGCATATGAAGTAAGGGTGAAAAAAATGTACCTTCATTAATCACATGCAATAGTTATAACAGTTAAAACGCTATGTTTAGATGAAAATATAAAGTTGTCTGGTGGATCCTTTGACAGGGTTACTTGGCAGTTCATTAAGGACAAGAATTTACTCTGTACTTAGCCTTAGGTTTACTGTTCACTGGGCTAACATTAACAGGAGGCAGTGCAAGGTGACCTTTTCAGTCTCTTGCAGTTTGCATCATTCTTGAGCAATTTAGTAAAGGAAGAGCATTAGCATTGGCCTTAGGAGAGATGAGCCAGTTCCACTTCTCCTCCCAGGTGAAGAGGATGTAGCTCTTTTTACGCCTCAGTGTGATGGGATGAACTGCACAACAGCCTGACCTAGGAGATACCATTTCCTACCACCTTATGAACGTTATGTTCCTGATAAGAGATTTGAAAACTTACAAGGAATCTGGCTGGGCTGTGAAGGGCCTGCTGGTTCCTCCTGAGTGAGGATGCCTGAAGCTAACTCACCATTGATTATCTTCCTAGGGATAGCTGCAGGACTCCCAGAAGCAGAAAAGGAAGCCTTCAAACACCCATCCAGGAGGCTAACAGGGAGTTCCAATTTTATTTGAGAAAAATCTGGTGATGGATGTTAATGGAAATAATCCTTGGACAGACTATAGGAAAGTAAGGAGATAAGTTACATGCCAGCACAGTGTAAATAGGGGAGCATAATGGTGACACGAATTAATGATATGTAATGAAGTGCTAAGCACTGCCATTACCTCTTCTTCCCAGCATGTCTTAAACAGCTGCAGCTGCTGCTGAAACAACTCGCAATAGAGCTTTTTTTGAAGAGTTTAGTAGAAATTGCACGGGGTTTTACAATAAGCTGACAGTTTATAAATTCTATTTCAATTCCCTCATTATACAATATACACACTTCATTTTAGTATTTGACAGTTCATGTTCACTCAACTAAATCGCGCAGAATAAATCACCCTCTGTGTTCTCGTGTCATAGCTCTATATCAAGGGATAAATCACTGCACTTTGAGGCCGCCCTGAATGAACAGAGATAGAAAACTATCTGCACACCAAAATAAGCCCAGAGCTCCTAGAGAACCTAAATTGATATAGCTCCATTTATGTGCAAATGATGGGAGATGAATTCCCACTGATAATATTAGTGCTATGCATTACTGAAAAAAAAAAAAAAAAGGAAAAGATAAGGTATCAGACTATTATACGGTGTGGTAGGAAGAAAGGGTACATTCCCTATGTTCAGCTACTAGACTTTTTTTTTTTTTTTTTTTTTTTTTTAATCTGGAAACAGAAACCAATCCTGTATTCCTACCCACTGTACTCTCTTGGAAAGACCGGTTATTGTTTTCCAATTAGCTGATGCTTAAGTAGAATTAATACACTGTTCACATGCATAAAAGCAATTAATAAAACCCAAGAGAAGCAAATATTCATTGTTAAGTTTGAAGGTAATGTAGGTAATTTTTAATTATTGTATGTCAATTATGCAGTTGAAATGGAGATAGTATCATTCTATATAAACATTTCCAAACATCTGAGCATTTTAATTAGCTAATGGTTAATGTGATTAGTCCAAAATAGCACAGGAGAATAAAGATTTGGAATAATAGATCCAGGAATTAATAAATCAGAGAATTATGCATGTACAAAGAAAAAGTTGTGCCTGTTGTATTAGGAAAAAAGTTGAGGGTATATATTTATCCATTTCTGTAATCCGCTTTCCAATTTACACAATTATAACATCACAGTGCTACAGGTCAACAAATCTGAATAAAGATTCTGGTCTACTGAAACTATGTTTTATTCCTTTACATTTGAAGTTTTACGTTTCAATTCAATCTCATAAATTATTCTTTCTTAATGACTTTTAACTGTATAGTGAAAGACACTGAAGATAACCAGGTAAAAACTTTTCAGAAGGTTTCTGAAATGCACATTGGGGTTCATATTAAACTTGCAGGACATGTGTATATACCATAAGGAGTAATTTTTTGGTTTGACTTCAGAGTAAAAACCTAAACCTTATACATATGAGTTTAAAAAAAAAAGAATATTTTTTGTTCAATTTAACAACACAATATTATGCTTCAGTTCTTGCTAAAAATTATTTAAAAATCAATTTCAATGAAAATAATGACTGAATGAAAATTAATTATTGGGGTTTGTTGGGGTTTTTGCACACAAACAGACAGTGATATTTCCTGTAAATAAATTGCTATTATTTTGACAAATATTTTTTTTTTCCCACGTAAGGAAATGCATAACCCCTGCTTAATAAGGAGGTGCTTGCAGGTTTTGGTAGTCACATCTCTTCAGACTCACAGTTAATTTATACCAGATGCTGGTAGACTGAGATTTCTGTGTTGATGATACTGAGATAGCCTTCATCTTTATGCAGAAGAATTTAATCCACGGTGTAAATCTATCAGTACACTACCTCTGCTTTGGTTTTATGTAAGTTATTGAATTGTGGAAATGGTGCGATGAAATGTGCAGTTTATGGGCAAGGACAACTATTGTTTACAAGTTGCTGAATGTGAAGGCTAAGATACTATTGCTTTAGGATGTTTTTGAAAGCCTGCTTCCTAAAACATACAGGGATTTCAACTTTCCTAAGTAGTGCTGAAAATCTCAGGCAAAGATTTATGTGAAAAACTTTTTAGGTAGCATCATTTTCTTGCACAGGAAAAAATCTGTGCGAAGAAGTCTTGACACAATACTTCGTATTTCTGTGAGCAAGATTAGTAGATTAAGAATCTAATGAAAAGCTCAGTCATCTGCCATGTTTCATTGTAGCATTTGCTTCAAGATGCTTTCATATGTTAGGTTCATAGATAAAAGAACTATATAGATACTCAGAACACAATATTTTGAAATTCATCATGAAATAATACATATATTTTCTCCCTTGTTCATACATTTTTTATCCAGAGAAAAATTGATTTCTAATAGCTCTGTGAATACAAAAGTAGTCTGGTAGTTATGAATTCATGTATCCTTTTTTTTTTTTGTAACGTAAACCAGCATTTTTAAGCATTGCTTTTTTGATGGTAAATAGAGATCCAGTATGGACTACCTTACCCTACAGTTATATACAGAGGTGGCATACATTCCCCAGTACAGTCATGCTGAGATTCAAGCTTGTGCACTATAACTACAGAACTGTCTCAAGATCAGCTGCAACAAGGGCTTCTCCCTCCCTGCCTCCCTCCCTTCTTCCCCATTCTGCCCTTCTCTCCTTTCATTCATGCCTTGCTGTGACCATGGTACTGCTTGCATCTTGTGTACTGCACTGAGGTCCTGTGAAAGACAGGAAATGCTTATTTATTCAAAATTACATTTCCCTTGCAACAGACTCTGCTAGATCAGATAAAGAAGATGAGGAGAAGGCAGCTGATGCTCTCATTTTCTGTGCTGCAATGTTTAGTGTTGTCAGCTGGATGCTGCAGTTTATTATGTACTCTTTCAGTACGTCTGTCCCTGGAGTATGTAAGAACATCCCAGAAACTCTGCTGACATTTCTCACACATTGTATGTTTTCATACTTTGTAGTGACATGGAAACAGGGGAGCAGAGTTCTTTGTTTTGGCATGATTTTCTCAATATTTGTTTGGAATTTCTTTGTTCATGAGTGTTCAATATTCATATTGCCACATAGTTTTATCACAGGCTACAAAGCCTTTAGAAATGCACTGCATACTTGACGGGGAACGTTCTAAGATTTAGTTTATTTAAGAGCACTTTTCACAAGCTTAGCTCACTGTGTGAAAGGAACTGCCTCTTTTTGTGTAGAAACATTGCTCTAACAAACACCTCCCTTGTGTCAGAGGGACCACAAGTGTCCTGTGCTCCTAAAAGAGTGCAGCAAGAGAGACAGTTCTCCAACCTGCTTTCCTCAGACAGAGTCCCACCTTTACCCATGTGGAAAGAATGGGCTGGCCATACAAATCAAGTCTTGTTGCCAGTGCTTCTGATCAGGACACAGCCTCACACTTGCTCCTGGCTCACAGCAATGCCCCTCTACCTTGATTCCTGTCTGATTATTTGATCAGGTTTCAACTATAGCTAGAGCAAGAAAAAAATCTTCCCTCAATTATTTTCTTTCAGGAAATGGAATTTCATAAAAGCAGAGGTGCTGGAGAGGCCTTGACAGGCTTTCACAGAGAGACTGCTTGTCCTAGTCAGTGCTGAAGTGTCTCTTCTGGTGCACTGGACTTGTCACTACCCTGGGAATATGTAATAGATCTACAACAAGTAGGCAAAAGAAAAACAGCCCATCACATTTTCAGTTTCTTATTCCTTTTCATTTTTTTCTTTTGTTGTGTTTTTGGTTTTTTTTAACCTCAAAACATAGATCTTGAAAAATTACTTTTCCAAGACTTCAGATTCGGTTTACCTGGAGTTCCTCTTTTAAACCAGTCTGACTTCTTAACTCTTGGTTTTTTAAACATTTTAACCGCACCTTGTTTTATCAGTTAGAAAAATACAAGAATAAATAGCTTTAAAAATGTAAGATTGAAGTGTTTTCCATCACTATGCACATAAAAAGTGCATAGTGATGCTTGATAGTTTCGAACTTCTGTATTTCACTCTATCAAGTGAAAAAGAAAAGAGCCACCTTTTCCTTCTGTGAAGTCCTGAAGTTTTCTGCAGTCAGTAAAATTTACCACTAGCCTAGAAATCTCTCAACGCTGTTAAATTCTAAGAAAAAACTATAAACTTGAGAAAAGGAATATCAGTACCCAGAAGATATTCTGAGGTAAAAACCAGAAAGGCCAGCAGAGATTATGTGTACATTTAAGTATCAATCTTTCTTTGTGAAATCTTTTCCTTTAACCACAATTTCAGACAATTCTGATGTAACTGCAAAGGGTGAGACCTGAGCTTGTCCTCATCACACCTTGCATGTTGAGAATGACCAGCAATGCCCAGGAACATGAAAATTGTAAAATGACCTGCATAAGAATGAAAAAAGAAAAAAAAAATAAACCACACAGTTTTGAATGACAATTATTAAATTTAAAATTTAACTAGGACTCAAGAATATAAAACTAGCCCAAAGAATTCTTATATTAACTCACCTACATGCTTATTTGAGGTATAAAACTACTGTCCTGCCCACTGTAGCATATTTATCTTAATTTGCACCGTTAAAAGGTTTTGCAGATGATGTGAAGGGAAAAGTATTCAACTGCTTGTGTGTCAGATAATCACATCATATGACACTGGTTTACATTGTTGTTTTTATTCTGAAGTTGCACTATAGTTCTTGCACACCCTTAAAGATTATCTTGTTGCAATTATACTGAGGTAGGTGTACTTAGTCTATAAAATCAGGCCATTTAAAGATTAGCTAAATTAGTGTTTCAGCACCTCAGTGACTTGGTTCTGAATCTTTCCTTGAATAAAAGGTTTTTTGTATGTGTAGGTATGGCAAATGCGACTTCTAAGTCCCTTTTCTTAAGTGTCTAATTTGTTTGATTTTATCTAAGATGCAGGGCCCCTAACTAGCACTTTGAGAGCTTATGTGATACAAAATACTTTCAAAGGTGAGATATCCAAGGAAAGAAAAGTATCTTCTACACAAAGATTAATTATCAAAAAATTCAAGTAAAAGATAAGCTGTTTTTTTAGGAATGAAATTAGAGTTTACATACAGCTGTCACAAGGAAAGTCCTATAAACATTTTTCCTATGAATACAGAAAAAATAAGTCTCTGATTAATGTGTGAATAAATAATTTCCAATCCTTTCTAAACACCAAAGGAAGGAAAGTAAGACTTTTAAGAATCACTCACTCTTAACAATGTTGAAGCCTTCTGCTTCTCCTTTCTGTATTTTAATCACATTAAGCCCTTTCTTACTAGAAGAAATTTTCTGATTTCTGTGCAAGTTATCAGCATGCAGAGAAGACTTCCCACCTCATCTTTCAGTGTGTGTTTATATCTGATGTGAAAAGCACCCTTTTCTTCAGTGGATTTTTCTCTTTCAACCATCTAATATAATTTTCAGATCCAGTCTTTAACTGCTATATTCAGCATACTTTGTAAAACAAAACTTGTACCAGACCTGGTTTTGGTTTGTTCTGTTTTTTGTTGTTTTTTTTTTTGTTTGGTTGGTTGGTTTTGTTTGGGATTTTTTTTTTTTTTTGGAGCGCATTGACAATGTGAGCACAGTTAAATCAGTCCTTTTGAGAACACCATTCTGGTAGAAGTGTTCTATATAATACCTTGTCTCTAATAGTGTCCGATACCAGATATTACCGGCCACAGTGGAACAGGCTGAACTATACAATCCCTCAGGGCTTACCTGAGCTGATTTTTTATTTTTTTAGTACATTTTATTGTGCCTTTTCTTTTTTTTTTGCCATGAACTTGTTTACCACTTTTAGAACCATGCTACAACTGCTGTGACTTATGATGATGCCTTTTCCGGGTCTTAAAATCAAGAGTCAGACACGGTTAGAAGGGAAAAAGGGATTTTACCTCTATATTTATTTTAAGGATCCTTAGGTGCACCACGTCCAGGTCAAATGCACCTCCATGCACACTGCAATGCACACCCCCAAAAGATCTGGTATAACATTATAGGCCTTACTTAGCATACCTATCAAAGATTCCTCAATGAGAGGCTTGAGTGACCCCCTCCCCAAGGAACCTTCCCCTGGATGGTTCTAAGTTTACAAAATGTGTTCTGGAGAGGACCTTGGTGTCTGGGGCACACTGCTCCCTAACTACGAAGCTTCTAAAATGTTTGTTTCTTAGCTGCACAAACAAGTACAAGAATGTAGGCAAAAAGCACTAAGAATACAGAAGTTGTAAAAAGGTATAAAAGGAGTTTAAAAGAAAAGGCAAAAAATCACCATGGCATCAATGACATGCAGCATTATGACGTGACAGATTATGACGTGCATTGTAATTAAATAACAAGATCTCCCCCTTTATTCCAGCACCTGTGATCATACCTCCTATGCTATAGATGCATAATTTTGCACTAGGGAAGAGGAGAGAAAAGAGGTATTCTGATATTCCTAAAACTGCAGTTTGTTTGGAGGCTCCCTCCTGTTCACAGACATTAACTTTTAAAATCTGACAAGAAATAACCTTTGAAAAATTGATTTCAAAGTCTCCAGGTGCAATAGCAACTTTTCCTGCTATTGTAGTTCTTAGATTTCCTTCACCATCTCCACTGTGAGTGACACAGCAGGTATCTCTTTTTGTTCTCTGAAACACACATGAATACCTACCCACTGGCAGACAAAAGGACCTAAAATCATAACTAACACATTTGTGTTCATTTTAAAGAAAATCAAATGATCAGTCCCAGGCTTTTCTATAGAAATCTGGGGAAATAAAAGTTCAAAATGTTAATTCAGAGGAAATGCTGGGCATGTTTTCATATAAAAAGAAGTGTGGCGTACCTTAATCAAACCTCTCTGGAATAAGACAGGCTCATGAGAAACAGAAAATATAATATGGTTTTCCATGCATGGACCAGACACAATTTTCCGGAGAACCTAAAGCTGTGATTGCTTCTGCCAGTCAGCCAATATTTGGAAGTCACAAAGCAATCTGGCTTTCATTGTGCTTTGCAGTAATTACTGTAAATGACTTTATAGTGCATTATAGAAAGGTTCCTTCTAGGCACGTGTTTTACTCATTTTCATCTCATGATGTAAGAATACCAATGTATTGTCATTTAAGGCTACATGAGAAGTGTGACTATCTTAATGGACTGAAAATTGCTTCAGAACTTCTCAATCTCATTGTGGGATTTCAATATTCTCAGCCAACAACCATATGAAGCACAGTTTTGGACAACTCTGTTTTTCCCTTTCTGGGTTTCTACAGGTTCTTCATCCAGTTCTGAAAATGCACTTCTCCCATTTCCTGTTCTTAGTGCTGGCACTTCCTAATTGTCAGTTCATTCTTTGTGACAAAATACAAATTTTATCATTCACTTAAGATTCCTTTCCAAAGCCCATTTATGTGCTTATAATTAAAGTGTATGATAAAATATGTTTTGCAAGGGATTTACACCTGAATTCTGATATTTTAATGCATACAAAAAGTGAGTTGTCAGGTACTAAGCCCCCTGTTTAACAGTGACCAAATTTAATGTTTCTAATTAGAAAATAAAACTCACTAGATCTATTACAATCAGACTGTAAAATATGTCCTGCTTCTGAAGCTTCTCCATTACTAAGTCATTCCTAAAATGCTGTCTATGACCAAGTATTATTAATTACAATAGTATACATACATTACTAGTAAATATTGCACAATATATAATATTTAAACTGTTTTGCCAATATCTTAAGATTTTCATGTTACGAGAAGCAACAATTTTCTTCCAGTGTGCACCTTGTTTCTGTTTGCATTACCACCAGATGGTATTTCTAGCTTGGTTGTGAAAAATCTGTTTGTATATTTTTGAGGCTGGGTCTCAGGCTGGCCTATGAATTTCCTGTTAAAAGCATACATAATTTTTTCATGTATTTTTACATGTAACACTCAGCCAGGGTGTTGCAATCATCTCTCCCTAATTGTTGTATGTCAAAAGAAGAAAAACATCTTTTAGAGACTCAGAGGTCCCAGTGATAGTTCTGCAGACCTAGGTAGCCTTCAGTGAGAAGCAGATAGAAAGGCCATGCTGGCCTACAGAAAGGAAATTAGATGTTTCTGGGTTTGTTGGCTGTTTTTTTAGCACAATTAACATTTTCTAATGACAGATGGCCATCATGTAGGATCTTGATTTTAGGGCAGGACTCCAGGTACTTTCCATGATAACATAAAGTATGTTATCATGGAAACATGATCATGAAAACTGTGACCAGAATTTCGACTGGGAGAAAGACTGAGAGTGGTGGATTTAGTTTGCTGTTACACTTGGGCTGTCAAGATTACAGTAGACAGACAATATGTAGAGTCATGTTCCTATTAATTTTCAAAAAAGTAATGATCCCAGACAGCAAGAGCTTTCATTTTTTTTTTTTTTTATCACTAAGTATGAGAATGAGAATCTATTGTTGCAGATTATTCAGGTTTTCAAAGGAATTAATATGGCACCATATTTTTCTTGGTATGTTGAAACAACAAAGATTAATGGTGTAATTGCAGAATTTGTATCAATACCCAACCCAAACTGCTGTAGAACTTTAAACTGCCACACCCACACTGCTGCCCGCCAGTAGCTCAGAAAGTAATGATTTTCTTGGTACAGCACATAAGTAGAAGGGTACGGCCAGAGGAATGAGTGAGTGTATTTTCAAAGGGGAAAAAAAGGATTGAGCATGGCATTGAAGAAAATCTTCTTGCAAAGACTGGATACTAAGCAATGTAAGATAAATTACTGATGATTCTGAGGTCTCTTGGAATTTCTGGTCTCCAAGATAATTTATAGAATCAGCTTTCCCCTTTAACTCAAAAAGAAGAATGAAAAAAAATCCCTCAACGTACTTTCAGAATATTTTTCACTGAATATACTTCATAAATGAAAAATCTCTCTGTATCCACAGTTATGCTGCATGGACTAGTAACAGAGTAATCTGAGCTCATGAGCTTAGGATCCCAGTTATCAGACATAAGGACCATTTAACAGAAACTAGTTCTAAGTCGAATTGGCTTAACTTATTAAAGCAGCAAAGATACAGTACCTTTAAGGATTAGATATTCTTTAATAAATTACAAAAGGTTCATTCTAGCTGAAATGAGTTAAGAAACCTTCCTGTACAGCATGAATTCTTCACTTTTCTTAAGTCGTCTTTCAAAAAAGGCACATGTAGATAAATTCACTGACTATTCTGCAAACTATTTAGGATCAGAACATTAAAACATTGGACAGAGTAATTACATGTCCTGAAAATACCATCTTCTAAAAATAGTCATTTAAGAATAATATTATATCAGTTGCCTTTTTCCTTAAGAAAGGCAACTCTAGCAAAGACCAAATTAAAACTGTCTTGTTTGTTTGTGTGTGAGAGTTAAACCCATCATTGTATTAATGATTGATAGCTTTATCAATACTTCTCTCAAGATAGCCACATACTTGGTGAAATTGTCTGAGTCAGTAAAAGTGAAAAATCCTGCTTCTTTATTATTATATCAGCTCATTGAGCTGTGGAATTGTGCGAGTCATTTAATAGCCTGCTGGAAAATCCATGGCCAAATAATCACAACCAGTCTTTGTTGTTGTAATGTGATGGACAAGGGGAAGGGTGTGTGATAATTGTCCACCTTTGTTGGTATTGTGATGATGTTCTTTTGACTTTGGTGTGGGGAATTTGAGCGTAAATTTGTGGACACAATTTATGTGTCCAGTTCTGGGCTTCTCAGTACAAGAGACACAGGGAGCTCCCAGAGCGGGTCCAGGGGAGAGAAACAGTGATGATGGGCCATCTCTTACCATGATAGCCTGAGGGAGCTGGGTCTGTTCAGCCTCAAGAAGAGATGACTGAGAGGGGACCTCATCATTTTCTATAAGTATCTGAAGGGAGAGAGTCAAGAGGATGGAGCCAGGATCTGAGAGGATGGAGCCAGGATCTGCTCGGTGGTGCCAATCAATAAGACAAGAAGCAGCAGGTAGAAACAGAACAGGAAGTTCTGCTTAAACAGGAGGAAGAACTCGTCTACTGTGCTGGTGACCAAGCACTGCAACAGGTAGCCCAGAGAGGCTGTGGAGTCTCCCTCAGTGGAGATATTCAAGAACCACCAGGACACAATCCTGTGCCATGTGCTCTAGGATGCTTGCGCAGGGAGGTTGGACCAGATGACCCACTGTGATCCCTTCCAACCTTACCCATTCAATGATTCTGTGATTACTGATGAAAGTAAAGTTTTCAAAACGACGTGTGCTATGTGGGATACTCTTCCCACCACAAGCAAAAGACTGAATTTGAGCCATTTTCTGTGTAAGTTCTCATAGTGAAATCATAGTTGAAGCTGAATTTTCAGATAAATTGTCTTTCTTTCTTTCTTTTTCTTTTTCTTTTTCTTTCTTTCTTTCTTTCTTTCTTTCTTTCTTTCTTTCTTTCTTTCTTTCTTTCTTTCTTTCTTTCTTTCTTTCCTTCCTTCCTTCCTTCCTTCCTTCCTTCCTTCCTTCCTTCCTTCCTTCCTTCCTTTCTTTCTTTCTTTCTTTCTTTCTTTCTTTCTTTCTTTCTTTCTTTCTTTCTTTCTTTCTTTCTTTCTTTCTTTCTTTCTTTCTTTCTTTCTTTCTTTCTTTCTTTCTTTCTTTCTTTTCTTTCTTTCTTTTCTTTCTTTCTTTTCTTTCTTTTCTTTCTTTTCTTTCTTTTCTTTCTTTTCTTTCTTTCTTTCTCTCCACCCTCAAAGATATACATTACTCAAAATGCACCTGTATGTTTGCAACAAGGCAGTCAGTTTACTACAGTAAACCTGACTCAGAAAATTTTCATTATGATGAAAATTGAGGTCCATTTTCATTATGATTTCATTCTTTCCTGTAGACCACTGCAGTCTACTGAAAATAATGGGAGCAGTTCATTTACTAAATGCTGTTGCATAGAATTAAATGAGACTGGAGGTGGTTCACACAAATGGATGGTAAAGAATGAAACCCACCAAACAAGAAATAGCACCAAAAATACATAGGCAGTTTACATATAGAAATGAAAACAAGAATCACCATGAAGTAACAGAATGGGGGAAACATTCCAGCTTAATCAGACTGTCTCAACGTCTGGATTCTGTTAGCAACTGGAAAGCTCAGACTGAAATGCGCATTATGTTGCAGATTTTTTATGGCTTAGTTTCTCTTGTAAAAATTTGGATATGCTTGGAAGTGCTTTTGTCTTTAATTAAGTGGTATTGTACCTACTTTGTGGTAGATTAAAAATCTCTTGATCATACTTTACTGTGTTTACATACACCTCTTTGATTTCTGAAGCTCATTTTAAAAGCAGAAAAAATGGCTGTTCTCTCAAAGAAAAAAAAAAAAAGCAAACAAATAATCCCCCTAAAATTCATGTCTTACACAACAGAAACTGTGAGATAATTCACATCAGTGATTACATTATCTGTATAAGCTGTATCATTCCTGTCACCATGTTCTGCAGTTGGCAGGATGTTTTTAGATGAAAGTTTATTCCCATTGAGACATAAAAAAAAGCACACGCAGTTTGTATCTGTACACTGAAAAAAATCCCTTAAAAGAAAAAAGACCAATAACTATGTCAAAGCCGTAATCCTGTAACAGCCCTATATTTAGACTCAAAGAACATTCAGAAAGTGAGAGGAAAAGGACAGTGAGAGGAAAGAGAAAATATAGTATTTCATGCAGCTAGTCATTGATTGTTTTGTTCTGTACTTTCTTTTTTTTGCTGAGGATTTCCCCAGTGATGATGACCCTGCACCCCACAGAATGAAAAGCATTTCTTTTTTCACTGTTAGTGAAAGTTTGCAAGCAAGTACTTGAAGTGCCAACAGATTCTTCTGCTGTTTCTTCCTGCAGATATTTGCCTTTCTTTTTAAAATAAAGGCTCTATGACTTCTTTAGTAGATAAGGTAGCACGTTTAATATCTTCAGCCATCTTGATAATTTCTCTTTAGATTCTTATCTTTATTCTGAATACAGAGGTTTATGGTTTTTTGGAGATTAAAAAAAATAAAATTGACAGTTCATATTTTTTTCCTCCCAGTGAAGGAAAATCTTTAATTTTTCACAAAACCAGAGGAATCTGTAAATATTCTAGGCTAAATCAGAATTTCCATCTGTCATCCTCTCACTGCAGAAATTGTCACTACTGGAATTGTTACTGTTGTTGCTCTATAACTGCTGAAATCATTATTGAAACCACTATTGAAAAGCCTTGCTTCCATAACCAAATTCTTTTGCTGAATACGCAAAAAAAACCTTCTCTTTTATTTTTACATCGGATTTTGGATTTTCCTACATTGGATTATATTTGCTTAATGCATTGAAAACTTGATGGAACCTCTATTTGTCATTATTTTACCACGCCTAAGTGCTCTTAGAAACAGCATGGGCATTTACTGAAAAGGTTTTGTAAATCCCACCAATAGCCCAGGTAGTAACTGAATTATCAAAAGGAATTTGGACGATTGATTTATGATCTTGAAAAATTCTGTATAACATTAATATGAGCCTTAAATATTATAAGAGATTTATTATAAAATCATCTCACATGTCACAGGTGAAACTCTATTGATCAATATGCATCTCAGGGGCATCTTAAATTTAACTGTATCATCTCACCTGGGATATCAGGCTAAAAATGCATGAAAGACAAAGGTAGCAGAATCAAAAAAAACAAAAAAGATCTCATATGTTGTCTTCCCAAGCACTGATGCAAGAAATGATAGAGAAGCTAATCCTGTGCTCCTGCCCCAAGCCACAGTTTTACCATGTTTATGTGACTTAGGGAAAGATTCAGTTAGCAACAGAGGAGGACGTATATTAGAGAAGGCTTTAGGGTGACCTAATTACAGCCTTCCAGCACCTGAAGGGAGCCTATGAGAAAGACAGCGAGAGACTTTTTGCAAGGGCATGTAGTGACAGGACAAAGGGAAATGGCTTCAAACTGAAAGAGGGTAGGTTTAGATTAGATATCAGGAAGAAATTCTTTACTGCGAGGGTTGGGAGACGCTGGAACAAGTTGCCCAGAGAAGTTGTGGATGCCCCATCCCTGGGAGTGTTCAAGACCAGGCTGGACTGAGTTCTGAGCAGCCTGATCCACTGAAAGGCGACTATCCACTGCAGAAGGGTTGAAACTGGATGATCTTTAAGGTCCCTTCCAACACCAGCCATTCTATGATTCTATGGTTCTATGACATACTGTGGTTCCGGATATATTGTCTTCCTTGTTGCATGCCATGTTTCCTAAATTCAAAACAGAAAAAGATCCTATTGAATTCCATAGTAACTGATTCATTATGTTTCTGTTCCTGAAATGGTAGTCTAGATTTGATGGAGTTTAATAGATGTGTAAGTCCTCATAGTATACCCTCAAAATGAAGATGTGTCAGTTCATTAATAGTAAATATATTTGTGAAAAACAAATATAAAGATCCCCTTTCATTCCTTGAGTCACAGCACTATTCATACGAGATTATTTACTATATCTTCTACACTCAACATTTTTGTACTTCTGTGTAGGATCTCTCTATATTAAATACAGCAAATTCACCTAGAACCTTAGAATCATGTGATATATAATATGATATAAGTCAACAAACAAAAAAACATGCCAGGGAACAAGATAAGTTTTAGCAATTGATATTACTACACCAATTTAGAGGAAGTGTGATTCCACATCTTCAGAAGGCATTTTCATTTTATAAATCCTCTCTTCTTAGCTCAGACTACTTGCTAAAATAGGGATAACTTAGGAGAGCTCAGGTCATCTAGTAAAGATGTAGGCAGTTTTATTGTATAGAGTCTCTGACTATCTCAGATGTCTTTGCAAAGACATCAAGTAATTAAAGAGTGAAGAAATGGTTTATCTTGCTGTTAGTGTCTTTACTAATGGTATTTCTTACAGAGACGGCAAAACAAGATTAAATTCTAAAGGTCGTGTTAGGATGAAACAGTGGTTATTTAGTTAAGTTGTCATGTATTTTGCAAATGTATTTTCACATTTGTGAAGGGTTGCTGAAAATTTGAAACAGATATAATTATGAAGTCATTCCTAGTACCAAAAAACACACAAAAACTCAGAGCAAAGTCTAAGTCTTAGAAATCTGTTCCTACTTGTTTTCAGATTATACCTATCTCTATAAATGAAAGTAACTTCATAAAGAGAACAGAAATCATTAGCGCAAGAAAAGGAACAAAAAAGGGCAAGATTTCAGAGTCTCAAATGTTTAATTAGGTGAGAAATAGATGTGACCAAATTAAGTACAGGTATGATGTAGATGAATGATTTGCCCGTTATTTTATTCCCTTTTCTCTTTTTTTTTTTTTTTTTTTCAGTGAAGGAAAAGGCTTGTCTGTGGAACAGAAATGTCTGTTTCACAGGTCTTAATGATAAGCGATTGGGTTTTGTGGATTAAAAAAAAATAAGAAGTTGTTTGCAATTTGAAGGGTTTCATACTTTTCATCTCTGCAAAGGATATGCAATAGGTACATGCCGTGTTCAAGGTATTACCTGAGCAGTGAAGTGTGACACAGAGACAATGCAAGTGAGAAAGGGGAAGAGCTGCTAGTGAGATCTGGGAGAAATCCTTGAGTTCTTCAGTGCAGAGCATATATATATATATATATATATATATATGTGTATATATATATATATGTATATACTTATATATATCTATATCTGTATCTATATGTATATACATATATGTATATATACCAACCTTAAATAAAATTTTGTGAGTGCATGGAATGTGTAATGTGAATAATTCTCAAATGTTCATTTTGGTAGATTTGGGATTTGCTGTATTCTTCATAAACAGAACTTACTCTTTCCATTGATGTCAGCTTTTAGCATAACTGTCTAGACTAATGTACAGTGTTCATTTTCCAAATGGCAAGTGATTGCCAGTGGCAAAGTAGCAAATGATTGTGTAATACAACTCTGAAACAAAGATGTCAAAGTCTACTCCTCATCTCTGAAAAATGGGCCAATATTTATGTCATTTATAACACTGAAGTTTTTTTTCAAATAGAAATTTAGAGTTGAAAATGAAAGACATTGCAGCCACTTTCAATCAACTAGGCCACTGTTAAATGAATTTCCAGTTCTTAACCTTCTGCTTTCAAAGGTCAGAACATTCTTCATCTTTGCTATTCCAGTAGTGTTATGCAGCATGGCATTATTTAAGTGGTGTTAAGCTTGTTCAGTATTTTCTATACTGGACAGGCACTTCTCATGGTACACATTAAACTTGGATTCTTTTCCCAAAAAAGGCAAATATGACAATCTGTAGGCATAAACACCGAAAACATATAAATACATAATGCTAAGGCACTTGTGTTGTTTTATACAACAACAGAACGCATGTGAAAATAAAGCAGTGGGTAGTATTTCTGGTTTTGTATAATTAAACATTTGGGAACTGGAAAATTAATCTATGATAATGTTACCCTTTTATTGGCTGTAAGGGAGGTGCAGTACAATGGGCGTAGCATGTACTGGACATTTAATTTTCATGCTGTTCAGAACTTCAGTAGTTCTCAATTGTCATCTTCCCAAGATACATGAGATGTTAGTTCTAATGCAGAGGAACCTGAAAAACTTGCTTTTATGTTCAGTCACCTAAATGCCTGAAACTATTACTGTGGATTCTGGGCATCTTATGCATGGAAATGTGAATACTTGTTTTAAAAGAGTGTCTTATCTAATTCCATTCCTAGAATGTATAGCATTTTTAAAATAAATAAAAGGATGTATATTTAACATCTAATTTTTTGTGTCCTTTTTTACTACCAGTAAAGCTGGTGTTTTTCAGGCTAAAAAATACTGGGCTAAAAACTGACATGAAAATTTGTAATATGTCTTCATTTGATCTTGAAGAGAAGTTTTACATAGATGGTTGGTCTCAGTAATAGAGAACTCTTTAAAATGCTTGGAAAATGTAGCTACAGGGGGGACAGAGTGTTTGGGGGGAGGTATTTCTTAAGTAAAAAAGAAACAGTTCTCTGACTAGTTATTTGCATACTGAGGATAAAAGCTCTCTGCCACTTTTAGATTATAAATGTTCTGTCTGTGCTCAGTCTTGTGGGCATGTCTATTCTCCTTATTTCATATTTTGTTTTCATGCCTCTTTTAAGTTCTTCAGTTACAGCTAGACCCTTCAAGGAAAGGAATATTTTTCCTGATGAGTAATCCCATTTCATTCAAATGAAATATGGTTCAATTACAGATGATATAAGTGTATCAGAGACCAGCTTATTGTACTATTGTTGGGTTTTTTTGGTTTTTTGTTTTTTTTTCTTTTCAACTAAAACACATTAACTAATATAAAACGAGCAAAAAAATGTGAATGACTAAGTGGAAAGGCTTATTGAGACCTTCCCTAAGGGTTCAGCAAACTGAACCCCTTCATAAATTACCTTGTGCTCCTATTATTTTTTGAGTTTTGCTATTGCTACTCACTACTAGAGTAGTTTGTGATTTATGAGTTGTGATTAATGATTCATGCCTTCATGATTTTATTTGGCAATCACTCATAAGCGAAAAACACTTTCCTTGACAAATTAGGCTATTTTAAAAAAATCCTAAATTTATTGAAATCTGTTACCTTCAAAAGCATAAAACACACAGGAGAAGGACACTTTTTTTTGTTTTCAATAGCAAAAATTGTTTTTTGAGAAGTAAACAGGAATTTCTGTTCTGATTTTCTTGTAATCACAATACTTGAATAAAATTCTGTTTTATATTATGTGCTGAATACCCCATTGATTTTACCTTAATTACGTATGCAGTTACTGGGATCAAATTCTGCCTTCCCTGTTCACCTGTGGCAGTAATTTCTTACCCTTCGAGTTGTAACTAAAAAAGAATCCCATACACAGAATCACACCGAATAATCTGAGTTGGAAGGGACTGATTGAAATTATTTTCAGTCAGGGGTTGCACAAAGTGAATGTGTCATAATCTTGCTCAAAAAGAGCTTTGCCATTGTCACCAATTACAATTTGTTTAACCTCTCGAAGAACACCTGCAAAACAGGGACATCATTTTTTATATATTTAGAAATAATTTGGATAAAATAGCAGAACTTCTTCTGACCAGAATTTAGGTGAGGTACACTTTGCAACAAGAAAAAATACAAATACAGTAGTGGGGAAGAAGAAAGAGAAGAGAGAGAAGGGGGGTAACTTGGTATTTTTCCAAGCCCATGGACCTCTCAAACACATTGCAAAAGACAAAGACGTTAAGTTGCTTTTAAAAACGTAATATCAATCTCCAACCATAAGTATAAAACTATTCTCATTTCTGTTTACAAAAACATATTATCTCTACCCCTTTATACTGCATTTTAGTTCATATCTGTCTGTTTTCCTTTCTCAAAGTTGTATGATCAATTATTACAAATTTTCTACCAAAAAGGAGTGATATCATCCATAATGCCTATTTTTACTTCTCATTAAGTCATTGCTAAAACCACTGCTATTACTGTCATTGACTCTGATTTAAGCATCTGCAGCTTCAAGCATCATTCAAGTATGAACCTGAAAAATACTTTTTATCAGTTCTTGTGCTCCAGGGATACAGAGTTATGATGTGCAATTAATATATTAGTCAAGCATCAAACCTCTTCTTAATGTTTTGCAGCTTTTTTTTTTTGTGTGTGTGTTGTAACCACTGTAGATTCAAAACATAGATAAAAAGCAATTTGTAAGATAATGAAGAATTCAAAAATCTGTCAATGTTCATGTCCAGCTCGTAATTCTGAATACACTGTATTCATGTTAGCCCAAGGAGCACACTTTGTGCCTACCACTATTAGGTTTTATTAGAATTGCCTTAATTATTAGTGAGATGAAAGGCAATTACACTTTTTTCTTCTGGTATTAAATTCTTTGAAACAGGTATGATAAATCCTGTCTAACTTAGAATCTTACCCTAAGTGTTTAACGCAGAGTATTTACCTATTTTAGTCACCATTCTGGTCAATTAAGAGGTGGGCTTTCGGGGTGCCATTTCTTTGGCCTGTTTCCCATATCTACTCTGATATGCGAGACACCTGTTTTTCTCAGTAAGAGGGAAGGTAGGGGAGGTTAGATAGTTTATATATAGATATTTTATGTCATTACTGAGGCTTCACCTGGAGTCATTTGTGCAATGTTCAAGTATTTTCAAAACACACTGGAAACACTTCTCTTGTAGATGGGGAGTACGGGGTCTCATTTCCTTTTCTAGGACTATGCCTATTGTAGGATTCCAACTACGGAGATTTACCTCGCTCTTGTTTGCTTGCCGGGCTCCCCTGGACTGCTGGGTAGGTGTGCTGACCAATAGGACTTATTACCCAACCTGTGCTTTCCCTGTTTCTCAGCTTCCAAAAAGGGGCAATTTAACCACCTGCTTGCACTGGGTCTCTTGAAAGAACTGAGGGGGTTACTGTTCTCAAATCTCTTTGCTTGACTACAGGTCTTTATATGCCTGTTTTTGCACAGTTCCTTCTCTTCCCCAGGAACGATTTAACTTCATTAGGAACACCTTACTTTCCAGAATAGCTCCAAAATACCACACACACAATGTTGCTCAGTACCTCGGGGGAAGCCATTTTTCTAAGTCGTCTCTGAGTAGGTCACAGAAACCACAAATTAATTCAATGTAACTTCTTCACTTTAACTTAATACAAACACATGGCATGTCTAATCTCTGGTGCTAAATCTGCATTTAACAGAAAAAAAAAAACCAACCTGAATTGATGGAATAAAGAAAGAATTATTATGGTCCTGGCTTCAGTTAGTGGAGCCAATTAACATTTTGCTGGTAGAAGCGGACAATGGCTCTGAATTTTTTAAAGTATACTTGAACTACCTTGCTTGCTTGAAAAGCAGAACAACAGAAAACTCTTGTATTTCAGTGAAGCATGGCGCCTGTTCTCAAGTTGTTTATCTTTAGTGATGCATCCTCAGTAAACACTGCTATATTGTGAGACTCTACAGATTGTTTTTAAATGTCTTGTGAAATGGAGAATAATCAGCCTTTGGAAAATTGGATATTGCACAAATTCTTCTGTGTCTTTTGTACTCAGATGTGGGGATGCTAAAATTGCTCTTTAAGAAGTTCAGATATGAAATGAGCCTTTTAATTCTCACACTGAATGTTAGCAATAACCTCTGAATTCTTGTACAAAATCAAAATACATATCTCAAACAGAGAAATAACCCTTAGTAAAGAGAAAAAAAGCCTGCAATTTGAAACTTCAATTTTATCCTGGTCACCAGTAAAACATAGAACAACTTACTGCTTTCTGGAAGTGGACAGAAATAGAATATATATTGTAAACACCAAGTTACTTGCAGCAAGAAGGAATTATGATGCTAGTTGAACAGTAACTGTAAATCTGTAGAATAGGTACTTAGTTAAAATCTAAATATCTGAATTGCAAGGCACAACATGTGAAGGCACAAGTAATTTAGAAGTTAAATATTAAAGGACTTTCAGCTTGTCTGTTTTTCTTATGTTTGCCAGACTGATGCTTGTTCTGTCAACTGAAGTCATTACTGAAGACATTACATTATTCTCTATGCAGAATGCCACTCATGAGAAAAGCTCATAATTTTGTAGGTGATTTAATCATCAGTACACTCTTTCACAATCCAGAATACATGATGAAATAAGATGCTTTTTTTTGTATGTTAAATCTTTTTTACTTTATATGCATGCACATATACATAGGAGGTTTTCAGGAGTTGGTATTTAAAAAAAAAAAAAAAAAAGAGAGAGGTTTTTAAACTGAGAATGGAGACCTGGGACATAAATTTCCACATTTATTTGTACTTAAGGAATTTGGATCAACTCACTGGAGAGATCAAATATGCCATTAGTTAATCATACTTATTTCTATATCGTTAACGTACATGTGTTAACACAAGTGAAAGTTGCCTAATTCTGAAACTAACTGCTGTAATGTATAATTGAACACTATCCTTAGGGCAAAATAGTGAGTACCACTCCTATCTGCCATGAAAGCTCTGATATTAATGAGATTTAAGTGCTCCCATAGGTCTTGTGCTGAGGAATAAAAACCAGAAAGCTGATCAGGGAAACTGTTGTAAACAAATAGACCTAATTCCTCATTTTCCTCTGAGGTACTTAAATATTTCTATGACAATTTTAATGGATGAAGTACAAGTAAAATCTCAAGCTTTTGCTAATTTTTCTGAATGTATTCTTACCAAATACATAAAATTGTAGTGTTAAGTGAACTGTTCCACGATAAACATTGAAATATTGTAGGATTAAGACTTGTTAATTTTTAATCCAACCATGATATGTCAGCATACTACTGATTATTCTGGAAAGGTCGTAGATGCTTACCATATTTATTACCAGTAATTATTTAACTCTCTTTATTTCAAATTATTTCAGGCATTTCAGTCTAACCATGCTGGTATAAAATAGATGAAAAAATATTATCACCTTTTGAGAAAAAAACTTGTTAGTGAGATAGAGAACAGATTCTTACTCAAGAAGCCTTTGATATTTGGTAGAACTCCATGGACTCCAGTGGTACATAAGCACAGACTACAACTAAACTCTTAATTTTGTTACTGAAATGAGATCTACCAGACAAATAATATACTTACTAAAGAAAGGATAACTTCAGTGTAAACAAGCGTATTACAGAATGGCTGAGATACAACAATGATTATGCCTTTGGAGGCAGAAGATATAGAGGCAGTAATCACTGAACAGAACTGGTAACTTCAGGAATACTGTTCATGATGAAAAGGTATCTTAAATTAAGTCTGAATTGTATATCTGGGACATGTCAACCTTGAATATTCTCTGTGATAGCATGAGTTTTACATTCTTCCTTGGCATAGTTAATTAAAAACTTAATTTCAGGTTAGGTTTTCCTTTAATATCAAATAAATGCTTCCCACTGCTTCCTCTAAAGATTATTTTTTTCTTTTGTTCTTTCTAATAAAAGCAAATAATGTATTACCACCTTCCTAGTTTCCCTTTATGTTTTTTCTTGCAAGTTTGCCTGTCTCCTTTCCTCTGAATTAGCAGAGCAATTGCTCATAACCATTCACAGGGCACAACTTTCCTCAAGCCTTTTAATACATTTTTTTAAATTTAATTTTCTCAACTCCCTGCAGGTTTCCTGATTCTTTTCTTTCCCCTCTCCTTATCAGATGTATGGCACTGTATTTTCTACCTTTGTTTTACTCTTGCTACAGTGTCTTACCACCTGTTTCATTTCCCATGCAATATACACCTCTCTGAGTTTCCTTTCATTCTTTTGTGAATTAGAAGACACACTATGTCATATAAAATAAGTGGCTGTACTATTTTTAAAGGGAAAGAAAATAATTCATTTTAATAATCCTTTAATTCTAAATACGCATCTATATAATGATCCAGGTTGATTAATCCATTTCAAGAGATATATTGGACAAATTTTCCATTTGTACTTAATCTCTCTTTACAAAGCTAGCTGTATAATGCCCAGAACCCATAGATAAATTTTATTTCACTGGGCTTTAACTTGCTTGTTATTCATGGAGGAAGCACTAATAAAGAGGCAGATGGTGAGAGATTATTTAAGTGCTATGCCAACTTTAATAACCTCGGTCACTTAATGGGGTTTCTAAGGCTGTTTCTTGTATTTTCCCTGCAAAACCTTTGTTTATTCATCTCTTTGTTGATGACTTCTGAATGTTTTTGAGTCCCCTTCAAAACTCAACATGAACAGTTCTAGCACTTTCTTGGAAACACAGAACAAAACCTGCTTACAATATAACTAAGTATATTCAATGCATTGCATAAACTAAGTTAAAGAATCGTATGGCTTAAACTAGCAATGCTGATAAAAAGTGAGGCCTCATACTTTAATGATTGCTGAATTCCTTCTACTTTATTGATTTACTACAGTGTAGACAGTAATAGATATTTTGGTGGGTATTACTTAGGTTTTCAGAATAATGTTCAGCTCAATGAACAATATTTTTTTTACTCATAGGTTTTATCTCATTTGAATTAGCCATCTAAAGCTTGGTCAAAAGAGGAGGATAAACATCTTCACCTATATACTTCTAACTCTAATAAATCACCCTACAACAACTCTCATTGTTCTCCTCTAAATATAGAAGAGGTCTTAAATAGAACACGATGCAAGAGCCTGCATGAATCCATGAAAGCTATGATTTTTAAGAGAAAGGATGGGTCTGTTTATTCTAAAGACAAATATCTCTCCTGGACTTTGTCTGAGCTCTTAATAGAGTGGCATCTGCATATAGTCTAAACCTTAAAATGAAAACAGGGAAGTGTCACACTGCTTTAGAATTCTAAAATTCCATCTGGAATTTCTTCTGCTATTTACCTTCATTAAAGGCAAAATTATTTGTGAAACATGCACGAAAAACAGATGGAAAAAAACCCCCAACTTAAATAACTTAATCTATAGTAGGATTTTTTGCAGGGCCCATACAGTGATGTGCACCCAGACCTATGCCTGGGCTTAATTTGTAAAGGAGCTGCAGTGGAGAAAAAGAGTCCAGGGAATACAGGACATCAGGGATTCATCATGTCTGGTTTTTTTCCTTTCTTTTTCTTTTCTGTGACCTTTTATTTAGCAAGATAAACATTGCTTTACAGAACACAGGTATAACATTTAATTTAGATATAGATAGGTGATAAAATATAGATATTATACTAAGAATTACATTATTTTTAAGAAAACAAAGAAGGAGCAATCTAGAACTCCTTCAGAGCCTTTGACAGATATTTTGCCATTTGGAGAAAATTATCTCATGGTGCACTTAGAGAGAAATTAAAAAAAATCTACAACATTTTCAGCTAATCTTGTTAATTCTTGAAACAGCATCTCAAAGGAGTAATTTTCTGTATGGATCAAGGTAAAGAAGAAAAAACATTCCTTTATGGGGGAAGGCATATGGAAAGCAGAATTCAAAGATAACTTGAGGAATTCATAAGGCAGCAGAATTGTTGCAATGATAGTCAATACTGTGTGCCTCAAAAGTTTAACTACATTTAGGAAAAAAAAACCAGGCCCCCACCTCCCCTGAAGAAACCCTAAAAACCACAACACACAAGAAATCCAAACCAAGCAAACAAAAACACAGAGAAGAACTGAGGATAAACCTTTTGAGCTGAACTATCAAAAAATATTTTATACACATTATAGTCTAACACATCTCTGCAAGGTGGTAAAGATTGCAAAATTTACTAACTTATGCCAAAGAAAGTTACTACATTTCTGGTCTGTGACAGCTGTGACTCAATTTTTTTTGAGATATCAGAGATACCATGTTAAGGACAGGCCTAAATTTCCCAGTATATACAGCTTTGTCCTTTATCATCTCTACTCTAATATGGAAATTATATTAGTAAATGTCCATAATGCTGTTTGACACATTTCAAGGCCTGAGCAAATAAAAAGTATCAGTCTACAAAACATTCTAGAGGAGAGGAAAGGTGGATTAGTTTTCTGTGGTTCAATCTGATTTCGTTGCAACAATATTGAAGAAGTGACAAAATATGCATTTAGAATAAGAGAACAAAAGTTAAACTTCATATACTGCTTAAGTGTTTAATGATCAATAACTTCAGAGGAATTAGACGTCCATCTTTTATTGTTTATATCTAGCTGTCTTTTATATATCAGAAGGCTGTTATGTTTAGAGAAACTTCTTTCAACAATATCCATTCTTTCTCTCTTTTTTTTTTTTATCTGAGTACCTTGTTTAATCAGTGCAAAACAGATGTTTTGCAATATTGTAAAAATATCTTTATCTCTGTCTGGAAGCTTAATGAGTAGACAATGAATGATGGCAGCGTCTCATGGGTATTTATACACTGAGGTCTCTGAAATCAACATAATTATGGAAGAACTAGATTAGATCTTGGATCAGCTTCAAGGATTTTGTGCTGAAAGTATGTTTCCTTTATTACAGAGTAATAAAAAAAGAACTATAGCTTTTCTTCTTCTGTCGTCAATATTATTGTATAACTATTGAATGCTATTGAATTGGCTGAAAGTCTCCACTGAGAAATATTGTTTCTCTGTATTCTCATCAAACAATGATGAGTGAATGAACTCAGTACACCAGAATAAAATGTGGTGAAATATGCTGACACTGATGTAATTCTTCATTCTGGTGTTAATAAATCTAACACAGGAGTTTTTACAAGACACTAATATGAGATATTCAGCTCATGGACATCTTGTTTGTTACCAGATTGGTATTTGGCAAGGGTTTTTTCATTAAACTTAGGGTTTTCCCCCAAAGTGCTTAACAGGAATAGCATTTTCCTAGTTACTTTTGGATATTTGGATACTTTGGATATTTGAATACTTTTGGATGTTTGGATGCTTTGGACCAAATTAATCATTTTCAATGCATTTATGAAGATTCTGATTTCACAGTACTTTTTCGACTTTTTTTTTGTTTTTTTAATACATGAAAAATTCTTTCGTCTAAATAAAAAGTCTAAAGACTGCTTTATTATTACTGTTTCAGGTTCAATGCATTGATCTCTGAGGAACTAAATCTATAGCAGATAATTTAAGCATACCATATCTAATATTATGCAATAAGCATCAAATTGGGATAATGAAGGTATTGATTTTGCATTTCTTATATACTAAAAAAGCACACAAAATTAGCCTATATTAAAAGCAGTAGATCAATTACAGTTTTAGAAGCTCTTACCTAATATCAGAACAGAGGATGCCGCAAATATTCACTGGTGTACAGGTTAGGACCATATTATTGGACCATATTACATTGTCATTTTAGTATAAGCAGTCAAAAAATGCTTGGTAGTGAATCCTCTGAAAAATGAAGCTATTGAGAAGCTTAAGTTCTGAAATGGTGGACAATTTAACCTTAGTCCCACAAAAAGGATGACAATCAAAACAAAAAAAAACCAAACGACAATTCTTGAACATGGCAAATGGAAGACTTTCTAAATTACATTTTCTTTAATGTTTACATACTTCATGTTAAGAGGCTTGTCTTCATAAGGCTTCTGTAACAAGTAGGACTAGGAACCTAACATTTCAGTTGCAAAATCCTGGAAATCCTTCCTCTGGAGAATCAAAAGTGCCTCTGATCAAAAGGCAGTTAAGGAGCTGGAGAATGTGGCACCTGAGAATCCTAGGAACTCTTAGAGTTTTGGTTTCTTATAAATTGTCTTCTCAGTAATTTATCTAGGCTGTTTCTCAGAACCCACTAGACAAAGTTTCCAAAGTACTGTTCAAGTGACCTGTTTGGTAGTTAAGGGAGACACAAGGCTAAATCAAAGGCAGTGGAAATCAACTCTTGAATTATACACCTGTATTTAAACATCTGCAATGCCAACAACTAAATGTGAGCTACTGACAACTCTTGCAGTGTTGACAATGGAGTCGAAATAGTCACACATGACCTAGAGCTGCAGACTTATGGTAAACGCTTTAAATTGGTCAGCAGAATGTGATCTCTAAGCATCAAAATATAGAATATCCTGAATTGGAAGGGACCTACAAGCATCATCACCATCCAACTCCTGGCCCTGCTCAGGACAGCCCCAAGAGTAACACCACATGCCTGAGAGCATTGTGCAAATGCTTCATGGACTCTGACAGCCTCAGTGGTGTGACCATTTCCCTGGAGAGCCCATTCCAGTGTCCAACCATGTGCCAAACCATCTCAGAACCATTTCCTAATATCCAACCTAAAACTCCCATGACACAGCTTCATGACATTGCTTCAGGTTCTATCACTAAGGGGATCATTATCACCACAGAGATCGGTATCTGCCTCTTCTCTTCCCTTCATGAGGAAGCCATAGACTGCAACGAGGTCTCCCCTCAGTCTTTTCTTCTCCAGGCTGAACAAACCACATGATCAGACCCATTCCTCTTAAGGCTTAGGAAAAGAGTTGGTGTTAAATATCTCCATTTACTGCCATGAGAGCTTAGACTCATCCCTCACATACTGGTCCTTTAGTGTAAATGTCTACATCTGAACTGGAATTCCACTCTTAATTTCTGTTTCCATTTAGCTAAAATCAATTTATTTCTACAGAATTCCTTTTTCTTAACGGAGTACATTTCTGTCAAAAATCAACTCAAACTTTAAGCAGTTTACTGACAGTAAATCCATTTTTTCTACCATCATGGGCTTTCAAATACTTCAAATGTGATATGAAAGAGAGGGAACAGTAATCCCTATTTGTTTCTTCTATTCCACTGAATAGTATGCGTTCATCATACTATTTTTTTAATCACCTTTTTTCTCTCTTTATCAAAAGAAAACAATTTCACTATTTTTTGCCTTTTGTACGAAAAAATATTCTCTATTCCCATTAGTATATTCCTTAATTGGTTCTCCATCATCTTTTTTTTTTAACCTTTTGGCCTGTTGCTTCACATAGCTTTCAAGGTCCAAATACTATTTTGGCTTTAAACATTGCTTTTTCTCTTTTCCCACCTCAACTTCAAATCATTCTTCACTCTTCTGTCCACAGATGAACACTGAACACAATCTATAACGAGCTATATGCAGTGTCTCTTTCTTAAGTCGATACGATAGATAGAGGACATGATAAAATGCATGAATAGTGATGTTTTTCTTTCACAATTATAGTTTACATACATTTTAATAGAGGAAATTCCAGACCTGCAGAAAGTTCCTCCAATCACCCGTGAATAATTAATTTGCATTTAAAACATCTACATGTGTTTATGGGCAATGCAATTAATTTTAAACCTTTTACAATTGGCAATAAAAGTTAATGTTATTTCAGGGAAAAAATGCCTTCTTCTGTAGTGCTTTGAGTTTAAATTCTTAGTCTATCTTTCCTATACTCCCTCGAAACATAAGCAGTATATCACTAGTTAATTGTGGAACAACGGATGTGTAATGCGGCATATATTAGAATTAAATGGTTAAAGCAGACTTCATAATAGCATGAACTGCTTCACAAGTACTAAAATTGTTGTCCTTTCCAACAAACATAATGGTGTCAAAGCTACAAGACCAGAAACAGCAAAAGGCTGGAAAAGGGAAGTGCAATTGAAGAATCATGAAAATTCCTGCATAGAATTTTTAAAATGTCTTTTTCATATGACTGAAACATAACTTGCAAGGAAAGGAAAAGTTAATGGGAAGCAAAGCTTAAACATGACATGTGAAACTGCTATCAATATCTACACAGTTAAAGATGCTCAGTGAAATTGTGATCTGATTTTCCAGACATCTGAGGAGCCTGTATAATAGAACAGATGGAGAGAAAAAAGTAGGAGCAGAGATTTGTGATAACAAATAAAAGTTTAGGTTAAGAAGCTAGTTCGGAAAAAGTCTAGGACAAAAGACATCCAGAAAGCTAGGGAACAGGAAAACATCAATGATGTATAGAGATGAGAAAAGAAGAGTTACTACAGTCGAAGAAACAGAAAGCCTATACAAAAAATCAAACTGGCAGAAAAATAACCGGTATTGGCAGAATGAAGAGAGAAAACTAGAGAGGAGCAATAAGAAAAAAAATCATTTTGGTTTGGAAGATGTGAAAATTGGAATGATATTTAAAATAAAAGTAGGAAACAGCAACAGAGCAGATTTGAGGTAGATTTGCAGGAATACTTGAAAAGCTAGGAAAGCTGATTAATCAGGACTGGATTTGAGCCAAGAAATTATGTTTATCTAATGTGATTTTTAGATGTCTGTAATAATGACAGCATAAGGGATTCTAGATGCCTAAATTAGAATGAAACATCTAAGTATTACACACAAAACTGACAAAAATATCGTAGGAATCAGTCAGAAATATCAAAAGGAGCTAGGACAGGGGAAAAAAAGAAACCAAACCCACAACCAAAACGAGGCAAACAGAAATAACCTAAAGCTAACTGCAAGACTTTTACTATTAAACTGTAGAAGGAAATCTAGAATTCAAAGTGCTGCTCAACAGCTATTAGCCTCTGAAGTCTTTTTCCTGTGGAAAAAAAAAAAAATGTCCTTTTCTGTGTGTGCTGGTTCCCATCTCCTACCAGATATAAATTTCAGTCACCTCTGATCTTTACCAGGTTCATGCTTTGGGTTGATCAGTAAAGCACACAGGAGAATTGAGAAGAAAAAGGGGGAATAATTAGTTTGGGGTTTTTTTCAGTCTTAAGCAATTTATATTCATTCATACACAAGAAAAATACCCCAGAGTAATAACCTTAATACAAATGTAAATTCAAAAATTCTAAAGTTCAGAAAAAGCCAAGGAAAGATTTTCTTTAAAACCGTAATAAATTAACTCCCTTATACTAAGACATTTTCATTTTGGTTCGGTTTTTTTCCCTCTTTTTTTTGGAAGAAACAACCAAAAAAAGTTAACTGAGGTAGAATTCAGAAGAGTTCCAGAGGACAAATAGTTCATGAATAGACATGAAGTAGTGATGAACTAACAATGATTGTGACAGTGGGGTGTTTACACAGTAGTCTAATGCATAAAGTTGGCATTAAAGTTGTGGAAAAAACAAGGCAAAACACATGTGCACACACATACATATATTTATAAATGTGCTTTGTAAGCTGAAAACTGTTTGAATGATTTTTGAATTTATAGCACTACTTGATTTGGCAAACTCTCTTGAAACATTTACTCAAATATTGTAAATATTTACCATGGTTAGATATGTTATTGCATAGTATAAACAATTCTGTAGCTGAGAAAATGGTTCAATGTAAATTAAAGGTCTGACTTTGCGTTAGGGAACCATATTTCATTAGCAACTTGTCCTTTATTCGTAAAGCAAGCGACATGAAATTAGACTGTAGTACTGTTACACGTGGCTGAGCTATTAGAAACAGTGGAACAGCGTGTGGCTCGCAAAAGCAAAGGGCAGTATGGATTCTAATTTTAAAAGATACAAAAGGATCAGGATTAGAAATTTTCCTAATGAAGAAAATTATAGACAGATCTTTTTATTCCTTTGTATTTTAATTTCCAAGTGGAATTCGAGAGTTAAACTTTGGTCACAAGATGATCAAACATGTTTTGTGTTATTGTACATTTAACAACATGAATTACCGTATTGCAAAAAAGTGAAGTAGAGGAAGCTTCATTTCAGGCTGCATGTGTTTACTAGGACACATGGGGTTTTATTCATGAGATTGATCTGTGTTGAAGTCTGTAGTGGTATATGTCAGTCACATATTTGGTGTAGTTTTTATAGTTAACTAAAGTCAAATTGTGTATTTGTCCTCATGCTGCCAAGGAGAGGCAACCTTAAAATACAAAGCAGAATGATCAGCCTACTTAGCCAGTATGTCAATGCTTTATTTTCAGTGGAACTCACTGAACAACTACTATCATGGATTCAGTACCTTCCTCTAGAGTTGGAAAATTAGAATTAATTTTATTTAAGCATTAAATTTAGTTAATGCAATTTAGTCCTGTGGAGAAAACTGGTTGAAAATTCATCTTTACCCTTTTGGAACGAATAACCTAGATCAGTAGAAGGTAATGTCTGGGATTAGTTAATAGCTGTAGTCCAGTTTAGTTTCCTATATGGACAAATATTTTAGGTGCTTTTGCCACCTCTGTGGCTAATAGTAACCAGTTTCCTTTTCTGCAGTTACTTTTCCAGGTTCTTTTTCCATTCTAGTTTGGAATCAGTTTTGGGCAATCTATTTGAAGAACAGATTCGGAAAAAGGGTTTTCAAATGACCAGTTCTATAATAGCTGACATAACAGTCTTTCTATTGTCTTCTTGATAGCTGTGGGATTACTTCTGTAACTTTCAGTAACTCTAAGGATTAAGACAAGACACAAGATGCTTTATTATAGGCCTCCCTGAATATTCACCTTAAACTGAGCTTCCCAAAGGAAACCTAAAGGATCTTTCTGAACTGAAAAAGCCATGTTTTATTAGAAAGCTAACTAGAATAATGTATATATTTTGAAACTAGGGCCATTCAAAGTGATCAGATAAAACAGAATAGAGACAAAAAAAGATTATAAGAAAATAATCTCCATGTACACTGTGTCCTTCCATACTGGGAGTTGCATTCACATAGTTTTTGTCAACTCAGTAACTCCCCCACCTCCTACAGACTCTACTATCACAAACATTGGTTGTGCTGTAAGCAGTCTTTTCTTTGAACATACTTGTTTCCATGTCTTCCTACCCTTCCATAAAATCTGGAAACTGCTGAGCTTGCTGATTCACTGCCAAAGGCAGACACAATCTCATGTTCTCTCCAGTATTCCCATGACCCTCAGTCATCAGGTTTTTAAGTAATAGCATAGAATGGGAGCAAACAGATATAGCACACTATATTCATCACAAAGGCTAAGACTTGCCTTGTTGCACTAAATAATATTGAACAGAGAAGTTTATGTCATCACTCGAGGCAGCTCAAAGGAAAATGCTGAAGAGATGAAACCTGAGATAAAAATGCTAGTTTTGGCATTACAGAAAATGGAGAACTTTTAATTGAAAACGTCCTCTGGAGATCCTAATACAGGACTAAGTTCAAAATTATATCAAGATGAAGGCCTTGAAGGTCCTTAACTATTAATATTTTCCAAAAATGAAATTTTTACCATCACTCTGGGCCTAACCACTCTCATTAAAAATTTTTCTTATCCTTACAGTTAATTAGAATTTCTTTTGTGTCCATTGTTTCTTCTCCCTTGGTGTGTACCTGTGAGAAAAGTCTAGCTCCATATTTCTTTTAACATTTCTTCGTGTTCTGGAAGTCAACAATAATATCCCTTTCTGTGTCATCTCCAGTCTAAACAAACTCGTCTCCTTCAACCTCTCCTGGTACATCTGGTGCCCCAGGCTCTCTAAGTGACCTGGTAAAGATACTTTCTAACTTGTTGGCACTGCTCTGGCCTGGGGGTCCGAAATCTGGTCACCCATGGCTACTGGAGCATCCCCAGAAAGATAATCACTGTCCTCAGCTGGCCCTTGCTGAGGCCACCTTTCATCTCTGCAGGCACACTTCTACAATATCCAGCTTGCAGTTAAAACTCACCTGCCAGCAGAGCTAGAAAACTTTCCCCTGCAGCTAAAACTAAGCTCCTGTACATATGCAGGTCCCATATTACCTGGCCTACTTAGATTTAGAATTTATCCCCCTTACTCTGGGTAAGCATGAAATAAATGACAAAAATACGTTCACTAAAACTCACTAGAAAACCTGAGTGAACAGCTTGCATGAATGAAAAGGAGTAACATCTGCCTCTATCTCTGATATAGAAACATAAACACTTAGCAGAACCGAGCTACCATTTTTGAGAAATTTCTTAAATACATTACACATTCTAGATGTGTAAGCACATCTTAGTGCCTGATCACTTGGGTCAAAGGATCTCATTGATCCTTTTTTTTTCCCCCTATGATTTAGATGGGCTAAGAAGGCAAGCATCCTTTATTGCCTAATCTAGGATGAAATTAATCAAGTTCTTTGGGAAAGGAAATCTAGTAACAGGCACTCACTTCAAAGTGCCTAACAGTATTCCCCAAGTGAGAAACAGACCGATAACCTGGGGGTGATGGTGGTGGGAAACTAACTAAATCAAGGGGTACAGTGTTGCCTTGTAAGAATTTTTAAATAAATCCCATGTACATGGCACATTATTGTTACAGATTAATCTCCAGAATGTGTATGTAAATTACAACACTTTTATTATGTTTTGCTATTTCGTACGATATCTTTAGATTCTTTTATGGCAGGAAATATTATTAAATAACTATTAGCCTCAAAGAGAGACTTTTTTTCCCTGTCCAAAAAGTTTAAACATGAAGATTTCACTTTTTAACACTTCTTTGTGAAGTGTTCAAAAGCCACAAATGTACACTTGTTCTCTTAGAAATTATGACATTTCTTGGAAATACGCAGATTTTGCAGTTTATGCTGCCTTTCTTCATTTCTTTGTCCATTTTTCAGTGTGTTTTATGTGGAAATAGCCTTCCTAAAATTTAGACAATATTCCTATGTCCACTAAAACATAAAACAGGAAAGTAAATTCAACTATAAGCAGCTTAACACTGAAAAATGTAAGAAGTACACTTTGATTACTGCTTTAAAGTGCTGTAAGCCTGGATTTTATATCCTTTGGAAGATAAATTAAAATCAGTTGAATAGTACTGACAGCTAAACAGAGAGCTTTTTCTTTCTGTTTTGTGTCATGAGCATAGTGCAACAAGGGAGAACACCCCACAAGCAAAGAGATTTCAGTCAGTGGCTTGTGAGCAGTGATGAGAACAACCTGCATGTCAGATATAGCTGGCCTGACAAAAGCACAGTGTTCTGCATACAGTTAGCAACCAGATTTTTCCTGTCATGTTGGAAATGAGTAATTCGAGCAAGATAGCTATTAAGGTACTTTGGCACAATTCCAGGTGACAGATGTCTTCTACACCAGTTCCAGGAAATACGCATTTCTCAAAAAATTGGCATTTTTCTTCAAAAAAGAGGAAAGTGCAGGGAAGCCTGGATTAGGCTTTAGCACTTGGATTGCTATAAAGGTAATTTTCAGTTATAGTCTTATTGCTACTAAATTGAATTGCAAACATAAATTTAAGCTGAATAAAATAAGGAATGGGAAGGTAGGAAACTTTTTGTTTTTCTCACATTGCATAACTAAACAGGTTTCTTTTCAACAAGAGCAGTTCTAAGTTGTAACTTGAATTTGTAACACAGTTGTAGCTGAAAGATCCTCCAAAATAAACAAGATTACAGACCAATGAACAAAAGAGCCATATATTTTTCCAGTCCAAATATATTTTTGATGAAACATGCATGGATGGAAATCCCTTTTAAAGACCTTTTACAAAAGGTCTACAAAAGAGTATATATTCATGTTCAAATTCCAGGACTGGGTGATGTGTGATGTCATTTTCAGTTTTGTATTTATGGAATACCATTAATGAACTTGCTGCATCCATTGAAAAAAGTGTGAAGAGACCATCATGCTACAGTGATTTCATGTTTGTTTTGTAAATTGAAAAAATAATACATAAATATCTCCACAAATCTTGAGAAGAGTGGATTAACACTGCAGGTATAGAAGAAGAGATATCTTTTACTATATTGTTTAACATCAAGAAATGAGTTGAATATTAGATAATTATTTTATCTTAAGCAATCAACATTTATAAATTATCCATAAAATAATCTAATATATATATATATGAGTTTAGATTGAAATCTACAGAAATTTTCATTCTTCTGTTATTTTTCATGATACATTTCTATGAGCAACCTGCCTGTGCAGTCGAACAACTCCTTGGCCAGGTCAACTAGTTCTGTACAAAGGGGAGAGTGGGTTGTTTTCATCATATTTCTGCTAATATATAAAAATGTATGCTTATGGGCATAGGAAGGGAAAAAGTGAAATGAAAAGTATAACTTACACCATTGAGCAGAAAAATATTATCTTTTTCTGTATTATAGATACAGAAGTATGCTATCCAGAATTTTCAGTTATTCTTTAGAATTTAAAAAATGATGTTTGTGTTCTTGTTTGTGAGAATATGAACAAAGAGAAAACACTTATTTCCCAATTTTAATTTACCACCTTTTGTTGCTGTATATTAGCATTGATTAATAGTATTTACTAAATTGTACCAACATTTCAAATGAGAGAAAAGCTAGCGCAAAAAAGAACCCTTCATAAAAATACCTAATGTTCTGAAATGAAAAATGAAATGAAGAATTCATTCCTGTAATGAGACAACAGTAGTTTTAATGAAATGAAAATGGGGATGTACTTGATTCAGTGAATTGGGCTTTTTTTTTTTTCCACAGGACTGAGTCGAACTATTTGCTGTCCCTGACAACTATCAAAATAAAAATTTAGCTCTTTCAATTGAAATAAGTATGCCAAAATCTTGTGGCAACAGGCTTTATCCTTGCTCTAAGGAAAACAAGCTTCTGTTCTTGTCAGGGCTAGGAAGACTAGCAAGGAAGCTAAGATTAATCATTTCTGTTCATGCTGAAGAACTCAAATGTCACCCCACTCTCAGACATACTGAAAATGCAACAATTTCTTCTAGAGTTTATGCTGTTCTCCAGCCTCCTTTTCCATGTTTTGCACTGGTGTGTTTATTTTTTTTCCCCCTCCTATTAGCTTCTGTATTATGCTTTAAGCATCTGCTTTGCTTTCTCAGTGGCATAAGGGCACCAGACAGCCCAAGGGACTTACCTTCTAGTATCCACACTTAGTAATTAAACTGTCAGTGCAGCATGATTTCTGAAGCAGTAATAATGTCACAGGGATGTATTTCTTCCCATTTGCAGAACAACACCTTACAACATACGTTAGTGTTTGCATATATGCATATATATCCACACAATTTTATATACAGGTAGATATACGAGAAAGACAAAGAAAGACAGAGGTTATATAGGTCTATAGCTATCTCTGCATATGTATACATATCTCCACATGTAGAGTATATCAGCTTATTAGTATATACAGCACTGTATTCTGCACAAATTTGGTAACTACACTGTTGCACCTTACGTGTACAGGTGGGCTTTTTTTCAAAGTTGTGATGCTGCCCAAGATTATTCTTGCACTGGGACAAAAATGTATAAAAAAAGTCTTCTAGGAAACAGCCTTCTTCTCTAGATTTTATGAAAACAAACACACACCTAGACACCTAAATAGCTTGATTTTTCAGTTGCAGAATGATCACAGGTTTATTGCCTAGTGTGTTTTAGTATTAATCTAAAGACCATCCTGAAAAAACCCAAAACAAATGGAGTTGTGTAACAGTATCGTGCAATGAAAAATATGTGGCATGTAACATGCATTTTTCAGATGAGTGCAAACTTAGCTGATGAGTAAAGGAGCAATAATGAAGGCCTTTGTCAAATTTTTTGACATGGTGGAAATTGTGGTTTCCACCATCTGTTAACTGTCTGTTAATTCTGTCGCTGTATTTAACACAGTTGCTTCAGTGCAGTGATGAAGAATACAAAGAGAAAGGTACATTTTTCTAAGCATTATCAGCTAAAACCTTAGTGTTTAGACAAAATATGAAGATTTTGAGAGAACACACTATAATTTATGGGAGGTTTGCATAAAGTAACTGTTTATGGGGCAGGTCTCTTTAGTGCCTTTTGAAAACTGTACATTTTTTCTGGTTGCTTCCTACAATGTGTCTGTGAACTTTTCAGTTACTCTATAACACTAATACTGTGATGACAATATGCTTGTCACTGTCTAGACAGAAAAATCTGATTTTTCCAGAACTTACCAAAAAGTATGATTTATTTTACATTCCGAGACAGTAAGATATGAAATAGAAAATATAATAATAAAAATTTCATCCCAATTTTTCTTGAAAGCCAGGTATAAGTAGTGAAAGACCACAATAAGATCACTCTGCAGCTTTCTATTGTCCCTGCTGAATAAATCCAACTCTCTTGGCCTTTCCTCATAGTAGAGGTGCTCCACCCCTTGGATCATTTTTGTGGCCCTCTTTCCCACAGGTCCTCATCTTTCTTGTGCTGAGGGCTCCAGAGCTGGATGCACTGCTCCAGGTGGTGTGTCAGGAGACTGGAGAAAAGAGGCAGAATCCCCTCCTTTGCCCTGCTGGCCATGCTGCTTTGGATGCAGCCTAGGACGTGTTTGGCTTTCTCAGCTGCAAGTGCACATTGCTGGGTCAGGACCAGACTCTCATCCACCACCACCTCCAAGTCCTTGTCATCAGGGCTGCCCTGGATCTTTTCAGCCTGTATTGATATCGGGGATCACCCCGACCCAAGTGCAGCCCCTTTCACTTGTCCTTGTTGTACCGCATGAGGTTCACATAGGACCTTTTCTCAAGCTTGTTGTCCAGGTCCCTCTGGATGGCATCTTGTCCTTCAGGTGTGCCAACCTCACCATTCAGCCAGCTGTCATCTGCAAATTTGATAAGAGTGAACTTAATTTCACTGCCTATGTCACTGATGAAGGTATTAAAAAGTACTGGACCCAATATGAGCTCCTAAGGGACACCACTGGTCAACGATCTTCACATCAACATTGAGCCATTGATCACTACCCTCCGGATGTGACCATACAACGAATTTCTTATCCATCTAACAGTCCACCCATGAAATCCATCTCTCTCCAATTCATAGGGAAGGATTTTGTGGGGGACCATGTCAAAGGCCTGACATGGGACATCCATAGCCCTTCCCTTGTCCACTGATGTAGTCATTCCATCATAGAAGACCACATGTTGGCGAGGCAGGACTTGCCCTTGATGAAACAATTCTGGCTGTTTTGAATCACCTCTCTGTCCTCCATCAACCTTAGCTACTAATGTATTAGAATTAATGTTTACAAAGCCAAATATAATGTCCTTAAAGAGACTGTTTTCAACCTAGGATATGTTTATATGATCTCCGAAGTCTTTCACTTCAAAGGCTAAATGACTTCTTTGTAAATGGAATATTAAGGCAGGCAAATCATTTAATTACATGGCTATTACATCAACACATCAGGATTCCTTCTGAATGCAGCCTGTTGATATTCCCCTGTCTTCTTTCCAGCTGGCAGTTTCTGGCACTCCACTGAATTTTACAGTTCAGAGTAACCACAACAGTAGAGTCCATTCATAATCTTACACTTTGAAAGTCTTTCAGATAATGTAGGCCTAAATGCCATACACACAAACAAATTCTCTCAGAGTAGGGTTCCAATAATATTTTTGGCTATTCTTTAAGGGAATTCTAAAATGTCACATATTTTGCAATACATATCACATGTTCCCTTTTTTTTCCCCTGTTTACAGTATATAAATCTAAACATACATTCTATTTAAAATTATTTTTTTAAAGGTATCATTGGGCATAGACACGGGGATGTAAAGCTGTCGTGTCTGATTCCACCTATATTTCTGAGCATGCTTAGCTTCTTACCATTTTTGTTCCTTTCCTTCCTTTGTTAAGCAAAAAAAAAAAACAAAAAAAAAAAAAAACCCAAAAAACCCCCTCAGACATGCTCTACTCTCTTCCAAACTTCACAGTGCAGAATTTGGCTTGTGGCTGTTCAAGCTCTGTCTGAGCCAGGATATATGTTCTGCTTTGTGGTGACACTTGGCAAAACATATAAAATGAAAGCCTGACCTGGCCATGTTCCTCTTTCACTAACAGGCTCCCAGAGGCAGGACATCTCTGAGAAGTAACTTCCTTTTAAGACAGGCTTCTCATTTGTTCTGGGTGCCAAGGTTAAGTTCTTGATGAAGATTCATCCAAACAACTCTTTTGACTGTCTCCCCTGAAGGCTGTCTGCTGCAGCCTCAATTTGTAAGAGGCAGGGTTGACAAACTCTACTTTTAGAAAAGGAATTATGTCATTAATGGTAATGGAAAGAAAGGGATGAGTTGTCATAAGTGCTACTTGATGTTTTGTTTTGTTTTGGCATTTTTTTCAATATTAAAGCAATATTTTAGCAAATACATCTTGCTTTTAATGGGTATTTTTTACAGCCAATCCAATATCTCCTGATAGGATCTGGAGTTTTGAAATGAATCTGCAAACTTGCTGAGAGTATACTCTGCCCCATGATCCAGACGATCATCTCTTCGGGCCCAGCTATTTAACTAAATTTCAATCCACCTCACTGTCTGTTCATCCATCCCATACATCAACAGCTTGTCTATGAAGATCTTGTGGGAGTGTCAAAGTGATCTTCAGGTACAAAGTGTCCATCACTCTTTCTTCCTCTACCAGGCCAGTCATTGCATCATAGAAATTTATCAAGTTGCTGAAGCATGCTTCTCCTTGGTGAAGTTACGCAGATAGCTCTTGGTTGTTTTCATGTCATCCATGTGCCAGGAAATGTTTTCCAGAATTAGCTGCACTTTCACTTTTTCATGATTTGGGTAAGCTGCTTCTCATTCTCTCTTCGTGTTCTGTCAATCAAGGCTGAAAACTTTTCCTATTATGCCAATACAAAATGACAGTAAGAAATGTTAAAAAAAAAAAAAATTGGTTCTCAGTTATTCACAGAACTCCAGAAGGCACAGTATGTTAAGGAAAAGACTGCATGCAAGGCAAAATGGTGTAGACGTACTTGAGGATAAGTTCTAAGTAAGCCAATATAGGAACCTTGGGATGTGTAGCTGTACCAGTTTGGTAGTTTGAGTTAATTATCCCTAATATAGGTGATACAGTTGCATGCTCTTCTGCTTCTGCAATTATAGAGGTAAGAACAAAAGCTTCTATCATTACTCAGGTGACAAAAGTAAGACTAGGGAAAATGAGGACCCGTTGCTCAACAATACAGGGAACTTGGTTATACAGAACAAGAAAAAGGCATAAGTACTATATGTCTTCCTTGCACAGTCTTTATAAGCAGGGTTCTGAGTCCACCTGCTTCTCCACTACTATGGAGGTGAGACTCCTGAGAGTCTTGTAGTGTCTCTGTAAGTGACCAATCTCTTGCTTGTTCACTGGAATACTATATGGCCTATTCACTTCCTCCTGTAGCTCCCTTACTTGGTGACACAGCTCCTCAACCACAGCACACCTTCTGCAAAAGAACTATTTTTCTGCCCCAGTCTCAGAGGGAGGCACCAGGCACTGCTGGCAACCTGTGACCTGGAGAGCTCCATCTGCCATCAGCAGGTCAGTGGAGGCCTCTGACATGGCTGGGCAGTGACTGCAGCAGCTGCAGGGGAACGAGCTCCACAGCGCATCAGCACCATGACTGAGGAGGCTTATACTGTGTGCTAATGAAACTGGGACTGAAAGGACCTGTTTGTGCTCTTCTACACCAGATACTGAGTCTGTTTATCTGCCTCTATTGGTTCCTCCTGGACAGCCAGAGACGAGCCCTTACTGCCAACCCCATCCATGCAAAATGCCCTGCAAACTGCTGTGCCATGCCCCCGCTGCTCTGCCACACCCTTCTTGACATGCCACACCCCCTCTGACGTGCCAGGCTCCTGTGCAGGCTTCTTTAGAGACATTTAAACGGCCTCGGCATTTCAAGCTCCGATCCTGGCTGGCTGCTGATGCTTCTGGGTCCTGATGTGGTTCAGGGCTGCTGCTCGGATGTCACTGAGCTTGGGCCCCCTGTATGGCTCAATCCAATTTTCTCCCTTGGACTTACCGTGGTCACTGCTGCTGCCCCTGTAGCTTACTCATTTGCACAACACTGTGCCTAAGTTATTTGAAATATGATAAATATTATACAAATAAAAGCAGCTTTGTAAGAACACACAATAAAAAAAAACCACAACCAACCAAAGAATAAAATCCACAGCAATGGACCAGCACGTAATTTTTTGGGGCAAAAAATATTCTTAAAGTGTGTCAAACAGATGGAAATATGTCTCTGCTCTCATTTACCAGTATCATATGTTGTATTTAAGACTTATGCTACTTACTTCTGTCACTAATGAGCATTTGAGGAAAAATACAATCCAAATGAAATCATACCCTGGTTTTTGTGGTTTGCAGAGGAATTGCTTGGGATGGAAAAAAAAATATGACCAACAGAAAGACCAAGGGTTTCAAAACATTCTCTCTTGAAATGAAACTATACTTTGACACATGCTATACATGCAGAAGAAAGAAGTAGATGCAGCATTTCTCCAAAAGGATCCACAAGTCTGAGTTTCTGTATCTTACTAAACAAAGCTTTAACTGACATCTATAGAGGGATACTGCAGTCTTTGGTTTGCCTCTGCCTAATGTGTGATTTATTTTCCCTCTAAAAGTCTGTAGTATGTTAAATATAGCTAATTAGAGAAGGGAACCAGTTCAAGGAAATAAATCTGTAAGAATAAATTGAAAGATATCTTTTGGAATCCTAACAACATTCTGGAGTGAGGGTAAAATTGTGTATGTAATATATATTAACATTCATATATTGTATAGAATAGGAACCTATGAGTATATTGTCCCCCTTAGCTCTCCCAGTGCTATGCCCATGTTATGTTGTAACCAAAATGCAGCTGCATATAACAGCAAGAAGAAAACCACATCGCAAAAATATTTCTGCATGCAATCGTACATTACAAAAAATCACTTGAAGACAAGCAGTCCTAGCTAAATTACTGTTGCATTGAAAACAGTCTTGACTCAGGGAATTTATTTTTAATAAAATTTATGTCCAATTAGCAATGATTTCTGATCATTGATTTCAGTACTGGGCAGGGGGGAAAAAACCTCATTTTACAACAAAATAAAAATCAAATTAAATATCTTTCCTCTCCCTTCTCAACATTCAACTTCAGACAAACACCTATGCTTGTTTGTTGTCTGAGCTTTCCTTGTTTTCACTCCAGGAAACTCCCATTCTGTCCCATTTTCTCCAATGAGATGATGGGCAGCTCTGGAGTTGGGGTGTGGGGTCATGTGCTTTAGGGTTTTCTTACTGCTGCTTTTTGCTCCTTAGTGTCCCTGCCTTGGCATGTGCTGCCCATGGGCCTCAGTCCCTCAGAGGTCACCCAGGCTCAGCGTTGGTCACCTGTGGACACAGACTTTCAGGAGTGCCCTTCCTTTGGTGTGGAATGCATCCTTTCAAGAGTGCTTCCCCAGCTTGCTAGTATTATCAACAGCAAAATTTCCTGCTATCTTGGGAAAAAAAAGACTGTAAGAGTGAGTAGCATGGATCAGAAGGAGCAGATCTAAAATCCAAAACATTTGGTGTTGGGGATCTGATGTTTACTTTACTTTAGACAATCTGTAGCCTTGCCCCATTGACTGAGTGCCCTTTTGCAGCTGGAGTGCATCAGATGCCCATCTGACTTTATCTCCCATTTCAGTAATGTCTGGAAATAAAGCAGCTTGTGCACACGATGATGTGAAACAAAGCATGGTAACTGGGCACAAATATGAGGTTTAATTAAAAAATTTCCCCCTGCTCTGATTAAAATGCTTATGTGGACTGTAACCAAGAAGTACCAAAAGAAAATAAATTACACATAAGTCACATATGGAAATAACATTTTTTTACTACTTGAAACACGTGCATTGCACAAAGTCTGAGAGCACTCTTCTTTAACATCACTGTGCTATATATTTTTCTTTTGTCCAAATAGATTGTCTCAAAGGAGACTGGCTGACTTTACTCTTCCTTGTAAGTATACATCCTGCAGACTACAGTGAAATGTCATGTTTGGGAAAAGCACACGAAAAACAATAGTAAGATGCACACATTTGACCCAAAATGTCCTATACAGAAATCCATGAATGACATTAATCAACTGTAATCCCACTGAATTATAAACAAGACCAGCTCCTAATGTAGTATCAGCTGCACAGACTGCTGGATTGTCAGAACAGACAAAAAGAAAGAAAAAAGAAAAAGTGAGAAGGTTTCTCAAAATGAAGTTTTCAGTATTACTTTGTCTGAAGAATTGAGGCTACTTTCACAAAATGTATATTAAAATGCATAATTCAAACTACATATGCAGTGAAATCACAATCCCGTCTAAAATAGGCTGTCATGATCATACACAGAGCTGGTGTGAAGCTACGTGCAACAACTGATTGAAATGCCTTTAATGTTCTGCAAATGTGATGCTTTCTCTAAAATCTTTTAGTTGGGAACATAGCTAATATGGCCTTGTGTATCAGGCTGATTTAGATTGGTATGATTTATATTTTCTTATTGTCTCGTTGTGATTACTCAGCGGTAGCCAAATAAAAGTCAGCGTCCTTCAAGACGGAGTATCAGTGGCCTGAAAGGTGGTTCAATGTGAGCTAAAATTTGCTTCTTATTTGTCTGTAAGTTTCTTCTGGTATTATTCATTTGCATTATTGCTGTTTGCTGATGCTGATAAAATACCTCATAGCTATACAACTTTTTCTTTTTTTGTTTCCTATACATGCAAGCAGAAAAGAAAGTGTCAAGAGGAAATGATGGTGTGGATACATACATTTTTGTGACAGATCAAAGTGTTGATGGCCATGTTGACTGGTTTGCAAAGTGTCAGAGTTTATTTGTTACACATCAGTAATGTCAAGAAACATTTATTATGAAAGGTATTGGTTTTGAAATAACCTTTAATGGCCTTATTTTAAATATGCATTGTGTACAATGAACAACTAATGCAAATTACTATGAAAATTTGAAAATATTTATGTTCTATTATGATGAATCATCTATCATTTTGTAAAAGCAATGCTTATAATTTTTTTCTCAGTTTCACAGTTAAATAAAAGTTATCATTTTTAAAGAATAAAGAATTCAAGGAGCTTTATGGATTTGACAAAAATAAAACTATATTGAAGCGGTTTGTGCTTTATGAGTAAAGGGAAAGATAATCATAGACATATCACACCAATCACCTCTTAATGCCTTTTAGGTGTTAAATGAAAACTGTGCTCTTACTAGTATTATTTATATAATTAGTCTTATTTCCCAAATATCAAGAAGAAGCATAAAGTTCATGACTTAAGAGAGATAAGTGAGGCAAATGTCCAATTCAAGGCCATATTTTAATGAAAAGGTTTTTGTTCACTGACCTTTCCTTTTTCATATCTTCTATTTAGAGAAGGCCTACTATAAGAGTGTAATTTAGTCTTTGGATATAAACTGATAGTCTGAATTCCAATTGGAGAAGTCTATTTGTCTTTATTGATTAAGGAATGCAGGAACTGAAGTTCCATATCAGAATTCATTTCTTAACCCACAAGACACACAATCAGTAACTTCCACCCTTTGCAAATCACAAAGCACTTCTCTGCTCTTGAGGAGACCAGTCATGAGTACATGGAGGCTTGGATGGGGGCATCCCAGTCTCATGTTTCAGCCACGCCCTCAGGAAAATCCCTTGGTTAGGCTACATTGTATTTTATTTTCTACAATGTATGACAGAAATTCTGTTCATCCTCCTGACAATCTCAGAGACACTGGTACATCTATCTTTCCTTCCTTATACATCTTTGTATTGTATGCATATATATATATATATGCGCATATATGGAATTTTCATCTCTGTGAATCCTGTGGGGATTCTGTTCTGAAGCTGATACAGACAAACACATTTCATCTTCGCTAAAGTCACCTTTACTAAAGCATGAAACCTTTCTCCGTTCATCCTTGTCTGCAAGCAATAGCTAATAGTACAGAGGTCATATATGCCTTCATTGATGCTTTTAAGGGAAATATATAAATAAGTCTAGATTTTTTTTCTATTGATGGAGAAAAAAGTGATTTCACACAAAATGAAATGTTTCTAAGATTCTTAGACTGCTTAGGTCTTGTTCATATTTATACTAACAAGATAAAAAGAAGGATTTGGTTTATATTTTTCTTTAAGAAAAATAAGTACTGATTTTTATTTTTATTTTTCATTAATTTTTTTTTCAGTAATTCAGGTTTTTATTTTTCAGTAATTTTAGAAGACACTGTAAGTGGGATTCATATAAATCTGATGGAATAGAATGTATAACTGGTAAAAGTAATTCATGAGCTGTAAAGAATTATTGATCACATTGTTACTGATTTCAAGATGTACAAAGAGTGTGAATCATCTCTGATTTGTCACAAAACATTCACATAAATTATTTTCAATTGTGTTTTAAATGATTTTTCAAGTGAAAGTCTGAAAAAATTACAAGGAAAATAAGTTGCACTGGAAGGATTGTGGCTTCAAATACTGCCAGTGGCATATGTGCCTTTCACCTGACTACTGAGATAAATGACATTAAAAAAAAGTCCCTAACAGAACAAGAAATCCAGAACGAAACTGACCACAACTGGACCATCTTTGCAACATCACTGGAATGAAATGCCTCATTTCAAGGTAACAAAAGTACAGCAGCCGTCCTTTCATGAGAAGCTAAAGCTCGTATGCTGGGCTCATCTGTGTGCTAAAAGGAGCGAACTTCAAGGAGGAAGACATAAATCAGCTATGCTCTGTAAACTAATTAACTAGAAACAGGATAAAACTGTGGATAAGATTTATTTTGAGGAAGCTGAATTAGTTACTTAGATATACTTAAATTATTTTTTTAAATGTATGATTTTTTAACGAAAATTCCAGAGATATATTTGACATTAAAGCATTCACCTTTTTTTTTTTAACCAAAAAAAGGTAAAAAGTAGCCTTTATTATATTGTGAAAACAGGTTGGTTTGTTTTTTTTTTTCCTAGTTGAAATGTTGCAATAAGATTTATGCTTTTGATCAATAATATATTCTGATGAAATATAATTGTATTATAAAACCTGTTTGAAGAAATATCTTCTGTCTTTCTTCAGGTATATTTAAAGATGGTATAGAAATGTAAAGAGTCTTCAGGTAGCTGAAGTTTTCATCCACTTTTAGAAGCAAAAAGGGGTCAGCTCTCTGGTTCCTACTGGCTGACCCAAATAAGGTAAGTTGAAGCCTGTAATTAATAAAGAATCTTAGGGGCTGGTTGAGGGAATGCTTGAAAGGCTATTACTGCAGAATTATTTAAATTAAGGTTCAATTTTGGATTTAATCTGATTAACTAATGAGGAAGTCATCTGGTACTACAAAGCCAGGTAAAATAAATTCAATTAAGTTTCTGTAAAAGAGCATCTGAAATCAAAACCTTCTACCATTTTAAAATTCTAAAAGAGGAAGAGAATAAAAACTGATTTGAGGAGAAGCAGTGAGGAAACTGAGGAAACGTCACATTTAGCTTAACTGGTGAATCAAAAGTTGAAATATAAGCAATTCTGAAGCATTCAATCCAGAAAATACATCAAACTTGTAATGACATAGCACTGTAAAAGATATTAATACTTCATCTACTTATAGAAAGCATAGATATGTAATTTACTATTTTCTCAATACATATTAGTACAGTGTGACCACATACAAAATGGAACTTCAACTTTAAAGATTTTGGAGAGCAGTTTCCTTACATCCCAACAAATTCTCTTCAGTGTAGATAAAGCTCATTGAGGAGATTGAAGATAGAATTTTGAGAAGAAATAGCAAGAAATTAGTTGGACCTCAGTAAAGTTTGATGATTACTGAAAAATGTCCATTTTCTTCTTCAATACACCAAACATTACTTTCTTCTTTATTACTCTTTCATACAGTTGCTAGTCAAACAATAACAAAAATCATAAGATAAGTCTGTTTCAAATGAAAATCAAGAAAACATATTATTTCACTGTTTTTCAAAATCCATATTAAACATATATCATCTATAGCTACAACGCCTTGGATGAGCTGACGTCAGAAAAGATGTCACACCTACCTTGTTTGTACTTAATTCTGTTGCAAAGAATTTTAAAAATACCGTGGTTTTGTAAATCATTCCTTCTTGAACTGAAACCTTTTGTATTCTCTTTTCAGAACCTGAAATTCGGTTGTGAAGTTTTTCATAAACCTCACTTTCTTTTCTTTTGAGTGGAAACTCAATAATATTAACAAATTCTAATTAAACTTCTCACCACTATGCTAAACAATCTTTGGTTTGAAAATGAAATTTGGCATCTTCCCTCAATTTTTATGTCACTTTCCAGAAAAGTATCAAAGGTAACTCCTTTCATTAGGAAAAATAATGACAGACTGTCTCCATTCCACTTGTTCCCTTTGAGTTAATAGCTAAAAATAATTTACTGAAGGAAAACAAAACTCAAAGAAATGAATGTATTTTGTTCAAGACATTATGATCTTTGAGGACATTATCATCGTATTAGTGTATTCCTTAATCTTGTTTCCATTCTTGTTGGATAACTGCCCTCTTTTCTCTGAAGTCTGATGAGCTGTAGGTGTCAGGTGGATGAAGACTGCAAAACAGAACAAAAAATCAGTTACCTAATTTATCAGTATCACAAAGTGCTTTGAAGCACTTGAAATATTGAAGAGAGCTGAACATTTAATATGAAAACACTGGAAAGTGATTAAGGCCCTGGAGACCTGACTTTCTCAGAAAACAATCTTAGGAAGTGTGTGCAAATAGGGGAAGGGGAGGGAGTTTTTGTTGTTTTGTTTTCTAGCATGTAATTTTATTTTTAGAGAAGAGAAAAATAAGCCTGTATATCACAAATGGGCAAAATATCTCAGCTCACACTGAGTCTTAACAGATGGACAAATCTTCCAATCCTTCACAGATCATATGAAATTGTTGATAAGTCTTGATGGCCCCCTCAGCACTGGATTCACTTAACCCTCAGTTGCTGCAGGAGAATATTTTACTTGAAGTGCTCCCCTTACTTCAGTACTCTCAATTTTGTAGCAACACATATATTCCTTTCATGGATTTTCTAATTCAGTGACATTCTCTAAACAATGTAGTGAAAAACTGTTGCGGCTACAATCAGTTTCAGCTTCACCAGTATTCCATACAGTGAAACACACCCTCAGAAATGGGAGGGGTTTGTTTGCCCTCCAGAGAATGTAATACTCTGTTTAGCTGCCTTCACTTGCTAACTCATTAGAGAGAATCCTTCAGATGGGAAAACCGGGTAACTCAAAGCATTCTGTGCTTACAGCCTCTCAGAAGCAGCTATAAAAATAGAGTAGACCTCGTCAGTTTAATGCTGAACAAATTGAGATGGTGAGGCTAATATTTGTCTGAAAAAGATGAGGAGCTAAGCAGCAGAGCTTTCATGCAGATGACATTTCGTAATTCCTATGTCAGTGATAACTAGCAATATTGCTTGGAATAAAAGTGTTAAACCATAAGCCAAGTTGCTTAGCAATAACTTCATTGAATAATTCAATTATCTTTCAAGGATAGAGGTCTTACACTTTAAATCAATTAAAATTGATTTTTAGCTCAGTATTGTAATCTCCAGCCACTTAAAGCAAAGATGAAGCTGCTGCTTTAAATGATGTCTTATGTATAGATTTATACAACTACAATAGAAAATAAAAAGGAGAGGAAGAAAAGTCTGTTTGTATCAAAAGCAGCTGAAATGTCTCTGGCTGTCAACACATCTAATTCAGCTGGATAGTACAAAAAAAGTGTCATTGCAGCATTTATCAGTGATATTACCGGAGGTTCATTTTGTTTTCCAGTCTGAGGAACCAGGACATGCTGACTCCTAAAACGCTCCAATAGTGTATTGTTCTGTATATTTGTTTGTTTTCCCACAAAGGGGGTTGTTAGGGTTGTTCCCTAACAACTTAACTGATTCAAAATTTTGCCTCCTACTGAAGTCAAATAAACTAAAGTCTTTGGAAAATCTTTAGTTCTTTAGAATAATTCTGGAAATACGTGTTACACAATTTTGTTTGTTCTAACTTATTTTCATTGTATTAACTCAGGCAGGTATTAACTAATGGTATTATTTTCTAGATGTAAGAAAAGAATTGAACATATGGATGGATTTAATTTATATCCCCATAAACAAGCATAACAGAACTAGAAGAAAAATTAACTTTCTCCTGGAGATAATCTCCTGACTTGCTTGAGGTTTACAATTACTGACCAGGACCAACAGATTTAAGCGTGACCTGCAAAAATGTAAGGTCAGGAAGAAATGAATTTGAATTCATTACATTTCATGTATATGCTTTAGAACATAAGAAATATCAATGGCCAATTAATTACTACTGTTATCATTATTTGGAAAATTATCACTATGGAAAAAAACTGTAAAGAACTTGTATAAATAACCTTGCTTTTGATTTATAGGATTTTTGACAAAGAAAAGTATGAATTATATTTATAGCACTTCCTTTCCTGTTTACAAACTGTCTTTATTGCTGTTTCCAAACGTACATGGTTTTAAACCCTGGAACAGTTGTTAATTTGTATTAGCTAGATCATCTTATTATTGTAGATGACCACATCTGGACCCAAATGCCTAAAACCTTTTTCTACACCTTTTAAAAAATATTTTTCTCTGTGTTGCCTTTGATCTATTTTTCCCCTTTTCTATACTAAAGTAAAATGCACAATTATAGCAACTTTTTAATGGTTTGAAACCTCCATGCAAGCAAAAGGCCCAGAACAAATACCATATCCTTTCAAACATAGTTCTTTGTTACTATTTCATGCTGCATTTTTCATAAACACAGAGACTTGGAATACCTATTAAAGACATTTGTTTGACATTTTTGATACTTTAGCAATAATTTTACTTTGATTTATAGTTCTTCTTAACTCCATCTTTCTGGTTAATGCATCAGTTAGAAGACAACAGAACTACAGTTTCCAGAATGGTCTTTTGCTTGTTTATCCAACAATGCATGAAGTTGTTATACAAAAGATGGGTATATCTCCAGCCATATTCTGCTTTATAAATACTGCAACCTATGACATGGCAAGGCAAGCTATGGAAAGATATACTGTAGTTATAAGAAGTTGTTTCCTGAAATAACCATTTCCATGTGCAGTGGCAGCCAGAAAAGCCAGTGAGGTACGCAGAATGAACAGGAAAGACATTAAGATGAAGACAGAGAAGACTATTTCCTACCAAATAAAATACCAACATCCTTGGGACTGTGTTTATTTCGGCTCTCTTCATCTCAAGAACTTTGAGGTGGGTGTAGAAGAGGTACAGAAAAGGACAGCTATACACTGATGATCAGGGAATTGTAACTGACTTAAGAGCCGGGCTTTACAAAGCTGGAGTTCTTGGAATAGAGCAGAGTGAGAAGAAATATGGCTGAGATTTAGAAACTCATGAAAGGAGTAAATAAGTTGAACATGAACAGTCAGTCGCTAAGGGACAATTTCTGAAACTTGAGGGACATCTGTTTCAGGTATATAAAGGGGGTCATTTTTTTAAAACAGAAGTTAGGAAGCATCAGAAACACACTGAACAAAAAAGTCTGGCTGTAGAAAAGGTCTATGAAAAAGACACATCCAAAAAAACAATTAAATGTCTTCCAGGAGGACAACTCCAAAACCACATTTCAAGCAGATTTTATTTGGCTTATCGCAAGATTTTTGTAGCAGTAGAGCTGCAAATGTGGTGGTCGTGGAAAGAGATCAGGAGCTGCCTCTATGTCTAAGAAACACAGCTCCAGATGTCTCCGAGACAGATTTGCCACTGGCCGAAGTTGAGCCAATCATCAATTTTGGTGATGTCTCTATAATAACATATTTGAGAAAGGGAAAAAAAAAAATACTGGGCTGGAGCTGTAAAAGAGATGAGTGAGAAAAATATGAGAGGAAAAACCCTGCAGACACAAAGGTCAGTGAAGAAGAAGGGGGAGGAGGTGCTCCCAGATGCCTGCAGCCTGTGGAAAGAGAAGAAGAAGAAGACAGTGGTGAGGTAGGTTGTCCCACTGCAGCCTGTGGAAAGAACCACACCAAAGCAGATACCCGCCCCGCAAACCATGAAGGTCAGCAGGTTGTGGTGGATGTGCCCTGAAGGAAGCTGCAGTCCACCAGCACAAGACCACACCTTCTGGCAGTATAGGTAACGTGTGGGAGAGGTTCTTTAAGGAAGTACTTTCCCATGGGAAATACTCCATCCTGTAGCAGAGGAATAGTATGAAGAGAAAGGAGCAGCAGAGACAAAGTATTATGAATTAAACACAACCCCATCCGCATCCCACTGCTCCACTCAAGGGTAGTGAGTAGGTGGAAGAGTCAGAAGTGACGCTGATCCTTGGAAGAAAAGAGGGTTGGGGAAGAAGGGGCTTTTAGTTTTGTTCTTATTTCCCACTATATTAGTGTCTTTTTAATTGGCAATAAATTAATCTTCTTCAAGTAAAATCATTTTTTCCTGTGTCTATAATTTGTGGGTGATCTCCCTGCCTTTATCTTGACCCATGATCTCTTTCTCATTATTTTTCTCTGCCTTTGTTGCTGAGCAGTGAGAGTGAGAGCAGCAGATGGATATCTGGAAGCCAGCCAAGGTTAACTTACCACAAGGACTATGCTGGGATATACTGTGTAATGCCCCTATTACAAGTATTCTGGATAGTGGAGATATACAAAGGGGATGGAGCAAGCCATTGTCTTGGCTCATGTTCTTTCCTTAACAGCATCCCCTCTTGTCACTGTCTGAGACAGCATATTTAGATTGACCCAGACTGTCTGGCCCAGTAGGATATTTCATATGTTCTGATATTATTATGTGGTAATGATAGGAGGACTAGACTTTTTTGGGGTTTTTTCTTCTTTTTTGTTTTTTGTTTCCTTCAAAAAAATTGCTGGTTATGAAGTGAAGCTGACCTGTGCATGTGTGGCATGATGTCAGAAAGACAGATACTGACAAAGATTAGATGTTGATATAGATAGATAAAAAAAGCCGCACATAGTCAGAACTTATTCTTCTGGGAGTGTTTTCAGTATGATAGGTAGAAAAGCTTACAAACCTGTGCAGTTTATTAACAATTCATGTCATCAGATGTCAGGAGGTATAATCAGTCATTATTTCTGTCATTATCGTACCTGAACAAAGTGGCAAAAAACCTTTGTCCTGCCTGACTTGGAATTAAATGAGGTAAGACTCATAGGGAGAGGTCATATATTTTGTTTGACTGGGATAACTGAGAAAAATAGTTAAACTTTTGTACAACAAAGAATTTCTATGGCTGTACAAGACAGTTTAAGTGGATTGCATTGTCTCCTCTTTTCTTATGATCCCTTTGTTCACCACATGAGCTGATGTCAAGAGATATGATCTCAGGAATCACAGCTCCATTTCTCTGTTTGTAAAAAGGACACATTTATTTCTAGTGTCACAGTAGTTTTCTGACATTTTCTATCCTATGGAATATTGATGACCAGGACAAAGGAAAATTAACACATTCTTTTCACTTTCTTCCTTCTTAATGGCAGAGAAGAATGGCAGAAAACTACTGCTATGAATAATTTAAATATATTTTATTTTTATATCTTTAATGGGTGCAACATTAAGGACAATAGTTCAGAATGCTCACACACCATGATAAAGTTGAAACTTGGATTTTACATCATAATTAAAGAGAATTTGGAAATTTCCTTTCAGGTTCTTGTAATAATAATATCACAGAGCAGTGAAGAAATAATAATCCATGTATCATGAATTTTAAAACAAAATTTAAAGTCAAAGACTTTCTTTCTAAATCAGAAGAAAATATCACATGATTTTATTACAAAAATCAGTAACAAACCAGTTGATCTCAAATCTGCTACCAGGGCGCTCTTGCCTCATTGGTTCAGATTCACCAGTTACCACCAACAGCAGTTCACTGGCTCCTCAACACACTTGTAAATAAAGATAGATGACAATGAGAAGCAAGCTCTGAATGTTTTACTAGGCTGATTTTCTTTTGCAGTGTAATCATTCTACTCCAAATGAAAATAGAATTGAGCACTCACTGATCTGGGTTTGGTTTATTAGCAAAACCAGCAAAACACAAACAAACAAAATGCATGCTGAGGTACTGAAATCCAGCTGGAGTTTTGAAACGTTTGGCTGTTTGAACTTCTTGTATAATCACGACAATATCTCTTATACATCAGCTTCAGGTTATAAACCACATTGTTATTCTTGTAGGTGGTCAGAACTGCCTAGTAACTTTCCTAGAACAGAAAAGAAAAAAAAATGGCAGCAACTCCTTTGTTAAAAAATCTCTGTATAACTCTACCCTCCGCCCTCTCCCTAAACCCCCAAACAGTCAGCAAATTAATACAAATTCTATGGATGTCACAAAAGAACCTGCAAAACAATGAGTTCTCTTTTACAGGATAACACAGTACTTGCAGGTCAGGTTTGGTTGATTTATGACTGTTTATGCAAAGGAATGGCACCGTAAGTTAGATTGATGTTTGTGAGAAAGAAGAGTGGTGGCAGCCTTGACAGAGGTGGGTAGGAAACTGAGCATTACAATCCTGTAATATGAGTTGGAATTCTGTCCCTATGCCAGGTGTGACAATGGAAGTATGGCCTCATCAGGTTGTTTAGGTCTCTTAAGGCTGCCCTTGGGAAGAACCATTCAAATTTGTACAATACCTTTTTACCTTCTATAGGATACTTACAGGTGATTGTCACGCTCATTAGTTTAATCTAGTTCATAGGATTGACAATCCAGTGAAAACTGCAGCTCTGCGGGACTCACTGTGAGAGGGGAATGGAAAATGGGAGTGTACAGAAGGAGCAAATTCCTTGTTAGTCTCAATTAAAATAGCATGTATATACATGTAAGAGAATACAGGTCTTGATATATTGTATTAAAATCAGATCATCGTCCTCATCTGCAAATCACTTAACCTTTAAGACATACCAACTTTATATACTATTAAATAAAAAAAAAATTATTAAAAACACAGACTTAAACAAAAGTATAGAAAAATGCTGAATTCCTCTTTTTACCCTCCTTTTATTTTTCTTTGTTTTGTAGATTTTAGTGTAGTTTTATGATCCCACTGCACAGAGTAAAGAAAAAAAGTGGCTTCTTCATAGTCTGATTTGCATAGTACATCATATAAAGGATATTTTAAAACCATAACATTTCTCAGGAGGGCTTTGCTTAAGAGCTTTACAGCATCTCCAGAAAAGTGAAAATAGTGTAAAACTATTTATATTAAAATCAGTAAAAGATGAAAAATGTTTTTAAGTTTGGTTCAGATATGCAAAGAAAAATTGGCATTTTTTGAAATGTATTTAAATATCATGATTTCTTAATTTATTATTTGAGCTGTAAATTAAATTAAAAAAACAAACCAAAAAAACCCACCCAAACAATAAAAACCATCTTTTATAAAACTTACATTTCCAAGAGTAGTTTCAGCACACTTGGAAGTCTGACAGTACTTTCTTTCCCTATCATATGTCACTGTTTCTGTTCTGAATCATGAACAAATCCAGACAGTGCAGATAAATACACGTACTGGGGAGGGAATGGGAGTGGGAAAGCACAGGCGGAAGTAAAATTTAAAAAATCTCACACGTTAGCAATATTTACTGAGCTAATCAAATTTCACCTTAAGTACTGAAATATCCTCTTAAAACATCTGAATTGCCAGACTAATTTAAAGATTAAGTAGAGCGCAAAGAAGTAAATACATACTAGGCATTCTTAAGGAATTATTCTCTTGGAAATAAAAAATAATCCCAGGTGCTAAAGAAATCCCAAAGCAACCTTGAAGTGGTGAAATCAGGTATCTATGACCATGAGAAAATACAAATAATATGACTTTTGCTTTGTCTGCTCTCTTCTCTTTCCACTCTCTATTTCCCACGAGGAACAAAACAGTTTTCAAAATTGGTTCCAATTTTCATAAAAATTCCTTTTCACCAAAGTGTAATTAGTTGACTTTTTGCCAACAAATTACCCGGTTTGAGCTGTATGGGAGATTGCTTTCTTGATCATTTTTCACCTTCCAACTATACTTCCTGGGGTCTAATGCAGATCCAAGTGCAAATTTTTGTATAGCATGGACATGGCTAATGTACTCTTGAGGGTAATAGACTATCTACAAGCCAGTCTGTGTGATTTGACCTGTGCCTAGGAAACACTCTGTAGCCCAGGAAGAGTGTGAAGAGTCCTGTCCTGAGGAGGAAGCAGTGACAGTGACAATCTCTGATTAACTCATTGCAGCCCCCATTCCGTGTTCCACTGGAGGGGAAGGAGGTACAGAAAGTCAGGAGTAAAACTGAGCCCAGGAAGAAGGAAAAGGTGGGGTGCTTTTAAGATATTGTTTTATTTCTTATTATCCTATTCTTATTTGATTGGTAATTAATTTATTTCCCCAAGTCAATTCTGTTTAACCCATTATTGTAACTGGAAGTGTTCTCTCCCTGTCCTTATCTTGTTCCATGAGTCCTTCATTATATTTTGTCTCCACTGTCCAGTTGTGAATGATAGAATAACTTTAGTGGGCACAGAGTGTTCAGCCAGGGCCAACCCTTCCTTCCTTCCCTTCTGATAATTTAATTTGACTTCCTCTAGTTCTTACTGAGGGAGAAGTACTAATGTCCACTCATGTATATAATTTTGCTGCATATCCCATGGCTGAGACCCCAAAATAATTGTACACCAGTATAATTGCCTGCCAGCTCTGTATCACAAGTAAATTCTGGGGATTATACTGAAGAAAACCAGGAAGTATTTTAATGAAGATCCAGAACTGTAAGGCAAACCTTTCCCTTAGAGCATCATTCCAGTTGTTTATTTTCTAAAGACATTTGCTAGAAGCTATTATATAGGGTTTTTTTAAATTTATTCAGAGGAAGGATGTGAAAAGGAGACCAGAATGAGGAGCTCTCAGAAAAAAACCCCAGAATCTTTTCAAGTCAAAGGTTTTATGAGGCTTCTACAGCACCTGAGATATTTACAGTGATTGTTTTCAGCCATGTATCTCAAACTTCATTTCACAAGGTCCTAGAAGGATTGGTTGTACTAGAATGTACAATTTAATAAAGTGCAAGTGGAAAATAGTCAATAGAAAATTTTCAATATTTTAAACAATGTTCCAATAGAAGCATACTTTGAGAAATAGAATAAATAAGTAATGAATAAAAATAGGATCTCAAGACAAGCTAAATATTTTAACATCCTGGAGAAAAGATACGTTCTTCTGCTTTTGCTTTTATTATATTATTTATATATAATATAAGATATTATAAGATGACCAGGACCAAGGTTAATAGTAATTTTAATTATTTTTTTATTATTATTTAAAAAACATTTACTTGTCTGCATAATTGACTTAATAGAACATAATTCTTGTAAAGAAAGAGAAAGTGAAATAGTCTTATGCATACAGTCAGACTGTATTCTATTTTGACTAGACCTCCTATATTTTGTCATCTTTGCTACACAATAATAACCAATAATATTGAAAAACCTAATATGTTGTGTTCAAGGTAATGTCATGGAAATAGAATTTGAGATAAACTACTCAAAAATATTAAAGCATTTTTTATTTTTCCCACATCTATAGAGCAGAGAAAAAATCCTATATCTTGCTGAATTCAGTTTAATTTGGAAATTGTATTTTTATTTTCCTATGCAACTTAAAATGCATAAGATTCATAGTCCTGAGAAATTAGGAAACTAAAAATCTGAAAGTTCAGATTTAGTAAGGAAATTTCATTGAGCTAACAGACAGTGATATTTATCTAATGAGATGCAGATATTTGCACTAAACTGTTCATGTCGATCTCCTTCAAATGACAGTAAAGAGAAATAATTTTTAGGATGCAATTCATGTTATCCTTATGTGGACATCATTATTTTATCAAGTTAATTCATTAATTTGAAAATGCTCTCCTTTACTCTTTATAAAGGGAGACTAGAATGCCTACTTCAGCCATAAATATCTACACTGAAGACCTTTAAGAAGGATGATTCCTCTAAGAGAGTCCTTCCTCGACTGATTAGTTATGAAGTCATTACTCTTAACATATCCAGTGTATGCCAATTAAATCTATACTTTCAAGGTTTGTGGTAAACTCAAATGATCTATCGGATGTACAGATTTAGTCTGAATGGCACTGCATTAATAAAAAGAGAACTGTACTGTATCAGTAAACTTAAGTATAGGTCTACCATCAGATCACTAATATATTTTGTCTTTTTATTTTCTTGTAAAAAATCAGAAATCGTAAATCTGAACAGATTTGCTCTTGGTTGAAAAGTATAACAGATAACTGGAAGCTGAATGTCTTACTATAAACGTAGGGAACACTTGTTCAGGAAAGCATGTTCAGCATTCCTGTTTGAAATGTCATCAGCTGACTGTGATTTAACCTACTCCTTGTATTTGCTGATGTATTATTCTTCTACATCTTCTCCTCTAAACAAACTTGTAAATTGCTATGTCTTCACTTCCGTAATTTGGTATTTTTTTATGCAAAGGTCTTTTTTCATCTGGGATGGTCTGTATTCACAGACATTCATATATTCCTTCAAAAATTCACCCCGATATATTAGACTTAAGATTGATTAAAATTCATCACCTCAGCCGTTTCCATCAGCAGATTGCTTATGTAGCAATTCATGCTCATTTCTGAAACAAGTCGGGTCCCTGGCTGATATAATTTAGTTACATTTTGACTTACATTGATCAACACCATTTGAAGATTTAGTTAATTATTTTTAACGGATGAATGACCAAAGTATACTTCCAGCTTCTGAGGGCTTTTAAGTGCCAAAAAGGGTGCACAGAACTTGCATTTTCTGTAGAACTATTTACTGTGAGTACTCTGATATCATCAACATCAGTCTTGTTATAAAAGACTCCAGAAGATTCAATGTAAGCAAGCTGTAAATAAAATAAATTTCTTGACAAAGTGAAAGTTCTTTCTCTAGTTTTCCCCTGTCAGCACTTTCAGAATAGAACATATATGAATTAATATTAAAAGGAGCTTTCAGAAGATGATTCTGTATGTAAGAAAGAGTTTTGTATCAATTGCTTCTAAGGAGATTTATTTGACTGGTCTTTAGATAACTGGGGCTTTTATTTCTTGTTCTTAAAGAATAGATAAACAACATGAGCATGAGTGCGCCTACCAAGGAATATGTTTTTACAAGATCTATGCACATAAGGCATAGTGTCTTTTTGTTAAAATCTGAAAACGAAGAATTCTAGAAACTTTGATGTCCACTGTATCACGTTTATAATGCAGTTATGTTCTGTATGAACTTCAGTATGTGTGAAATTCTGTACTGTGAGAACTACAGCTCTGCTTCATTAAAGTCTCTTAAGCATCATATACTTTTTAAAGCATTCATGAATAAATGAACTCTATGGCTGCTGAGTTGAAATTGTGCTAAATAGCACTTTCTTCTCTCCAGTCTTCTTTGCAAAGTACAAAATCCTCACATGGGTTATGTTAGTCTTTTGGGAAAAGGCAAAATTGACAGCACAGCAGGCTGTGCTGATGACCTAATTCAACATCGTTTTCAAGGAATTACTTTTTCAGTACCATTGTTAGAGGATTTCTATAAAAGTGGTATTCCTTCCAGAATTATCTTTTGAACAAAATATGAACCAGTGACCTCTCTGGCACTAATATGCATGATATACTGAATTATCTCTGTGAAGATAATTCTCAGCCACGCATTATATTAAATTTGAATGTATTCATTCATACTGAATGATCTGCTGAGACTTTCTTCTATCTGCAATAGCCCAGGAACTTTCATGTGTTTCTGTAACCAATCCTAGGTGACAGTAATAGATCTTGAAGAAATAATAACATATACATGAGAGCAGAAATGAAGACATATTTCTTTTTCATTGTGATAATACAACTGAAGAATAACTGGCTTTTATGCAAAAACACATTAAGTTACTTAACAAGACTTTTTGCTTTCTTTGGTTTATCCCTACTTTTTCTTTATATACTTAAAGCAAGGTTTAATGTTGTACAAACACTTTTGTTATAATGGAGTTTTGGCTGTTAGGGAATATGTAAGGAAGAGGGGGAAAAAGAAGTTGCAAAAAAAAATTACCTGCACATTATTCTATTCTTTGTATTCTTTCAGGTAGGTGAATTCTGAATACTGTCATAAAGAACTAGAAGTTCTAGGCTAGTGCTAGTTAAAGTGAATATTTAAATACAGGGAGGAAGCATAGAAATTAACTGATGTTCAGCTCTTGAACAATGGACAAGCGGACTGCAATGAAATGTTTGTCTTCTGACCTTTTACATAATTAAAATAACTCTTAACCCTTAAAACAGATATATTTCTTTCTGCTTTATTATTAAGCATGCAATAAATAACTTTACAAACCTACTTCCTGGTATAACAATAGTAGAAATATTCTTTTTTTTTTTTTACTAAGCATCTAAAGTTAAAAGGATTTCTACATTGTTTGCTGAATAATGTGCAGCATATTTCTAACTTGATTTTCAAGCGAACAAAAGGAAAATACCAGGAAAAGCATAAAAAATTTATTGAGTTGAAACACATAACCAAAACTGAATATGAGTAATGATGATATAAGGATTAGAAAACAGAGATTAGATACTAATTAGGAACTTTTGCAACTGTTTAGAATAATTGCCTTTTTTATTGTATTATTCTTACTTAGACCCAAAATGAAAGTCTGGACTGAACAGAAGCAACCAGAGAAAGTGTTCTGGAGTGGAGGACTGCATCGTGCAGTCCAATGTCCTTACATTTCAGAAGAATTTAAATGAACATATGAATTTTCTGCTGTGAGGCACATTAGTAACTCTGTCTCCCTACAGCATTCCCCCAAGCATAATACTTTTAGTCTTTTCTTTGGTGTCCACACAAGGTAATTGACTCTCTACAGTCATTTGAACTCAACTCAAACTAACACAAAATTGAGTTTTCCTGTCGTATGAAACTTTTCAGCCTTCCCTGTGGATCTTGTGAGTGTTCTCCTAGAATTCTTGAGCCAGTTCTGCACCAGAATTCATCCAACTCATGCTTCAGTCAGAAGTTTCCTGCCTATCCATTTCAGTGCAAGTGAAAGAAATAGCCTTTTTTTGTGGCATATTAATTGAGAAATCAAATGCAAGGCAAGGTCAGATTTTTATTTTTATTCAAATAACCTAATGCTTGATGTACTTTGTTCAACTTCTTTACCTCAAAATATTCCAGTGATTAATTTTACCGAAATATTTTTTCGCATAGCAGGTATTGTTAGCTAAGCTTATAAAGATTCATTTCATGAAGTTTAAACTATGGCACTTGAACTCCATTTTTAAGGTGAAGAATTCATGTAAAACTTTAAAAAACCCCACCTTATACTGGAAATCATCTGTCAAGTTTCAAGTCTTTCAAAAAGTTTTATTTAACTTTGGCCTTCTAGCATAATGTAGCTTGAGACGGTAATCCTATACACTACCTTTTCTTTGGGATACAGTTACTTTCTAAACTGGAAATTACAGACCACGTTGGCAGCTTAGTTGGATCTGATATTCTTCAACATTATTGGAGAGGATAAAGAAAGTAGGTCACCCGTAATAGTTTACAGTAACAAAGCACAGGAAAGAAAGCCTTGATTGTCCGAGTGTCTCAGCAGGAGCATTTCATCCTGTTATCTTGCAGGAGGGCCAGGTTTGAGTATTCCCTCTATTGGCTGACAAACAGAACTACCTTATCATCAAGCTCAGCTGTCAGTAACACTGCTCACTTTAAAGGAGGAGAGCGAGTTGGCAGGAAAATAGGAAAGAAAAGTAGGATCTTCTAAATAAAAATCAATTTTCTACTGTATTTCAGACGACAAAGAAGAAACCTTAATACTTCTGAAACCTTAATACTTCTGAAATTTGTCATATTACAATGCCACATTTTCTGCAATAATTAAAACAATTGTTTGATTTTTTTATTATATTTTATTATTCAAAACATATGAAAATGTATCTTGATGCTGTACAAAGATGTCACATTTTAAATGTATTATCTATTTAAACATTGAAGAAATTTCTTTTGTAGAGTAGATTGCAACATGGAAGACATTTGATAGTTGGAAGTGTAACACCGTGTTCCTTTATCAATCTGGCCTGTAATACGCGAGAAATTGGTAGCAATGTAGCTGACAAACACAATTTGCTTTACAAACAGAAGCTTAGTGAAGATTTAGCATGCCATTTAGACACAGCCAAAAGGAAGAAGTGTTGTAGGACTTCACATGTATGGGTCAGTGTCCTGCAGGTTTCTGCCTGGAGGGGAAAATTATTTTCCGGAGTCCCAAAGTGTACAGCTGGTTGGTAAACAGAGGTCAGATAGTAGTCATCTTTTTCTTTCTTCATACGTCTGTTTGCATTCAAGAGTAGGAAGCACAGTATAATAAGGACATATACAGGTCCTTGAGGCTGAATTCAGCTCTAAATATAAGCATCTGTAAACATTTAATACAGCCTTGGGTTTTCTACATGACTCACAGATGCTTCTCCCTAAAAGCAAGAGATCCCTGTAAATCATAGAGTCATACAACATACATAGAGTCATTAAGATTGGAAAAACCCTCCAAGATCATTGTCCAACCCTTGACCAAACATCACCATGCCACCTTGATACCATAGCACTAAGTGCCACCTCCAGTCATTCTTGAACACTTCGAGGGATAGTGACTCCACCACTTCCTTGGGCAGCCCATTCCAATGCTTAACCACATTTTCAGTGAAGAAATTCTTCATAGTGTCCAGCCTCCCCTGATGCATCTTGAGGTCATTTCCTCTTGTCCTGTTGATAGTTGCCTGGGAGAAGAGGCCAACAGAATTTGAACATCTTCTGTCATTTGTGTCAAACTACTTTAAGACTGCCATTTTTCCCCACATTCTCTTTCTCCTGTGTCTATCTCTTTCTAAAAGGTTTACAAAATGTCATTGATTTATAGAAGACTGAATACTTAGTGAAATTTTTGCATGATTTCTCCCTTAGAATCTAGTCTCATGGATCATTTAAAAGGAAGCAAAACGAATGTACGGGATCATGTACTCTTACTCACTGGCTGTTTGAGGAGACAATTATTAAACTCACAGAAACCTACAGGGTTTTCTGTTGTGTTGTCAAGTAGAAATTACAAAGGTGTCTTTTGTTCCCCAAATTTGGAGGTACATCTAAAACAGCAAAAGAAGTCAGGATCGGAAACCTTCCTCTGTAGTGTTTAGTTTACCATTATAGTTGTTGAATGCAATTAAATCCAAATATAAGGTCAACTTATTTTCCTCAATCCTTGCTTTTGAATCTCTATGTTAATTTTAGAAGTGTGATTGTTCTCACTGCAGAAAGGTTTATTATTATTACTGTCCGGATGAAGAGGCACAGTGTCTGTTCCTGAAACATATAATACATTTTTATCATTAAGCGAAAAAGCACAAAATAGTACCAGCACATCTTGTTTAATGACCTCTTTCTTGGAGAAAATTATTTGTCCTCTTGTCATCCCCATGTGTCATTCTCAACATTTCATCCTCAACTTTCTTAGTTGTGGCATCCCTACTGACTTCAGGTGTAATGAAAAACTTCAAACAAAATAAATATAGGAAATATTTGTATTTTTTAATAATTTTGGATGACTAAATTGATGAAAAATTTGACTGTGCAATTTCAGATTTAGACTACAATGGTCTTTGACCTGAAATTGCTTTTACATGTATATATATATATTTCACAGGATATCTTTAGGCCCAGATTAGGATGATGTCACAATATTCACACTCTATCACAACAGAATTACACTAAGAATTGCTAGTTTAAATCTGAAAGCCACACAGTAAACGAGGGCAAGGCACAGGAGCTCACAATTGCAGCATTTTAGACCACTCATGACTTTGTTCCTTTCAATTCTAGGATTACATCTGCGTGACCTATCTCAGGAATCACTGCCTAAGTTGCTTATATGTCTATTACATATGGATAAAGTGAAACACAGAAATAGGCTGTCTAAAGTAATGTTCTCTAACTTTATAGTATCCTTGAAAGTCTCAGTCAAGTTAAAAGCAGCAGTGAAAATCTTTTTGGATTTTAGAGACAAGTACTCTACCTTTCAGCTCAGATGGTTTTGGGGTTGTTTGAAAGTATGTGAACAAAGACTATTTATTATCCATTGACCTTATAGTTAATTAAAAGGTGTCAGGTATATAATTATATATGTTGTTTTCTTCACCATTTACTCCTTCTTTGTAATGCCTTATAGACAAAATCACTGCTTATAGAACATAAAATGCATAATATTCCACGTAGAACTACAGTTTAGTCTTTGAGTTGAAACTGTTGTTGGTCATACCAAAATGTCCAAAACATCCAAAGAGAAGTTAAACCAGAAAGCAAATTAGTCTTCACAAAACAACCCCCCAAAATAAATAAAACACATATTACTGAGATTCCAAATTATTGTTCTCTACATTGTGATTACTTAATAAATCAGATTGATTTTAGTAGTGATAAAATTTAGAAGGGATTATTTAGTAGCAAACGAAAACCTTCAGATTTTATGAGAAATTATGTATTGTGGAGCAGGGTATATTTTGCCAAATAAAAAGTAAAATCTAGCATCCTCTTTATGGGCACTGTCTAAACCTTAAAGCGATTTTTTTTTTTTAATTCTTCAGAATGCAACTAAACAGTATGGTACAATGGAGCTTATTTTTGTTAAGAGATGTGATGCCATGTGGGGTTTTTACTGTGCATATGCAAGAGGGCAAAAATATTTTGTTGAATCTTGTGAAATTTATGAGGCTTTTTATGACCTGAGAAGCTGTTTTTCATCTGCACCACACTCTGTTGCCTGTATAACAGAGATTTAAAAATCTTTCAAAGTCTCTTCTTATTCAATGCAGTTCCATTTCCAAATTCTTATGTATCTGAAAACATTCTTCTGAAAAAAAAATCCTCCTATTGATTTAAGGAGAAGCCAATTTTAAATACTTACATGTAACATTTACGGAATTGTTTTTGGTACCCACCAAGAAGGCATAAGCTAATCATGATCTTTGTATATGTGATTGTCATGCGAATTGTGACTAAAGAAGCATCTGTAACGTTTGAATTTCTGTAGTGGTCAGAGGCCGTATTTTCTAGTATACAATTGATTTCATAGGACCACACCCCCACACACCCCTTTTCAGTTCCATACTTTTACCATAATACTTATTCTAGTCATATGGTGAAGCTGCCTCACTGTTAAGATTAATATTTTCTGGTTCAGAGAATTTCTATTCTTTGTACTCTTACTTTTCCATTAGTTTCATATTATACATCAGAATTACTTAGTCATATGGTGACCATAACTCCTGGAAACGATGTGGTGTTCTCCAGATGAAGATTATCTCTTTGAGACTAGCTTAAATTTCTGTATATTTTGTCACAATAAGGCTTTTGCATATTCTAAAATATGTCTGAACATTTTTTTTTTCTTTTTTTAAAATTGAGGGATGGTTTGAGTGAAGATGTAATGAAACTGATATTTTTTGACAACCCTTTTTCCTTGGATACTTAGTGATTTGTAGTTAATACTTGCCATATATTTATAAACACTTTTTGCATGTACATATGACTGGGTAAATTTACACTGAAAGACATGGTGGTATCTGATTTTCTATCTCAAAAGGCTGGACTAATGTAACAAATGTTATCTGAATATAAACATTAAAACCACCTGGGGTTGAACAGAATCAACAACCCACCTCCATGCTCCCCCCCAAAAAACCATAAACTGCCCCCCAAAAACCCACTGCAATAAAAATGAAGACCACATTGTTTCATATTTAAAGACCTAATTTATCTATTTTCAACCCAAGAAGAAATTTCTCTCCTTTAACGCACACAAAATTGCCTATGTAGGACACACATATATGCTGCTGTGTAGGGCAATTTACTGTTAGATCCTAAAAGCACTCAGGATATTCCTGCATTCAGGGTATTCCTTTATTTGAAGATGGGCCCCAAACCCTTTTGGATATGTTTCAAACGTGCTCCTTGTTATCTATGTTACAAGCTGCAATCATTTATCTTTTAAACTTTGTAACTCAGGTCCAGTTGTTTTTTTAATTCACAGCTGATAATACTTATGACCAGGCTTCCTTAGTGAGAAATAGGAGTACAGAACAGTAAAACACTTGCCATAATGCAACTTTATTTTATGCTTTCTTGTGGTTTTAGAACCATATTTTGAACCACTTTCATAATTTCACGCACTTGAAGAGACATCCATTTCACCTAACATTAACTATTCTGCAGGCATTTGCTCCGACCTGTTTGGCTTGGCTTCTTTTATAATTAATAGAAAAATAAGGGACTTCTTGAACTTAATTAATCCAAAATATTTTACAGATCTGTTTTAAGATGAGATGAATCACTCAGCTATATGCATTTACATATATGCCACCCTTGTTTACTCATGTTGTGAGTTCTCCTAAGTATTTACTCTTATTTTTGCATGCCAGAATCTTGGTGGTGTTAACTCTTTGCAGTTTAGGACAGACCAGTTAAAACATAAAACAGATTTCTGTATCCTTTTACAATAAACTCACAGGGGCTTTAAATGCATGTCCAGCAGTCCTGACATCATCTAGTCTAACTCTTTCCACTGCTGAAATGATAGTTGTCTAAAAGGTGTCTATGACAGCATTGGGGATGTTAGAAAGAAATAATAGTTAGTACGGGACTTTTTCTGGTAAATTAAATCTCTTGCTTTAAAACACATTATTGCCACTAGAATTGTTTTGCTGAACTGCAAACAAGTTCAGCAACTTCCTCTATGAATTCAAGCAACCTTATAGCTGTCACTGTGATCATGAAGTGGACTGCTACTTGGGGCTTTTACTTCCTGGAATCAGTCATAATGTATCACCCAGTTTATAGGGGAAAGGTGAGAATAGGCAGTACATGATCAGGGTAGCAAATAGATACAATATTTCTTGGTCCCAGAGGCTTGGATGTTAGAGTTCTTGAGCAGTCAACTGATGGGAAAATAAATTAAATTTTAGAAATGGCAGAAGTCTTCAACTGCTATCTACTGTCACCTAGGACTACCAAGACTTAAATACAGACAGAGCTCTCAACCACTGGTCACTTATTCCACTGTAGATCTGTCTTCTCATTTTTGTTTTTAATTTAAGATCTTTTGTGCTCAAAGGCATGTAAAAACATTGCAAGTTATGATTAGCAAATTACCTTTTATTTTTATTCATTAAATTTTCTTGCTGGGATTAAGAAATACATTTGATGTAACTACAGGTTATTGTAATTAAGCCCTTGGGGTATTCTTCAGTGTCTCCAAATATGAGCTAACATGCAGCTACTGAGTTTGTGACTCCTTCCTTTTATTTGAACATAGTAATTGCTATTTCAGACTATGTGAGAACTTCCACAGCAAAAATGACAACTCCAAAGTGGAAAAAATTTTCTTCTGCAAGCAATTGTACTGGTTTCTGGTGACAGAGGACAACCCAAATGAACTTGGATGCCACTCAAAGAATTTGTTTAAAAATAAGAGGTAATATCAAGGCATATCTTACTTGGCAAAACACTGTGGATATCAATATTCAAGATAATGGCAAAACCTGACTTTATTTGTGAAGGCTCTATTTGTCCAGCAATAACAATTTGTTCCTTCTTGTCTTTAATAGTACTGCTAATCCTTCATTTATCATGCCTACTATCTATTACATTTCTAGAGAGGAATTTACTTTTGTTGATTATTGATTATAAAATCTGCTGATTTTTTTGTATCACCAGAAGCTTACCTAGTCTATTTCCTGGAGCATGGTTACTGATTGAAGTACCCTTATTTATCCTGTGCTTCTACAGTCCCTTGTAAATACAAACAAAAGCACTTTTATGTGAAAAATATTTTTCTACAGTGTTACTCTGAGTTCACTCTGGTATTCTACTCTTTCCTGGGCATTTGCTGCTGGCTGCTGCCAGAGGTAGACCTTGGTGGAATTTGATCTGTTCTTATTTGTGGACCAGATTCCTGAAATGTCAGTTCTAGAGAAGGATGTTCCATCAGGGCACAAGAAAGGCCACCAGTTCCATCACTTTTTCATCCTCCACTTTATGACCAACAATAGCATCTGAGAGGAATCAATATCTAAAACAATGAGCAATCATTCACAGAATAGTTCTCAATGTTTCTGACCTAGTTTTTGAGTATCTTGTTCCTTTTAAAAGAAACACAGAGCCTGCCAGATGGCAAAATAAAATAAAAAACACTGACAACAATAAATCCAGCACAAACTAATTATATCTGCATCAATTTTAAAATCAGGTCATCTACCAAAATTGCAAAGGCATGCTCAGCAGCTTGTATCAGCATTTACAAATTCTTGGCATTGCTACACTGAAACTAAAGCTGAAAAAACTGAACACAGAAAGCAGCAAAGAAACCAACACAAAAGTTAATAAAAACAACAGTATGGTGAGAAATTGCAGTTAAAACTGAGGACAGATTTCAGTCCCTGTTGGAAGTGGAAAGAAGTGAGGCATAGTGTGGAATTCAAGAGAAAGCAGCGTGAAGGACCCGGCATAAACACGTCAGCATCATTCGTCTGAAGCATTCCGACTGTTGCAACAGGAGAGTTCTGATTGGAAGAGAACTCTATGTTCTATATTATATGGGTCCTATGGAGGTGGGGCAGCGCTGTTCTGAGCCAAATTCCTTTCTAGTTGCTAGGCTCTCAAGTTTGCCTTGAGACTCATGCTCAGTGCACCTGCATCAAGGGAAGGGTCGAGTCCCACATGCCTCTCTAAAAGGGGCTTCAGGACCACCAGAGACTCCCAGTTTCCCCCTACTCATTTCCTGGAGGGCTCTAAATGGCTAGCTGTGCATGTGTGAACCCTGTGGCACAAATGGTACAAAAAAATTATTTTACATAAGAGACATATACCAGGTAAACAAGGTAAACTGTAAACTGTTCGGTCCCCCTCTCTCTCTCTCTCTCTTTCTTTCTTTCCTTGAGTCCAGATCCAGCATGAAGGACATGGGATCTAAGGACTGGTCTTTTTTCCTTCTTTTTCTCTCTTTTTCTTTTCTTTTTCTTATTCTCATCTCTCTTGTTTTATCCCAGCAAGTGTAGCAATCATATTCTACCCCTTACTTCATATCTGAAGTTTGTTCTGAGAGTTGGGAGCTTGGTAAAGTTTATTGTAAAAGTTTAGAGCTTGTTAGCCAACACTTTTAACACTAAATAGGAGGCAAGTTGCTGGAGTTAAGATGATTTTACAATGAAGCGTAGAAGTTCCTTGTCACATGGACTGATGCTTTTGTTCAGCCTGACAATTATAATGAACATCACACCTGCTTCTGGGTTGTGACAAAGGGTGATTGCTAACTTGTAGTGTAAGATAATCTGCATCTTTCACAGTTAGATACTGACATAGAATCATAAAAAATCAGAACCATACAACAACTTGTGTTGAAAGGGACTTTAAAGATCAAGTAATTCTAATGATCTTGCCACAGGCAGGGACACCTCCCACCAGACCAAGTTGCTCACAGCTCCTTCTAACCTGGCCTTGAACACTTCCAGGGTTGGAACATCCACTGCTTCTCTGGGGAACCTGTTGCACTGTCTCACCACTCTCACAGGGATGAACTTTCTCCTGACATCTAATCTAAACCTACCCTCTCTTAGTTTAAAACCATTACCTCTTGTCCTGTCACTACACACATTTGAAAAAAGTCCCTATCCATCTTTCTTGTAGGACTTGGAAGGCTGCAATAAGGTCTCCTCAGAGTTTTCTCCGGGCTGAATAAGCCAAACTCTCTCACCCTGTCTTCATAGGAGAGGTTTTCTGGCCCTCTGATCATCTTTGTGTCCCTCCTGTGGATTTGCTCCAACAGGTACATGTCCCTCTTGTGTTGGGAGCTCCAGAGCTGGATGTAGAACTCCAGGGAAGTGTTCAGAAAAGGGAAGTAGAGGGGCAAAAACATGTCCCTTGTCCTGATGGCCACCTTTCTTTTAATGCATTCCAGGATACAGTTGGCTTTCTGAGCTGCAAATGTGCGTTGCCAGATCATGTTGAGCTTCTTGCCAAATATCACCTCTTTCTCCTCAGGGCTGCTCTCAATCCATACTCTGATCATGCTGTATTTGTGCTTGGGATTGCCCTGACCCATGTGCAGCACCTTGTACGCTTGGCCTATTCAATTTCTTGAGGTTTGCATAGGCCCACTTCTCAACCCTGTCAAGGTCCCTCTGGATGGAAAAGGTAAACTAGAAAAATCTCACACTAACAAGGAAGACATAAAGATATCTAAAGCCAGTCTTCAGTCAAGAAGCTTAAAAACAACAAGGTGACTGGAAGCAGTCAAATGATAGTGAACATCCTGAAGGCATCCTCTGCTTTTTGACACTAACAGCTGATACAAGAAAAATTGGTAGAATAACAAGCCTGGACACAGGGATCTGTGACCCTCTAACTCAGCAAATATGATACTGTGATGCTACAGGCCACAGTCCATAATAACTCTGTGAGGCCTTGAGACTAAACCTGGGTATGTGTTCTGTGTCTGGTCCTACTTTGGTCTTGGTTAGAACTTTGTTTCAGTTTGTTTGGGTTCAACACCAATTGCCTAAACCCCGTGATTATTACTGAACTTTAGTACAGCTTTGTTTTGTGAAGTCCCATTGCAGCAATGTTTTTAATATGGTGAAATATTACTATAAATAACATATAAAAGCCACTTATTCTGTGTAAAATAAATGCTCTGCAGCCCTAAAATTAAAAAGCAATTTACAGAAGTACAAACTTGTGATGACAGTTCCAGAACTGTAAACAAACCACTAATAGCCATTTATTTGTTGTAAAAGAAATATAACCTTGGAAGCAAAGCCCTTTTTTTTCAGCTGCAACAGGAGACAAGTATACAAAGAACAAGTACCCAAAGTGCATAAACCCCGACATGTATAGCAAATAAAGATAAGATGAGGAATTGTGGAGCAACGGAGAAAGATCAAGGTATAGGCAGTGTTACAAAACGCATGGAAATAATCCCAAGCGAACCTATGGACAGCAAGCAACTTCCCCATAGCACCATATTCTCATGGGAAAGGGCTCATAAAGATGACAACTTGGTGTAACACACCCTCACATCCCCTGAGGGCATCAGGCTTAGGAATCACACAGGCCGTGTGTGAGCGTAACAACAGCAGAAGGAAAGAGTAGATGCATGAAATGTGAGCACAGCAATTCTAATCAAATAGTTCATCAGAGAGGGTTTTTTTTGTCTGTCTTTGGCTGGTTTTGGATTTGCAGTTTAGTTTATGTTTTCAATTTTATTTGCTTTTCTCTAATAATTACGTCTGGATTAAAGATAATTAGACTGTTGAGATTAAAATTAGATTGACCTTTAAGTATGAGGTGTATTTATTTTGTTCTCATAAATTACTTAAGTTACAATGCAATAAATTGGTGGAGAATGCATGCAGGCAAAGACGTAATTTAGATGCTATAAGTCAAAACCAAAACCACAATAGGATCAGTTGGGAAATCTCAAAATTACCTAGGCTTTCCTGATTATACTATACTACAAACCTAAATCTTTGAAAATGTTCCTTCAGTAGTGGAGACTGATGACAGTAATTCTGATAAACATATTAAAGCATTTGCACCATGTGAAAACTCTTTAGTAAGGAAAAAAAAGCAATCTAGAGCATCTATTTTAGGGGAGAGAATTGAAAAAAGTCAGCTGCGTCATTAATAACGATTGAAGATAGTGACTTAATGTGTAAAAGAAAGGGGGAGTATGTTTGGAGTAATGGACTTTGCCTTCACAAGTAGCCACTACATATGATGGAGCCCTGCTTTCCTGGAGATGGTTGAACATTTGCCTGGGAAATCCTGAATTAATTCCTTATTTTACTTTGATTATATACGTATCTTTTGCTTTACTTATTAAACTTTCTCTCAATGCATGAGTTTTCCAGTAACAGATACATCCCATTCATCACCACAGGGAGATGAAAAGTAAATATTAAACTGCACTGAAATCCACATAGATCATGTGACAATATTCAACTTCTAACTTTTACGAACATCATTAACACACATTAGCCTTGAACAGTTCACTTTAAAGACCCCCCAGTAAACAAACAAAGAAACAAACCCCCCAAACATTAATTACACCTATTTTCACTAGGATTGCTTTTTGTTATCATTCTCGATAACACTAAATACTGTGAGAAAAGCTGGAATTGTGTCAAACTTCAAGAAAATTCAGGTATCAGCGGGCAAAAATCCTTCATGAGAACTAAGCTCTTTTAGCTACTGGAACATTTTCTTCATGCTTATTTCTAAGATTTTAAACATTATAGTATCATGTTCAGAAGGAAGTTTGAAAGAAATTTAGATGTTATTTAAGTAGAAAGAGTCAATAGACTCCTCCTCTCTTGATAATGCAAACTTCTTTTGTACAGTGCACCTGGCCTTGTGAACTATTTGCCACTGAGGAATCCAAATATTTTTTGTTAGGCAAATATTTGCAAAGTGAATATGAATAGCATTAGTCTCAACTGACCTCGCAAAAATAGTACATTGTACTCACTGAGATTGTATTTGCTAACTTACCCGTTTTCAGTTGTGACTAAGACTTAGGAGGAACACTTATGTTTAAGTGTTGAAAGCAGAGAAGGGAATCTAAAATCTATCTCGGGGTTCTTTACTTCTATTGATCATGGAAACAATAGGTGTTTCAAAAAGTATTCTCACTGAAGAACCACTGAGATTGTGAATAGAACACACCACTTTATATCTAAACTGGAAAATACAGACTAGATCTAACTGGCATACTATAGCTCAGGTCAGTCTAATTCCTTCTCTAAATTCCCTAACACAGGATGGCCTTATCCATATCAGCTGTTGAGAAACATCCTTGGCCCGTATTTTATTCCTGACACCACAGTGTTGTCAGAGAAAGTGTACACACTAGTATACTAAAGAGAGTATACAAACTAGTATGTTAAATTTAAGGAGTATGGAAGATTTATTTTATGCACAAGCCTAGTTGACCAGCTCTTGCTTTTCAGCTTAGACAGGTCGGGAAGCTGGAATCAATTCCAGAAGTTGAATCAACTACTTTTGCTCTTATTTAAATGTGTCCCAGTCACAGCTGTCTCATACCATCTGAGATGCCTAAGGGTACAGTAGCTGTCATCCCAGTGCCACACTGAGAGTCTCCAATAGGCTCTGTGCCACATCTGCAACAATCATATCTTTTAGATGTCTCAACTACCTCCATGCTTAGGTAGATGAATCAAGACTCTGATCTCTGCTGACTATAGTGGGAATTTAAATATCTAACTTATGTGCAGACTGTAGCATATAGGTATTTACATACAGTCTAAACACAAACTGCACTATGACTGTACTTTTAATTTCTTTTCAGAAAAATCTTTAACAACCATATCTCTTATGAAGATGTCTCTTCTCCTCCTACCATGACGTTAATAGTGTTGTAGTCTGTCAGTCATATAGAATGTACAGTGTTGACAGAATTTCTTGTTTATGTGCATTGTAATACAGGCTTTAATGACCTGTTTATACTTCTCATTTGCTATATAGTTGGAGTTTATATAGTATTTTACTGATCAGCTATGGCTGCAGATTGTTATTCTACTCATTGTTCAATTTGAAATCTCACAATTTATTCAACTCACATTACGTGAAAATTGTTGCGAACAGAGAATTATGGACTAATGCACCACGAAAACAGTTTTTACAGGCATCAACTACTTTATATTCACAGCAGTGTTATAAGAAAATGAATGCCATCCTATTTCTACAAAGGAAGAATTGAAAGACCAATATATAAGGTCAAGCTGTCTGCCAGTTTAGAATAACCATTTAAAATTACACGCTCTGGTGGCGTATGGAGCACACAGCAATATGTATTAACTCTGTGTAGCACCTCATTCCTTCAAATCTTAATTTCCATTGATTTCTCAGTTGCAACTAAAAGTATTCAGAAATTATGTAGCTTATACCAATGAGGCAACTAATGGATACAGGAAATGAGAAACACCATGATTAACAGGTCTTCAAATCACTTTTAAATAAATTAATATATACCAAATACTAAGTAAAGCACAAGCACAATGAACCTGACCGTAGAGAGAGGTGGAATTTAGCTATTAAAATCTTCATAACATCTCAGGCCACTCAGTGTATAAGGCTTTGCAATTTTCTAAGAACCTAATAATGACAGGGAACTCAAACAGTCTCAGAATTTCCTAACGGTAAACACTTTGTTTACTCATGGAAAAGTTAGAGTTGTAGTGTCTTGCTTATTTAGTTTTGTTTAGTTTTGTTTTTCAAAAAAAAGATTAGAGAATATTCTGAGGTGTGTAAACCTGGAATCTAAGTCCTTTTTCTGGACCTACAGTTCTTAATTTTTGGAATAGTGCCCTAGCTATCCAGTCTATGATTTTGAATAGAATTTGGAGCTATCTCCTGAAATACAGCAGTGGAGACACTTCCCCAACAACAGGGAGTTTCTGAGAGCACGAGTGTATCTCCATTTACATTTTACTTGCACATCACCTCATACAGATTTCACAACTACTTTTGTATTAAAATTCCCCTATTTTGTATCTCAGGTGCCAATCTTTCTAAGGTGCATCCATGCAAAGAGAAGTTGACTATAAAATTAAATAATTAATATGATTATGACACATTAGATGTCATTAATAAAAGAGCAGAAATACAAGGATAATACAGAAATAAAATCTCCAGTGGCGTAGTTTAAGTATTTTAAGGATTGATCTATATGTGCACTCATAAAACTTACATATTTTAGCAGTTGGACATGTAGTACAAAGTGAACTGTGAAAGAGGAAGGCAAGGTCCATCCTTCCATATAGATCCTGAACACTCACCAAATCAAGAATAGGCATCATTTATTTGTTGTCTTTAGAGGTTTAGATATGAGGGGTTCCCTAACTATATAAATACTGGTTGATTAATTGCCATGTCAGTAAAGGGATGAAGAAAAATAGGAAGATTTTTGAAACAAAAATGTAAATAAATAAATTGATTAGAAATGGGATATTCCTTTCTACATAACTTCACCAAGGCTGCTGTACAGCAAGCCTCCTGTTCTGACACTGATACATCTGACAGACTTACTAATTAAATAGAGGTGGCTGAGCATGATTGAACACTGGGATTTAGTTCCAGAAGGGACACATATCTTTGTCCTTAATAAGGCACTGATTTTGCATTTTTTAGAAATAAAGTTGTCTTTCTTTCACTTGATTGATAAAGCATAATAAGGGGCGATACCAAAGCTGATTTTCAAAATGCTGGAGGCTGGTTTGCTTCCTTGTGGGATTAATATGAGCTCCTTTGTAACAAGGCAGCAAATGAAAAAGTATTTAATCATGAAGATAACACGGAAGTGCTTTAAAATTAATGTTATTAATGTTCATTATGGTTTATATCTCTTATAAATTATTTTAAATAGTGAAAAGAAGGGGCTATTAAATCTGCAGGTAACATAGAGAAACACTGGTAGGTTTGGCACTAAAGTAAACAATACCCATCAGTTAATTAGGGCTTTTGGAGATACCAGGAACTTTTATACATTGAAGTACTATGAATAGCCTTCTGGAGGATAAAAACAGGAGGTTATGAAATATTACCAAAAAGTATGATGGTTTTATTTATATTCCTAAGGCCTTAAAAGACAGTATTATCACTTTCACTTCAGATAGTCACTGAGATTTTTCTGCATATTATACATCTATGAATTTTTAAACAGACAATCAAATTTCTACATAATGAGAAAGTGAGCATTGAAAAACCATGACTTTAGGCAAAAAAACTTTGTATTCTACCTTTGCATAATCCTTTACCAGCACAGTTAACCAGAGTGTAGAGTCCTTTAAAAATTATATCTCCCTAAATAGAGGTAGTGCTTTCTGACTCATCACATGGCTGCATTCAGAAATTAATTTCTTAATGTTTATAACTCATTCTGAGGATGAAAAACCAAATAAATGAATCATATTATCATCCGTAAGCTGTGGCTGCATACATATGCATTTTTTTCAACCTTCTTTTATCCTCAGGTCCTATCTGAGCCTTTCCCTATGGCTTCTAAACTCCAATCTCCTAAACTGGATGCTAGCATTAACAAATCATATCAATATAAGGACAGTATAGAAGCAAATTATACAGGTTGGATAGTCTAATAACCAAGCTCCTTTTATTAAAATAGTGACATTTTAAATATAAATACACAATATCAAAATTAAAACAACTGTGGCATTATTCTGGCGATTATTATTTCTTTAAATTAGTTCAAAATACATATAAATATTTTGTTTCAGAATTTCTTTGCACTCTGTGTTGTATATAAGAAATTTCTTGGTGTACTGAACGTGTTAGGATTTGAATAAGTTCACTGCATAAAAATATTATCTAACTGCACACATACAGAGCTAAATTTAATATCTTTGATGTATTGTCTAAATGAGCATAAATAATGATTTTTTGGGTCTTCAAATGTGTGTTATAAGTAATATTAATAAAACACCTAATGGACTTGATTCTGACTCTTATTTCAGAAGTACTAGTTGAGGAGTTTGCCCATTCAGAGACAGGAGAGAAGAAAGGAGTTGCAGCATGAAATTTCTTGCCTGACAAGGTGAATGTCATATACACTTAGGAAGAAATGTATTTATATCAAAGATTCTAATAGTTTATTTCAAATGATAGAATTTTTTTCCATTGAGTTGCACTGAGAGTTTGCATATCTTTTTTTTTTAGCTTTGTTAAAGTTTTGGGAACTATAAAATGAAATACAGGTATGCAGAGAGAAACAGAGGACAAAAAAACAATGAAAAGAAAAAAGACAGGACAGGTTTTTCCTTCTGCAACTCACAAGAGCATGACATTATTTGCAATAGAATGAACAGATCCTATGGCTCAGGAAAGCAGTAACTTTTTGTTACAGCTGACCTAAATTTCACTACAGATACTCTGATGGAGAGAGAAAGGATATGTTAGAGTCACATTGATATGTCAATCGGACAAAAGACACATAAGGTGCTTCAAGTGCTAAGTTGAATTTTGAATAACCTAATAATAAAGGTTTCATAAAATATTTATTGTCTTAACTTTTCTACAGAAAAAAAAGATAAATTATTGGTAAAGAAATTGCTTTGGGTTTGACATTTAGAAAGATTAATTACCACAGGAATGCCAATCCATTGCAAATTTATTTGTCTTAGAATTGTGCAATTTCTAATATTTTTAAAATTAAAATATCTGGGGGCAGTGTCTCAAAAATAAAACTGAAGACTGTTATGGTAATGTGCATTAATTAATTAATTTCTCTTGGTTTCTATTGACTTTAACTGAGATGGTGATGAAATATATGCTTCCACTTGTAAAGGGTGTTCCAAACGAAAAAAGGGCTTTTCATTTTATCATTTTTATTCAAAGAAATGGCAGAATAGTCTCCAAATATTTTGGTGTCATGCAACTGACTTACCTTCTTTCTTTCTTTCTATTTCTCTTCCATTTTTTTTTTTCCAAGAGGTTTTGGTGACTTTTCATGTGTTTGATCCGTATGTCGTCTTTGACGAATTTCAAGGCATTTTGCATCTCCGATGGGCAGTGTGGATAAGCTGGGACAGTCTTCTCATTGCTTTTGGTATGAAGTTCTCTGAAGAAAAAATGAGATGAAGGAAGGATCAAGTCGGTAGAAAAGTTGTATGTTCCTGTTCTCAACTCAAAACTTAAAGGCGGATTTTATTTGCCTGAAACAAAATTCCTTCTGAAAGCTGCCACAGGCAGGTTCTGCATCTCCCATAACTAAGGATATACTTAAATAGACCTATTTACCCTGCAGTACTTTAACAGAATTTTCTTGCCCTTTGGGTTTTGTGTCACTTTCTTAAATTCATGATGCTGCATATCTTCAAGATTATGCCTATTGTTAAGGTATAATTCTGTGGTTTAGTTTTGTGTTTGGTTTGTTCTGGGATTGTTGTTTTTTTTTCCAAAAAATTTCAAGCTTAAACTGCTCTTCATTTTAATTTGAACTTAGGAAAAGTAATATCTTTGTGAAGGAAATACAGATATCTAAACTTTCTGTGCCACATAATTAAACTTTCTGTGCCACATAATTTTATGATTGGCTTTCTAAATATGTATTTTCACTAGCAGCTTTCACCTAAAGCCATCTGAGTCCCTGTAATATTTGGCAAAGTGTTCTCTCAACTACATAATGAATCTAAAATATAAGCTGGCCTAGATTTTTTTTGTTGCTACTTTTATTATGATGATTTAAACCTATATTATATCAATCAAATACAACATTGATTCAACAGGTAGAAAAATAAAATCCAAAGAGTATCGTGCCCTACAATACTTAATTTGTGGCCTTAGAAAATATATTTCAGAAAATAATACTGTGTGACTAATTTGCCTTGTTCTATACACAATGAGTCTTACAGCACTAGATTTCATTTAAATATTAAAACTCTAGTATTTTCCTTAAATTAAGATTAATCAGTGTTGACATCTTGCATATAAAGAAGAAATTGAGTCATCAGGTATAATAGTGAAATATTTTCCATAGAATCATAGCCATTAAAAAAAACTCTACTGTCATAATCATGACATATCATTCTATTTTTCAAAGCAAGAAAACACTAGCAAATTCAGAATTAAAAAATGCAGCTGAAGAGTTATAAAATATCAAATAACTCAGCATTAGAATTAGGCCAAAATCTAAATTCTTTGAAGTCAATAGAAATACATAAAAAATAAAGCATTTCAGATACAACCACAAGGCAAAACTAACAGAATTATAATTTTTCAGGAAATCTGAGCTGTGTATTCTGTATTTCTGAATAAAATGCGTGTTACTGTGATGACAATGAAAAGATACAGCTAGCCATTATTTCTCTTTCTCTCTCCCACTTCCTATACTCGGCAGCCATGAAAGCAGCTTCCACTCTGAAGTGATGCTGAAAAAGAAAGGAGCAGGTGCCGAGCACCCCTGTCTGATCACATAGCCTTTTCTTCTCTCTCTGAGGTAGGACTGTGAGCAAGAGCAGCCAGCTTGCCATATGGCCTTTTGTCCCAGGAGAGCAGGAGAGAATTTAGGTCCTAATTCACTGGCCTCTGAAATTACTGGTAGTCATTTCACTGATCTCAATAGGTGCGGGACTGAATCTTTTAATTATGGTTCATGAGTCAGAGAGGAAATTTAAACAGGCAGGATTTTTGTCTTGGCTAATGGCTGAAACATACTGTCAGCTATATAAAAACCTAGGCACCTGCTCTCGGACTATTTTTCAATGTTCTATGCCCTGCCTCATATTACCTCTTCAGACACACAATTAAAAGCCTCAGTTAAAATGTTATTATTATATTATAAAAGGTTATATTATTATAGGGGTCTTATATCAGCTGGCAGTATAACAATTTGGTCATAAAATTATAGTGACATAAACTCCACAGCTGAGGCTGCAGGGCTGAAGTAGAGTAATAGGTAAAAGCATCATAGAGCAGGAATATGCTCATGGCAACATGTAAATCTTTAAAAGTTTAAACAGCTCAGGCTTCACTTTCCTGTGGATCTACGTGTCTGTATATAATTTACATAATAGACATGAATCACTCTAGTTAATTTCCATAATTTTATGTTTATACAATAATTATTTGTATATTATATACTATTATAACAATTTGAAACACACGATAATTATTTTCATTAATTTTCTTAATTTACGTGTCAGAATGAACATCTCCAGGTACACTTCCGCTTAATATATGGTTAAATTTAGGTTTAGGGAAATGGATATTTCCAAATCTATCGAATTCTTATCCTACATATATCTCCTATGAAGAAATGTGTACATACCCTGGTGAGCACAAAAGGCAGACAATCACAAGTACTTCAGTAATCTACTTTAAGAACTATATCTCTTACAATATTTCATATATTATTTAAATAAATTATTTAGAAAAAAAACCTATTAGTTATCCTTGATAAAAAAACATTTCTGCCTGAGTGTGTTCAACATTCACCTTGCCGGACAAGAAATTTCATGCTACAATGCCCAATTCAACCTCACTAGAAAGAAGAGACAAGAGTAACCCACAGCTGTGTGAAATTCAGCTGTGCAGGCTTTGCTCAGACCCATAACCTTCCTTTTGTCTGTAACATAACAGTACCGGTAAGGCTGGGCTGACACTGCCTCCTGCCAACATGATTCTGCACGCAGGAAAAATAGTACATATTGCACGTACTGTGTGCGCCTCCGCTTCTGGCCATCAAATCTTTTATTTTGTCAACTGTTTTAATAGCTCCTGTCCCTCAGGGTATCTCTATCCTGCTGAAACGGTCAGGCCATTTTCTTTCTAAGCTGAAAATGTGTCACATCTGTCTCAAACACTAAGAGGGATGGCATTTAATCTTGTTACAGTCTCTTGATGAGGATAACCTTCTCAGAAGGATGAAATGGCAAATGAAGAGGAAATGACATACCTCTCTTCTCTTTGCACTCATTTGTATCTTTTAGTGAGTTAGTCAGTCTTTTGACAAATCTTTTTGTGTGTACATGGAGTCACAAAAGGAGTATTTATGTCAGTCCATGATAATAGTAAAGCCACTAGCACATTTTTTCCTGAATTTTTGCCAGTGTTTTCCCTTTGAGTGGAGTGTATGCTACTCACTTTTGGTATTGAAATCTTTTTCACTCTGTGTGGATTTCAGTAACTATTGTTTTCATGAAAGCTTATTTTCATAATGTCTTTTTTCAGTGATCTGTTAAATCTCATCACTTGCACTTATTTCATTTTTATCTGACATACTTTTACTATATCTTGTTCATGCACAAATATTTAAAATTTTCAAATTACAACAAAATTATTTTCCCAAGGAAAATATTGTACAAGATATAGAATGAAAAGCTTCAATTTTATGAATTTGTGAGTTTTTTAAAAATTAATCTAGGATCCTATGTGTCTTTTGAAGTTAACAAAACTCATCTTAAAAGGACTTTTCCCACTAAAAGTAACCTTGAAGTTTACTCTAGATACTTAAATTCTTTTAAATATTATATTTTTTTCTTTTTAATTAACAGAACTTTAATAATGAAGGTATATTCTATCTCTTCTTAAAGTCAGTATCTAATTTAGACATCGGTTAGTATTCCATTGCAGTGGGTTGACCCTGGCTCGATGTCAGACCCTCACCAAAACTGCTCTATCACTCCCCTCTGTAAGTGGACAAGAGAAAGAAAATGTAATGAAGGACTCATAGGTTGAAATAAGGACAAGGAGACATCACTCACCGATTACCATCATGGTCAAAACAGACTCAGCTCTGGGATATTAATCTAATTTATTACTAACAAAATCAGAGCAGGACAATGAGAAGTAAAATAAGTCTTAAAAAACACCTTCCTCCCACCCCACCCTCCTTGCCAAGCTGTACCTCCTCCCCTCAAGTGGCACAAGGAGATAGGGAATGAGGGTTATGGTCGGTTCATCACACATTGTTCCTGCTGCTGCTCAGGGAGAGGAGTCGTATCCCTGCTCCACTATGGGGTCACTCACGTGAGAGACAGTTCTGCGTGAACTTCTACAGTGTAAGTCCATCCCACAGGCAACAGCTCTCCATGAACTGCGTGGGGCGCAGTCCTTCAGGCACAGCCTGTTCCAGCATGGGCCCACCACAGGGTCACAAATCCTACCACTAAATCTGTGCCAGGGCTTCTCTCTCCACAGGTTTGCAGGTCTGTGGCACAGGTTTCCTACTGTTCACAGCCTCTTATCAGGTATCCGCCTGCTCCATGGGTCTCCTCTACGGGCTGCAGAAGGATCTCTGCATCCCCATGGACCTTCACGGGCTGCAGGGGCACAGTTGCTTAATCATTACCTTAACCATGGGCTGCAGGTGTATCTCAGGTCTGGTGCCTGGATCACCTCCTGCATATCCTCCTCCACTGACTTTGGTGTCTGTAGCGCTGTTCCTCTCACATGTTCTCACTCTGCTCTTCTCTGGCCACAATTACCTATGCCCAATAGCTTTTTTTTCCTTCTTAAATATATTCTACAGAAGTGTTGCTATCATTCCTGATTGGCTCAGCCTTGGCCAGCAGCAGGACTGTCCTGAAGCTCACTGCAGTTGGCTCTGCCAGATATGGGGGAAGAAACTTCTAGCAGCTTCTCACAGAAACCACCCTGTAGCCTTGCCACTATCAAAATAACACAAACCCAGTGCATCAGTATAGATTGGATATTAGTAGTATAGCTGATTTTCAAATTTTAGATTTGTGTAGGTTGAGTAACAGTTGCTTAGGGTGCAATAATGCATAGTCTGAAATATCCTCATGCAAATGTCTCAAAGCTTTGCAAGTCACAGACAAAATATCAAGATAAGAATATGATAAAAGACCATGCTTAATTTTAACATTTTTCTTTATTCCCTCATAGATATATTTTTATCACTGGAAAGCCCTCTGTGCTTTGGAAATAAGAAGATGGAACACAATTGATAAGATAGCTCTTAAAATTTTAGAAATCTTTCTGTGGAAGTTTCTGTTTCTTTACTAACACAGGGAGGACAGAGAACAACGAACAACATTTCCTAGACCTTTATCAGAAGCAATCCTGGCTGAAAAGGTAAGATTACACTAGATTATGTATTCTAATTGACTAGCAGTAAATACAAAACCCAAACCTGGTATGAAGGATACACTGTATGTCACAAAGAGGGGTGCATATATATTTATATATATATATTTATATAGTTGTTGTTTTCACGTTGTGGTTTACACGGGGAGGTTTGTGATTTTATTTGGTGTGTCCGAGTGCACGGAACCAACAAATATATTAACGTCTGCTGCTTTGCAATAGAAATGAATCTGTAGAGAGAAATGGTTGTTGCCTAGTGTCAACTCTGTGCAGCTTTAGAGGGTTCACTTATGATGAGCTCTAATCTGGTCACATGGACTGGACCATATGTAATCTGAACTGAAACTCTAATGCAGACACTTGCAGTGGACACCGGATGACAGCCTCATGTCTGCTACTGACCTCCTGGGTGACCTTATCTGAATCTTTTTATATCCTTATACTTCCTTTTTTCTCTCTAATAGAGGGTTAAGAATACAAGTAGGTAGAGTATTGCCAGAACTACAAGATCTCTGATAGAGTGGAATTTAGAGTGGAATGGTAGTATTATCCATGTGTAGGAGAAAAAAAAGGCTAACTAGCAACAGGTTTTTCCTCATCTCCAGTTTACTTTTTCAGTGGTCATACAGGTGGAAGTATATTAGCAATAAATCCGGCAAGTCTAGCAGTTGTGGAAAACTCTTCCATGTGGGAAAGAGTCTCTTAATGATTGTCTCTATCCTTACTATTCATCCTTATGAGAAAAAGGCAAAAGTTTTCACTAATGAAAATTAAAGACAAAAATTGAATAAATTGACAGATGAAGGAGTACAGACTTTATCAAGGGAGGATTCTGCTTGGATCTGTCAACCAGACAACTGAATCTTCCGTCCTCTGCTTGAGAGAGAATGGTCTTATTCTCTACATACCTTTATTCAATATAGTGGGAAAACTCATGTCTCTGTTCTATGGTAATAAGGGTTATAGATTCATGGGCTTTATAAAATCAGTCTTTTTTTCTCAAGTATGTTGGTTCCTATGCAGTGCTGCCATAGAGCTCATGCACCATAAGAGAGGGAAAAAGGAACAGTTCAATGCCAGTGAGTAACTCTTCCTGCTGATTCCGCTTTTTGGTGTCATACAGCCAGGAATGAGTTATCCTATTGCAACAGCAAGAAGCATGTAAAGGCCATGTACCTTCTATGACTCACAGTTTAAATTAGGTAATAGCCAAGTTAACCACAGCAGCCTCCTGTTTAGAAAACACATCAGCTCTAATTCTGCTACAGTTTTTGCCTTTTTTGGAGCCGTGCCTGTGCATTCGTACGTGATGCCTACTGCTTTGTTCCTCCTGAACCTTGCTGCAGAGTGGTATGGATAATCTGCATTCAGTTGTTCTGTTAGACTTCAAAATCATGGTAACAGCCATGTTTTTGTATTACAGAATCAAACCCACTGATTTTCAGGTTTTTGGCATTCCGTATGTTTATGGGAAATATACAAACCTGACAATTTCCTTTTCCTTATGCTTGCAAAAGAAAGCCAGACAAAATAATCACTTGAGATAAGCTTCAGGATTTTTTTTTTTTTTACTGAGGAAATGGGCTGTATTCTTTAGAAACATAAGCTTTCACCAGAAACCCCTCCCTGAATCTGCAAACTAATTTTTTCAGATTTCATGTGCATCTAGAGAAACTGAAGAAATTTTCTGGAATTGATAGCCTTTTTACATTGAGTGACAAGAGAATCCTTGCAGAATAATTTGCTGTACAGCCAAAGAATGTCAAGTCATTGAGTTTTTTGATTCTACACCAGTTTACAAAATATACACAAAACCCTCAAGAGTTTTTGCCAGGGGTTGCAGAGAATTTGCCTGGTAAGCCTGCTTTGCACATATTAATTTTGAATATTTAGAAAATCCTATTAAAAGCCTTAAAAACACTGAGTTCAAAGCTTTTTAACTGTTCACTTGCCTCCAGGGGAAAGTATCTACACCAATTCACAGGAAAGAAAGAAAAAAAAAAGAAATAGACACTATAATTAAAGAAAAAGAACACAGAAACATTTGATTTTTTTTGCATAGGGCAATTAGCTATGTTCCTAGATCTGCAGCTAATCAGAGTATGTTTCTGACAATATAAACATTCTTCAAGATGTATCACGATTAACTTGAAATATAGGCTAATTATAGTTGAAAAGAAAATTATTCTGTAATTATCTTTGTAATCTTATTACAAAATGCCTGCATATAGCCTAATCAACCAAAATAATAACAGACGTTTTTTAAATGTTGTGTCTCAACATCTGTGTCTATATTTGTAAGCAGGTAATGTAGCACATATATATAAATATATATATGTTTGGTAGTAGATAAACAAACAGTGTGGAAAAACCATAAAACTTGAATTGAAACTCTGTCAGCTGCTTATGTAGTACCACTGTTAGGAAAGCAAAAGCTTTAAGCAAAAAGGAAATTCAGATCACTGTGCTCCTCTTTCTATATATGGTAGATGATTATATATCATTTAGTGAAATTATCATCTGTACATACTCAACCCAACAAATGCAAACCTTTGCTTCAACAGGATCAGAAATTGTTACACAAGATTTTAATTTTTTTTTTTTTTTAGTTTAATTTCGAATGGGATGAGGAAAATTTGTCCTGCATTTGGTCTCATGAGTAAGGTGTAAGATATCAAAGTGTGTTATTTTTGATATTGTAATTATACATAAAAATTCATTTAGAAATTATTAATGTACAATTCAGTACTCACTGGTAAGCCCAAGTGGTATTATTATACCTAATTTCTTTCTTTAGTTGCAAATAATAGAGAAAATAAGGTTAATATCATCAAACAATTGTGGGCAGCCAACTTGAAACTATTTTGATATGTTAATGGGACTGCATATAGTTATTTCCAAACATTTCAATTTTCCAGCATTTTTCAATCCCAGCCTCCAAAACTGACCACATAGCACATGATAAGGGCTTGATATCCATTTGAGCATTTGAATTCTCTTAAGCCACTGAAGCAAATCTTCTACTTTGCTCTACTTTCTGTTCATTTGGCCATTTTGCAGCAGTCACACGAATCATCAACGGGATCCCCCTTGACTACCCTGGCTTAGAAGATATACCATAAGAGGGACACTTTTTCAGCTGCAGAAGTTTTCACTCCCTGGGATAAGATCATACCAAGTGTGGAGTAATACACCTGAACCACACAAAGAATATGTGTCATGTCAATAACACGAAATATCTGCCAAGCCCAATTATGTTTCACATCATATGTGCTGTCTGTACCGGCAGCAGCAATGAGGCCTCCAGTAAGACAAGCAGTGAAACCTAGAGAGATGATCAAACAACAGTGTTTATATTAAGGTGGGAGAAACAGGTTTTCTGTGTAGTACACATCTCAGTTCTTGGAATTTGCTTATTTCCAAGCAAGCTGCTAGTTCACTTGTCAAACCTGAAATTGTAAGCACTTTTTATTTACTCCTTGTAATCCCCTACCATATTCACTACTGAAAATCCAACTTCCTCAGTAAGTGAGACAGAAATCATACTTAGAATTAATTCCTTCCCTATGACATTGTGATTTCTTTTTAGAACATTATTTTGCTCTGTGAAGAAATGAACTTCTGAGGTGTGGGTGGGGGGGGAGTAGAAATAATAATAATTTTTTTTTAAAGTAGCATTTTATCTTACTTAGCTTTAGTTGTGTGAAAATTGAACATCTACTCCAGTCTAACTGTCTAAACATGTATACATCTAATAAAGGCAAATGATTCCTACTGATTTCTTTTTGAAATTACTATAGAGACAACCTACACATCTAGCTTAGACTAGAAAGCATTATATGGATTAATTTATAAGAAAAAATTCCAGTCCATGTAATTCTATTAACTATTAAAAAAATGGTTAGAAGTGCACAAAGTAAAGAATTAATTATTCATCATAAGTGCTGATTTAAGTGTTTCCAGTTACGGAATATTTGGTTTTGTTACACTCATATATTCTTAATTGTGAAAAAACAATACTGCAAAAGATTGCTATATTGTATACTAATGTGAATATTTAGATGCTCAAATACACATGTCACTTTCTTTTTAACTCCAATTTTTAAAAATGTGCCAAAAACATTTGCTTGTTTTGGGAAGGATCTAATTTTTCCCCTCTAGTCTATTAATGAGTAATATTTAGTTCAACAAACAGTTAACATTTCATCAAAGATGACAGGATTTTTACATCCTCACAATTGTCAGATTTATAAAGTTATTAAATATTTTTGATTTGTGGAACTGAAAATGCTATTGTCAGTACATAATAGCTGCTTTATAAGAAATATTAAAAAATAGGCAACCAGCTTAATCAGTCTTTTTCACCTCCACAGTTTCCTCCCCAGCTCCTGAAACATGCTTTAAAAGAATGTTGAAGAGTTCTGATCTATTTTTTCAGATAGGTTGTCCCACATTCCTAAAAACAGAGAAATCCTATTAACATGGACTACATCTCCAGCTGTGCTAAAAGGCACTTTGAAGACACATCACGAACTGGACAAGCCAATATGAAAGAGGCACCTCACCAAAGGTGCTTTAGCTTCTTTCAGTCACTTTAAAAAAAAAAAGGTTATTCATCTTAAGAAGGAAGTATTCTAACACAGTAGGCAAGACTGATGTTCAATAAGAACTGCCATCAGCATGCACAAAATCAGCAGCTCACATTAATGCATACATTGCCAAATTAATCATAGATTCAGACTAGTCAAAAATAAATGTAGTCCTGCAGATCTCTTCCTTCGGACTTTAAATGGAGACTACATTTTATTAACACATACAAATACGAATTTGCATACACTGTAATAGTTGTATAAAATGCCCAGCTCTTTATGTTAAACTGAATGCATACATAGGAACCGGCTGTGGGAAACTTCTCATGGAAAAATACACATTAAATATATAAACTAAAGACTAATGCAGCCAGATGTATGCTCCCTTTAAACACCTACATATGGGATGCCCAAGATTATTTTTGTGGAAGGCATTTCCAATAAATCACAGCAGTTTGTTTACCTCTTGTCTAAATATTGCATGTTTTTGACTTGAGATTTATTTTCTATTTTCAAAAGCAGAAACAATAGTACAGTACATAGCCATGTTGAATTGGCAATGGGATACTTGCCAAGTAATTTAGACACACCAATCCATAGGGACTGAAAGTTAAAAATAAAAAAAAGAACAGTTATTCATTCCTTGTTTATATGGAAATAAGCAAACAAAAAAAAAAAAGCAATTCTATAAGAAATAAATCATTGCAAATCCATGAAGAAATTAGTATGCTCACTCAGGAATTCCCTTCCGGCATTTAGCTAGCATGGCTGACTATACACAAACTCAAGCTTTTCCAGCTTACCAGTGCCCTTCAGTCAAATTCAATGTATTAATTTTTTATCTGAAAATGTTTGTTATGTTTGGCTCTTAGATATTCTGCCTACTGATCACCCTCCACAGAGGAATGTTTCTTAAAATCCATCGTGATTTTTTTCCATTCAAAGAAATGTACTTTACCTAAAAAAATGTCTTTTATTTGTTACCGTAGGATACAAGAGATCACCTAGTTCTGTATAGTACTAATCTTATCTAAAATAAATATTTCTACTTTTCCAATCAGAAACCCCCCTTGGCATCTAAAATAAATTGTGTCCATATTTTTAGAAAAAGTAGTTTTTATTGACTAAACCTTGGAAGCTATGTTAGGACCTGTTCACTCTTTGGAGAAAGATACAACTAAACTGAAAATGGTAACAATAAAATGTTTTGAATGCTCACTTGATTTTTGTTTCTATGGCCACATCTACATGAGTGCACTAAACGCCTGGCACAGAAACCAGCTGGCATGGTGCAGCTTGTGCCTAGGCTGGCAATTTACTCTGCCATGCTTACATTTCCTCTGCACACTGCATGGCACAGGCCCCAACACGGTAAGGATCCTACTGGCGTTTTACTCGTACACCAGTATGACTCGGCAGCATGTTGTGCAATACAGCCCCTCCTCTCTGTCTCACATGGCACATAGAGCACACCTAGGGATTTAAAGGGGCTTTGTACCCACATTCTCAGGTAAGGAGTTTCTGCTGAGTGGTCCCTCCAACCTGCTTGTGTTATGCAGGGACACCAGACACCAGATTACGGGTGTTCCCTTTCTTCTTCATCTCCCTCCCATAGTCTCACAGTCTATATTTCCTGACAGCAAAGACTGAAAACAAGCTTTTATGCCCACCAGAGCTCTCTCAGGGACTAACTTTTTTATCCAATCTGATGGCAGTGGAATCATGGAGAAGTCCTCTTGTGGCAAAGAGCCTTCTGGCCTGCATTAGGAAAAGCATTTTCAGCAGGTTGAGGTGGCGTTTCATCACATCCGATGAGGGAGGAGGTGGTCTTTCGCCCTGTTGAGGTCACATTTAGTGTGCTGAGTCCAGATGCAGGCTGTGCAACACAAGAGAGACATGGACATCCTAGAGCGGGTTGACTGAGGACTTAGAGCAATAGTCAAGACAAGAGAGCTCAAAGTGTTCAGCCTGGAGAGAAGGAGACTCAGGGCACCCTATCAGTCTGCATACACACTTGATGAGGGGCAGCAAAGAATTTAAAGCCAGACTCTTCTGACAGGTGGCAGGACAAGAGTGAACAGAGACAAACTGAAATGGATGAAATTGCGCTTAAACATAAGAACACTTTTACCACAAGGGTGGTCAAAGACTGAATGAGGTGCCTCGAGATGTTGTGGAATCTCTGTCCTTTGAAACCCAACAGGGCAGGGCCTTGAGCAATCTGCAGTATCTTACCCTGCTCTGAGCGGAGGGGATTGGACTGCATGATTTGCAGAAGGCCTTTCCCACCTGCAGCAATTCTATGATTCTGTGATTCTGCAGTTTCAAGTACTCTGCAGAGCACTCCTTGGTGTCTCCCTCTGCAGCTAGATCTTCAAAAAGTTTCTTCTGAGGGTTGGCAAATCTGTGGTGGTTCCAAAGGGGAAATCTGAAATTCCCAAACCCAGATGTTAAGCAGTGAGGGGCTAGATGGCAGAGCTAATCATAAAAGCAAATATGCTGATCTGTGCCAGTGTGTTAAAAGTGGACTCTAAAATGTCATTTTTACTTTAAAAAATAGAAAAAATCTTTCTCTGCAGTAATTTTTGAGTTCTTTTTTCTCTGCCTGTCATTTTGCTGTTGGTAAACTGATAAACCTAGCCAAAGCAAAATCTGCACCCCCAGTACACTTAGCCAATACTCCTGAAGGCTAAAGAGGGGGTGACCAGCAAACATGAGCACGGCAAACATAAATGCACAAATGCAGTAGTTTGGACAGCAGTTTGTGCAGAGGGGCATATGGAAGGGAGCCAGCAGCAAATGAGGACAGCACAAGACTGCTCAATATGCTGTGATGTGCCACAGGGCCTCACAACAAGGCCTCAACAACAGCAAACATCCCAGCACATTGGAGACTTCCCCTCAGACAAAGCCTAAGCCACAGGGCACCTAGAGGTCTCCCACTGAAACAAATTAAAAAGGTGCACATGCCTGCATCTGTGCTCTGGCTGAGAAGCTGTGCTACCTAGCAAAAAAAAAAAAAACTTCTAGAGGAGATGAACAGACTGTGCAGCACCAGGAGAAATGAAAATGAGGTTGATGGGATCTTTAAAGAGACCCTGCAGAGATATGAACCCAAGTTTCAAGCTGCACAGAAGGAGGAACAGCCAGAAACTGTGCTCATTCAGGTGGAAAATGGAGACTCCTGTGGTGGTGAAAGCTGGGAGCAAATGAATGTTGGTAGCAGGTGGACAGCTCCTTCTCCAACCAAAGCTGCAACTGCAGAATGGGTTTATCGTCTTTGTATCACACATAGAAGATATTCTTCTTGGGTAGGTACCACGGTGGGCCAAGTCTCAACTACACACCTGTATCGGGAGAAAACAATGAGTGGTACTTATGGGAGATTCCTGACTGTGGGAAATGGAAGTCGCCATGCACAACCTGACTTGCTGCCTGGCGATTGCTGCTTGACAGGGTCTTGGATCAGGAATGCTGTGGAGAGACCACTGGTACTGGCCCAACTCTTGAACTAAGCCTTTTGCTGTTCATCTATGTGGGTACCAGTGGCAGTTCTGCAGTGATATCGGGGGACTATTTGGTTCTGGACACAAGCATCAAGGGCATCGGGGTCCGGTTAGAGCTACCTGAGGACTGGTGACTGCCAGGAAGAGATGGACTGTGCCTGACTAGACACAGAAAAATCATCTCTACCAACAGTTTTGTGAAGCTCACGAGAAGAACTTTAGCTGGGAATAATAATGACAGAGGGAGATGAAAACACACAGTTAAGTGAGGGAATGGTTGATGAAGTTGAAAAGCAAAGGGTGCATAAAGGGCGTTACAAGAAACTTCAGGAATAGCAAACTGGGGGAAAAGGACACCAGTCTCAATGTACATGCCCAAGTGCACACTGCCTGAGAAAGAAACAGGAGTGACTAGAGCAACTCATTAGGTGACACACTATAATGCTGTGGGGGTAGCTGAGGCACGGCGGAACAGCTCACATTGATGGGTGCTGCAATGGACAGCTACTGACTCTTCAGGAAAGGCAAGCAGGGAAGATGAGGGTCAGGGAGTTGCCCTCTCTCTCTGAAGAAGCAAGTCAAATGTACAGAGGTTTTGTACTGGATGGATGACAGGTGGATTGAAAGCTTTTTGGTCAGGATGAGACAAGAGGTCAATATGGGTAATACTGTGGTTGGAGTTTGTTACAGACCACATGGGCAAGGTGAGGAGTTTTTTTCTAAAGTACCAAAAACAATTAGAATTCCTTTCACTCAGGCTGGGTTTTTTTAACCTTTCACCTCTTTCAGCGAGGAGGTGAAACATGCCAGTAGTAATTGCTTCCAATTCTAGATACCTCAGCTGCACCGAAACATAAATAAATGTATTCTTCTTTTTGCTTTCCAGACCTCAGTTACAGTTTTTTCAGAAAGCTGAACCTATTGTGACCATTCAAATTCCCACTCTGCTGGAGTATTTGTTTTCTGTGGTTTTTTTTGGTGGTTTTTTGGGTGGTTTTTTGGTTTTTTTTCAGTAGAAATCAGACATTATTAAATTGATGTGTATCTGGAGCTGTGAAGTGTTTTAGTTCCCATTCGGCTTTGGTGAAACAACATTTCCACTCATGGCTTATTTTTAAATATAGTAAGGATCAAGACATTTATATTTAGGGATCTACATACAGCTGCAGACATGTAAGGCAGAAATCTGAAATCCTATTATTCCCCACTTCCCACTGTCCCTGCTCATTGCAGATGGATTGGTATTGAATAGCTTTTCAAAGGTGCCCTCCAACTCAAACTATTCTATGATTCAATGAATATCATGGGCAATGATATAGTTGCAGTGAGTGTAACTAATTACTAAAGAGGTTTAGTAACTCATCATCCACTGAGGCACTCTCATTCAGAGGAGTGAGACTATGTTAGTTATCCCAGAACACAAAAGTTTTCCAAATCATAGATGCAGTTTCTGTTTCTACTCCAGAAGAGCATGCATCTTCAAGACCTCTGGCATATAGGCCAGCTCAGTGTAGGTATCTCAGGTACTTTAGGATATGGCAATTGGCCCTAGAAGCATACAGTTGGTAACTGAATTGAGGCTTACGTTTCCATTAATTATTATGAGATCTTTAATACCCACATATAGACACACAGATTTAGGGATCTTGTTTTGGAGTTGCTTCTTATCCTGTCTGTCAGGTTCCAATCCACTTTCCTGCTCACAAACTGCCATTATTTGACTTGTCCCACAGTATTCAGAGTCAACTCCAGGTAGATCCCTAGAAGGAGATAGGTTTAACTAACTTGTTATTCACATACATACATATATATCTATATATCTATGTCTATATCAACTATATATATATCTATTTATCTATCTATCTATCTATCTATCTATCTATCTATCTATCCATTTAGTCAAATTATCCCAAGAGCATCTGCTAGCTCCACAGCATTGATATATCTCAGGTATATTAGATACCTCTAACAGAATCAAGCACCTGTGTATCGATAATTGAGTAGAATCCTTAGATATATAGATACATAAATCTCTGTAGATATATAGATCTCAAAGAATCAGCTCCCATGGATTCATTTGGCTAAAAAAAACCACTTTATTTTTTATTATTTATTATTACTTTAGGTGTTCTAGAACACCAAGTCATCCGCATAGAACTGCAGATTGGACACAAGACTTATGGGAGACACACATTCATCTGGAGTAGAGAAGCTGGAGACCAGGCAGATTATTCTATCAAGTCTGAAGTTATTCTAGAGACTGATGTTTGAACAACTGAAGCCTACCTCTATGTTTTCTGTGAGTCTACTTTTTTTCTCTGCCAGACACAAAAAGTGTTTTACTTATTCAATTTTATCATACTTTATCCTAGATACTGAAAATATGGGTACAAATTAGGTTTTGAAGAGAAACAGAATGCAGCCTATGGTGGTTCCTAAACTGGATCATATAATCTGTAGATTACAAATGTGTTTTGTCAAAGACAGAAATTAATCTGATTTCATGTTCATGAGTGGAAGCAGGACTTAGTCAAACAAGAAAGGAGAAAAGAAATGAAAACTGTTTTTGACTTTGAAGTATCTCTTACTCTTTGTTGCAAAGTCTATATTATTAATTTTTCTACTTCTGGATCTTATGATTGCTATCTAACATCTCATTTGTTCATTTTAATAAAGTTATTGTATCACTGTTTTCAGATCCCTTAGAAATAGTCAGAATTTGTTAAGACTTTTTTACTTTGATTCTGGTTGAGGTAGCTATAATATAAAGATATAGCACATCAACTGGATTTGTTGGTGGTAGAGATTATGGGTAGTATCTTTATTTACAATTTTCAATAAAAGATAACTCAAAGTATCCTAAATTCAGATGTAGGTGTTGTTAGTGGCTGATATTTACTGCATGCTGCTGAACACTTACACAAAATAGCTGTAAGAATAGGATCAATATTTAAATTTTTCAGACAATTACTGTTGGAGGTGTTAAATGTTAAAAAGGCACCATTTTGTCTTGTAGGCAGTTCGGCATAAGGCTTTTTATCAAGCACACAGTCATTTTGTGAACTGCAGAATATGAAACAGTTTTTTTGGTGTAAAGAGCATGTATCCCTCCAGAAAAGGAACTCAATTTATAGCTGTGGAAACAGTTTATGACAACTGTGAATATGCCTTTGGAATTATTATGCAAGGGAAAAAACCAACACAGGTTAATTATAACAAAATTGTTTTCTAAGGAACAAAAATACCGTTCCACAACGAGAATCTTAGCATAATTGAAACACCTCAAGTTGTTAGAAATGAAAGGGAATCTAGTTCTCCGGGCCGTGACTTTTAATAAAGTGTGAGTTAAATTATTATTATTCCATATTTCTGATATCCATAAAGGTCCATTTTTTTATATGTACTCCTTTCATTAAAATAGAAATGCTAAATACCTCTCCTCAAATAGGAATAATTCAATTCTGGAAGTGATTTTCTCTGTTAATACTAGAGAAACTATAGGCAGCTAGCATTAGGAGTTTAAGTCACAGAAGAATCTTATTGTAAAGGTAAATGTTGAAAAAAATATTTTTTATAAATAGTACTTTGAAAAAAGAAAAATGCTTTCTATTTTTTATGTTGGAATTGAATCTCATTTCAAAGTTTCCCTTTGAACTGTTGTTCAAATGCAATTTGGTACGTTATTGTTACTTCTGTTTACTTTTTTTAGAAAATAAGGAACTGTTCATGCATTTTCCATTTGTTTTGCAAACCTCAGGAGTTTGGCAGTGTGTGAAACAGGAAGATAAATGACAGCACTTGAGATGCTAGAACCTAATGTACCACAGAACTGAAAGCAGGCAATATTGATAAAGACAGGGCAAAACAAATAGCTACAGTGAAGAAAAAGCGCAAGAAGGCAATGTAATTTCTGCTCTAATTAGTGTATTACTTCTACTTAATTAAAAATAAATGATTATTTTACTTTTAGAACTAAATGAAAATTTAGTGATGAAATTTAAAGGGGTTGTGTGTTTTAAAGGGTAGGCATGTATAAAAATTGAGTTACTATCAAATAAAAGGTTTTCCAGAGCCTAAAACGTCTAAATGAGCCTGCTCAGAAATTTGGGTGAGCTTGCATCGATGATTAATCTCCAAGTAAAGCAGAGAGGTTGAGGTACACCTCAAAGCAGTTTACGTCTTTTTACTTTGTTTTAACTGTTGAGGTTTTAAACTGTGATTATCTGAACAGCAAAAAGCATACTTTTGAAAATTCATGAAGTGAAAAGATAAAAAGAGGGAAACAGCTCCAGTAACATATTAAGTGATAGTGTTGTGATATTCCCTGACACCTTATAACTGTGACATGATAAAAGTGGTTCTTTACAAACAGTGAGTAAGCTGACCCATGCTGCTCTTACATATCTACTGCACTGGCTATGTCATACAGACACAAAACTGGTGTATGGATTTCTTTCTAAATTATTGTGTTCTTAGTACTGGACGTATCTACAAACACTTTCAACCTTATTGTTGTCTAAGGTACCAAGAACAGTTAGAATTTCTTTCACTCAGGCTATTTTGTATCTCAGTGCCAGCCCCATTAATATTATCAGGTATATCACTAGAAGCCCTATAGAATTTTCCACTCTTTCAAATGCTTCAGGATTTCCATCTGTCCCATGGACTTCTCTATTTACATTCTTGGATAAATAAAGGAGTCCAGTCTATTTTCCTTAACAAAGGCCAGGAATCATTTGCTGTGCAATTGTTAGACTCAACTGAAGTGTAACTAAAGCTTCTCCTCAATGATCTCTCACCACATGTTCTCTACCTATCATTCTCTGTATTATTTACTATTTTGTAGCTTTAACTGAGGCATTTCTTACATCCAGATGGCTTGTTATCCTGGTATTAAGTACCTTTGTAAGAGACTAAACTTGGAGTTTCAGTGCTAAGGTATATTAAATAGTTTTCTTCCTGCTGGATACTTTGGCATACACGTACTTCAGGTTGATATTTCAAAACATCTGTCATCATATCTTGAAGTTTCTCACACAGAGGTGGGATTTCATGAATGTGAGTGACAACATAAACCAGGAATTTTATGAAAAAAAAATAAATAAAAGGAAATCTTCCAAATAAAATATTAAAAAATATACGTGTATTTGAATAAAATTTCCTATTTTTTAAGTAGTAAGAATAGGAAATATGCAACTGGATGTAGTTTGCTTTATATTAGTTTTCTTTATTTCCTGTCTTTCTAGCAATACCATAACACAGCAGAATGGTACCAGAGCTTGCTATTTATCTGCAAGTGTTTCCCCACAAAATAATTACTGTTTGAAACCTACTGCACATTCAGGATAAATAAAAGTATTCACAGAAGAGCAGGTCCATTAACTAAATGTCTATGAGAAAAAATCACATTTTGGCATGCATAAAACAATCCCAAGAAAATTATTGATCACGGTTTCTCAATAGTCTTTTTTGAACATAATTTGCCCCTATATTTTCACTTCAGCCATAGAATTAATGAACAGCAAGAGAATGCTAGATAAAGTAATTTTTAAAAGCAGTTATTAAACACCCTTAACAAAAAGGTTACAAAAAAGGCGACCATAAAACATATACTTAATTTGTGGACTCTTGGGTGCAATTAGAAAAGGGACAGAATATTTAGGACAGTGATTAAATGTGGTTTTTCAATGATCACTTCTTTAAAAACATGGGAAAAAATTCAAGTCCACTACTGCATTGGATCTGGCTCTCAAGGAATTTATTATTTTTTTCGTGTCAGACCACATGGCTAGTTTAGATTTATGGCCAAATCAGTGTTGATAGCACACCAAAGTTTTAGCTACTGTTGAACAGTGCCTGTACATGGTTAAGATCTCACTCTGCCCCCAAAAAGTAGGCTGGGGGTGGGCAAGAAGTTGGGCAGGAACACAGGTGGGACAGCTGACCCCAACTGACAAAAAGATATCTCACAGCACATAATATCATGCCCATCAATAAAATCGGGGAGAATAAGCAGGCAACGGTGTGGGGACCTACCTGTCAGCTCGGGTCAACCATCACAATTAGCATTTAGGCAAAATATAAATTTCACCAATACTCATACACAGCTTTAATAGAAAGGTGTGAGACTCATTTATGCTAACACGAGCATAAATCTGTCTACATCTGTGGTTTGCATTACTCATATTTGACCTGAACTGAGTTGCTCTATTCTCTGAAGAGTTCACAATTTTATATGTAGTGATGTCTCCTCTATTATTTTGTAGAATTTCCATTTTCTTAGATGTGTCATATTGAAATATGCTCCCTTTCCTGCATTGCCTTTTATATAACTGTGTTGCCTAGGGGCCCTTGTCACAGTCTAAGTCTCCCTTGAGCAGTACAAACACTGAACAAAAAGGTGAACTTATCCCACGGACATTTCACAAGGTAAATATAAAAGAAGATACTACAGACTGATACAAGAAGTCTCATTCAGAATACAAAGAAGCAGTGAGAGGGTATTAGTCATGATGTCAGGCATTTGCTTTGGTGGATAAGCTCAGTTTTTTAACACTTAACAGTATAAAGGTTAAGAACAAACCAACAAGATCGTGATACTGCTTTTCAGGCATTTATCAGAATGGGAAGTAGAACAAGAAGGATCAAAGAGGTAAAAGAGATTCAGTTATTTAGTACAGGTCATAAAGTCCTTATTGTAGCATAGCTATAAATAAGTGCAGAAAATTTAAATCAATGACTGTAACTGGCTCACTGCTTTGGAGCTTTTGAAACAAGAAGTCATTTTATAGAGAGGGACTAGCACGAAAAGGCCAATGGCCACACACTGCCTTCCCCTCACCCCCAACAAAACTTTAAAACTAAAATTCCTTTTGGAATACTGAAGTTCAAAAAAATGTGTGATTATTTTTTAATCTCAAAAAATGTCTAAAATATTTATAGAAAATATTACATTTATTAAATTATGCCTAAAAATATCAAGCAGGTCAGGTGTGGACAAACAACATAACCCCGGGTGTGTGCATGTGTGACAAGAAGGATGCAGTTTGTTTGACTTTTTGTTTAACTCCATGATAGTTCTAATCTTTTATATGCATGGGCTTTAGAAAATGGTTTGCTTTTCTGATACAAATAATTTTTTGCATACTTATGAGCTAAACATGAGAAATCTCCAACTGCAAATGTCAAAAGGCAAAAGCAAGTGAAATATCTAAACTGTGAAATATGGAGCATGATTTTAATCAAACAAGTACCACTGTCATACTGCTCACAATTGCCAGACAATTTTACAATGGAAAAAATACATAAAGTCAGGATAATGATTGAAAGGGGACCTTTATTATCTAACTCTTCTACCAGGATATGTCACATCAAAAACATTGCTATCACAATCTCTAAATATGTTCTGAAGAGACAAAAAATAAAAGACAACAAATTTCAGCTTCAGTCTTATCTGTGGATTTGACCCTTACATGAATATTTTTCACACAGTATGACTTAGCAAAAGATCAATCAAAAAGCCAAATGCCACTAGGAATTAGATTTTTTTTTTTTTTTTTTTTTTTTTTTTTTTTTACTTTTAAAGCTGGTAAGGCTTTATATTTCTACAAACAAGCTGCAAAGGATTATGAAACAACATAGAAAAAATTATATAGGTTTTCTTTAAATCAGAATCACACCAATGGATTAAAAAAAATTCTAATATTTGAAAGAAATAAAAATAATGAAAGTCCATATTATGACCAGAAAATTCAAAGGAAGAGAATGAAATCCAAGTAACTGGCTATCTGCTATATATTAAAAAAAAATAAATAAAAAAAAAAAAGATCTTCAATGTGTGAATTGACTATTTCCTCATACATCAAAATTGTACTCCTCTTGTTAGGTGATCTAAACTTTTTGCCCCAGGAGAAAGTTAAGCATACAAGCACATGTATATCAACTGCTCAGTGTGCTTGTGTGTTATGTAGTGCTTGTTAAAGAATTTTGTATGAATTTCCCATTAATTAGAATTACATACAGGCCATTTTTAAATCTATAAATTGATTATGATTCAGCACTTAATATTTTTTTTACTTGAATATAACAGCCATGCTAAGTTCAAATTGTAAAAACAAAAGTCCCATGCTATCCAATAGGTAATTACTACCTGAGAAAAATAACTTTTCAGATACTATTGCTATAGACATGTCTTCACATACACACAAACACACACAAATTCACACACAGATATCTGTGTTGTGTGTATAGTACTTGCACTTGACTACAATATAAGGGATTTTAATACTGTCGGGGGCTTTTTTTGTTTGTTTTAGTTTTGCAGGCCCTTATCCTACAAGATACATTGAAAAGTTTTAGATAATCTCACTGGAGTAAATCTTTTCCCAGGACACATACTTTGGAAGACCTTTTCCATAGTGTATAAATTTAACCATGAAAGTCCATCTTCACACTACACTGTGCTAATAATGGCTTTAGTTTAGGTGATTCAGAGAAGCATGAATGTTCAACTCTGTTATTTCAAATATGGGAGTACATGAAGCAATTAGAAATCCTGAAAAATCAGAAGAGAAATGAAGTTCATATATTCACCACAAAAAAAAAATACTTTTACATTATTTTTTCCAAGGTAATTTTAATTCTGGAAGTGAAATCATACGAAACAGATGATTTTAAGGTGGTGAATGTATCTGGAAGAGGTAATGCACTCCACATTTTTTACCCCATTATCACAGTGACTGAGAAAATGTTGGAAGCTAATATAATGTGTCACATCCCTCTCATCTAGCACTGACAGCATAAGCTTGTGGCAGATGGATTGCAGCACATGCCCATTGTGAATGTTCCTAATATTCTCAGTTCTCGCAGGCAGCTGAGACCTGAGGCAGAACTGATCTGTTTCCTATTATTATTAATAAATGAGGCAGATTAGTAGAGGTTATACAAGTCTGGGAATAGTATAGAAAGTGGATATTTCCCATGAATTTGCATATTTTAAAGGATAAAACATGATATAATATTTGAAAACTGTTAATTAACAGTAGCAATGGGAAAATAATGTCATGGGGAAAAGATATTATAGCTGCTGACAAACCGATTTGTCACTTTGAAACACTGAACAAAATTTTCAACTGGTAGGAAAAAATGCTTTTGCTATAGTAGACGACAAATGGTTGGGATAGTAAAACTCATTAGTGTGAAGTCACAATACATATATTTTTTTTTTTTACAACTTTCTTGTTACTCAGAAGGAAATTAATTTCTTACACTGGTGTGTTTTTTGATTAATTGTTTCTGCAGTCTGAATAGCTGGAAACAAAGTATGAATTTCATTACAACCTCTTTTTTTTTAATAAAGGTAGATTGTCAGTACTTAGAATCAGATTTTCAGAACCCTACTGTGGATGGGCTTTATAGAAAACTTCAATCCAAAATAGATTCACAAGTAGGGCCACAGTCTAAAATTCTCAGCATCCAGGTGTTTCTAATGTGACACAATTTGGAAGATATAAAAATAATAAAAATAAAAAAACCTTACAAATCTCAGCCCCGTTCCTGTTGAATTACTGATGCAGTGGCGTTGTTCTACTTGTGAAATATTTACTTCAAAAATCAGACTAGGAAAAAGAAGACAATGAAAGTCCTCTTGAAGTACCTGTGACATATGACTTAGGTAATGTAGTAGCTAGTGTATAGAGACAGGATAGACGTGTGTCTTGAATTAAGTGAAGCTGATTTTAAAAATTAGGTTTTTCATCCTATGGATAGAAAAGAAAGACCTGCATTTCAAGTTACTGTTTAACATTTTCATTATTTGTGCTTTCCTTTTAAGTACAAGTTTTCATTACCTTCAAATACAGCACTAATTTAACACAAAATGTTATCATTTTGTTGAAATGGCACTTACTTATCAGTAGTTTTGATACGCTATAGTTTAACTTCCTTGGTGTTTTAATCATTTTGTTTTACACATATCCAAATTTAGATAACTGTAAATTGGGACTCAGGTTTCTATTCTATTTGCACAATGAAAACATAATTTCTGCTGCTTAGAAGGAAGCTGAAAATCCATTCTTCAAATGTGAAAGTGCTAAGGAATCTTGGATTTGTAGCTAGAACATTTAATCCATTTCAAACACAAGCTCCTGAAGGACAGGGGATATCTCTGTGCAGTCCATGTCTAGGTTTTAGACAACTTCCAAACCTTGAGCACTGCTTAAGGTTTCTTCACTATAACTGTTTTTCAGAACATGAAAATCAAGTAATTGAAGTTCTATTAGAAAATATAAAGATGAGTTCAAGAATGAGAACAAATATCTACCACTGAATTCAATATCTTTATTTTTACTGTGCTTAAAAATGATGTGTTTACACATCATGAGTTTTCCTATTTACCCCATGAATACTGATATTGACACAGAGCAGGAAGTATTCATGTTAGCTATCAGCAACCATATAAAAAACTAGTTCTTTAAATTTGAAGTACCTATCTTCACAATCAAGTAAAGATAGATGCTTTAAAATGTAGTCTGTGAAAAAGAAAGATGCTTGAGGCAATTATATTTTTAATTTACACAACTCAGTTAAAGCACAACACACTTCATACACAGATTATAATTTTGTATTATAGAATTCATCTTTCTAAATCAATAAATCAAATCAATTACTTTTTCAGTGTTTCGAATGCTATTTCTAGGAAACTGAAGGACTAAAAAGATGACTAAGAATATTTGAACGGTTTGTGTCTAGCTGCTCTACTGAAACCTCCTTTCTACAAATGTTTACAGGTGTAAACAAAGTCCTTATATGTATATCTGTAAGGAAGATCGTATCATTTACTATGTAGTAATATTTTCGTCTTTGCGCCTTCTAATTAATAGTTGCATAATGTGAACGTTGCTAGGGTGTTAGATAAAGAGAATAAACATATATTGCTTTGAATATCTTGATTTATGGAATAGCTCTTATGTAAAAACATCAACATACATGAATGATTGTAATTAAAACATAAAGTCTACTTCAGGTTTCTGGGAATCAAGCATGTATACTCAAGCCTTACTTCTGTGGTCTGAGATTTCTGTGTTGGAGTTGTAGCTCTGTATTACACTACGGGGTTTGTTTTTGGGTTTGTTTTTGGTTTTTTTTAAATGAATATAATATTTGTGAAAGCTCTTAGAGTCATAATACTGGAAAATTAATCTTTCCAACAACTGAACAGATAGAGCAAGGGCAGTGATGGACTACAGTCTTCAACATGTGGTCTGAGTCACTTTATGTCCTACTTAAAAGTTCAAGGGCAGCTGTTATATGCTGCTGACAAACTTAAATAAATGACACTACGTAGAGGAGTGAAACTGCAAAATACCATTTTCTTTCATTGATGAGGTCTGATTTCATGATCTTCTGAAACAATCCTCCTAAAGTATTAAACATAAACACACAGATCAATATTCTCACGTCTGTTTATGCAATGTAAAAATAAACAAACAAACAAACAAACAACAAATCCCAGAATCTTTGGAAACAAAACTATAACACCTTCATGTACCAAGGAAACAGATTAGTACAAAAAATCCTTAATATTAATAAAACAGTGTTGAGGTAAAAATATAATAAAAATAGAATGTAGGAAATAGAATGTAATAAAAGTAGAATGTAACAAAAGTTGACAAATCTGTTGCTTCTTTATATTTTTGGTGACATTCTCTTTCACCTGATAAACTAAAAAAAGAATAAGAAATATGACAAGATAAATCATGGTCCTTTGTACTTTAAGATCCTGTCATTGTACCTGTAAAAGGTACAATACAGAAATTTGGAATGTCCATAATTTTCCTGGTCTTTTCTGGCCTATTAAAATGAGACAGGGTATTTTGTCTGAAGGAGCAGTCCCCATTCAGAGCAAAAGGTAACAAATAGAAAAGCTTTTAGTACATTAAAATTCATTTTAAATTTAAACATTTGAGAAGACATTTTAATGACCAGGAGCTCATATTCTTTAAAGGCTGAGCAGTCCTTTAATCACTGTTTTAGTTTCACCATCAGTAATGGAAAGGGATGTGTGAGTAGAACTGTGAAACCTTAAGAAAACAAACAAACAAACAAACAAACAAACAAAATTTGAAAGACAGAATAAAGGAATAAAATTTCCCAAACCGAGCCTGGGGACAGTTTGATTCAAATCAATGAGACCTTTAAAAATGAGGAAAAAATCAAGGAATAAATTAACAAGTAAGAGGCTAAACATTCAATTGAGCTTAAGAGGACCTGAAAATCTTTGATGTCATTTCTGAAAGAAATGATCGGATTTACTAACAGTGGCAGTCAAGCCACATGGGAATCACTCCATAAACACAAACATTCATCAAAGAATCTGCCGCATTATCCCTGAAATGGGCTTGATCGTTTGGGGGCTTGTTCTGTAAACATTTCTTCAAATATTTGACCATTTAAGATACTGAAATTGGTGTCAGTAACACTCATACATTTAAGGATGCCTGCATTTCTTTCCTCATTTGAATAGCTGCTAATTGGTCCCACTTCTTTCTTAAATTAAATTACAAACTTAAATTAAACTGCTAGGTGCATGAACTCTACTGGCTGTTTCTTGGCACCTGCAAGCCAAGGGCCAGTATTTTGTTCTGGAGGAGACGGGCCACATCCATGTTACAAATCATTTGACACTGGGTCCCAATCCAAACCCCACATGGTGTGCTATAGCTCTAAGATGCAATTACAATATTTTGTAGGTTTCATTCACTGCAGAATGTCTGAAATAATAGTACTGAGCAAACGCAAGGGTTGCTTTTGTAGCAGAAAATTAAGGACATACTTCATATGACAGAGAGTGTTGCATAAGGGTGCCAGGATGACTAGAAGGGCACTGGAAGACTGTGTAGATTTAGAGAATACAAGTATGTAGAGTTTCAGTCATACTGAAGTGGTTTTGGTTTTGTTTTTTGGGTTTTTGGGGGTTTTGTTTTGTTTGTTTTTTAACTAGAAACCTGTTCTTTAGCTTAAAAATGTAGTCTGTGAATAAACTAATGCTCATAGTTTATGAATGATAAGGTGGTCTGGGGATGGACAGTCAAGCTCCTTGGCAGCACAAATAGATCTTTGGATATGAGTTCTTTGCCATAAGCATGTATTTGTTGCATTAGTCAGGAACTAAACCTTTCAACAAATAGTTCCTAAATGTTAAAAAGCATCAGGCAATGTATGATCTCATTCAACCCATCTCAAACACTATTACATAGAAAGTTTGTCTACTTCGAATATTGGCCAAAGAATCTCTCTTATTTGATTTTCAATTTGTAATGAATTAAGGCTTCCTATAAACCAGTAAAATGTCCTTTTAAGTTTGCAGTGCAAAAAAATCTGGTACTGTGACCTTGGATTTGCTCCAGTTATTTAATTAAATTTTCAGATCACTGGAAAGGGTCTAGGAAAAGTACCAATTCTGTAGCTTTTTGCTAGAGCTCTTAGTCATGTACTGGGAAACAGGTTCATGTCTTCATCCAGCTGGTGCTCAGCTGGTCATAAACTGCAGAACAAGTTCAACAAGAATACACAGAGAGAGAGAGACATCTAAGAAAACAGATGAGCCTGCTCCTGGACTACATTCTTGAACAGCATGTGCCAAGCTGGTTCAGTTTCATATTCTAAACCAAGACAGATAGAGGGCTAATACAGGGATAAACCTGACAGTGCAGTAGCTTGCCACTCATTTATAACAAAATAAACAGGTTTCTTAAATTCAGCTTTTTGTTTGTTTGTTTCCATTAAAAAATACCTTATAATTACAGTTGTTGAAAATAGATGAGATTCTCATTAGCAAAGAGAAGCATGTAACTGAAAAGACACCTCTTTTCCAGGGTCAATTTTTTGGTGTCTTCTTTGCAAATTGGGGAAATTTGTATAGAGATTATGTCTTCCTAAAATAATACCAGGCTGTTTTTTTCATTATGGTCTATGTCATATAGTCTAGCAGAGAGTTTCTTGTAGAGCGGTATGATATTATTGACTTGCACAAGGGAAAACAGTCTACGTGCTCTGTCAACATTAATTGTCTAAACAACAAAATTATTTATATTCCTTTGCATTGCTGAAATGTTACTGTCTTCCAACTTCCCCTAGAGATTCTTTTCTTTCAAAATAATTAGATTTCTCTCCAATTTTTTTTCATTTAAGCTTGACTTTACTATTAATAAATAAAGACATTGGATGCAAATTCTGCTGGAAAAAAGCTGAATACATCAGCAAAAATGGGCATCTGCACATTAAAATTGGATAGGTGATTGCCCAGACACATGATGAAGTAAACAAGCTTGCAAGGACTGGTATAAAAATAGGTCCACACAGATCTTGTTATATACAAGTAAATAAGTCTGCCATTAATAGTCAAAAAAACATGAGCTTTGTATTGACCTGACAGTGCAGGCACTCAGGGCTTTCCTGAGCTTGCCTTGGCCTAATCTGGCAACTGATATTAGTGTTTATAATAATATAAGTGTATTATTAATGTGACTTTTCTATATTGATTAGGACTGTAAAGGATAATGTTATTGTAACAGGATTTATGATAATTGCAGCATTTTTATTATTCTGTTAAAATATTTATTGGGCTCTCAGTCAATTCTTAGCTCCATATAAATGGTGTGTTTTTTTCCCCAGAAATAGACTTTGAGGTAACTTTGCAATAAATACTCATTGGCCCTTTTGAAAAATTATTTAATTTAGTGGACTTTCATTAAAGTGGACATTCAAAAAGCACTTAGGTTCAGCCATGATATTGTGCTTGGAGGGTTTCTTCGCACTGTACTGCACCTTTTCATCTAGAATGGATATTACACCTCATTCAACATCAGTGTCAGAAGTTTTACTGCACCCCTTCTCAAAAAAAAAAAAGAAACTAATAAGTGCAACCAGCCCTTCAACTGTCATGAATCATGACAGCTTCTTAGATTTCAAATATATAATATATTCCATTTAAATTCCTAATATTGCTGTACTGTGTAACAGAAAAAACATATTATCAGCTATTTTAATATTAGTGTACTTGATGACCTAGAAAATAAAGATATTTTATTATTCTTCTTTTACCGATGGGTAATTAATGTGCAGAAACACTAGGGTGGGCTGACAGGGTCAAGCGTGTGAAATTAGATGAACTTCTTATCAAGTCTGCATTCTATTGCCTTTTCAGTGTGTCATCAAACATACATGCAGAAATCAAAAATACATACACATTAAAACTACATCTTATTGCTACCACGCATGGTAATACTTGCTCAATTAAATATTTGATTAAAAATTGTTCATAAAATATTTAATTTCAATGTTTTCCAGATCCCTTGCATTCAGGGAGCTTCCTTGAGCCCATGTATTTCACTTTAAATGAGAACAAACATAATTGAAACAAAAACTTTTCCAGAATACACACTTTAGTCTTTGTGTTTTTTAAGATAATAGGAAGAAATTTAGCAGAGATTAAATGTCTGAAACCTGAATTTTGCGCATGGTGCTGAAAGGTCACAGAACAAGAGGAATCTTCTAAAATATTTTGAATGGTTAATAAGCAATGTTTCTTTTGAACAAAGATGTGTTGGGTTTTGGTTTTTTGGTTTTTTTCTTTTTTTCAGTTTTAGATTTTCTAGATATGGAAAGAGTCCAATAGAAAAAGACATTTGATCCAGAGATGTACTGTGCATTTATGATTTAAGTTCAAGTAACTAAATCATGTCATTAAATTCTGCTAAATTGTTTGACTTTACCTTATTTTGTATGCCAGTGTGTTACTAACCTTTGCACTATTGTATGAAGAAATACATTAAAATTTGTAGCAACCGTACAAAAGAATTCTTACAGACTTGTTCTTGTGTTGACATAAATAGCCACAGAACAATGCCAAGCTATTATACACTGTTAGATAAAGTTTAACCTTGGTTTTAGAAATTACTGCTACTGAAATGCTAATCTCTATATTCTGTGCTCATAAATTTGTTTCAAGCAAATAATTCACCACTAGAATGTATTTCTATGAAAATATCAAAGAATCACAGAATGGTTTGAAAGAGACTTTAAAGATCATCTATTTACAATCCTCCTGCCATGGACAGGGATGCCAGTCACTAGAACAGTTTCCTCAAGGCCCTATCCAACCTGGCCTTGAGCACTTCCAAGGATGGGGCATCTTCAACTTCTCTAGGCAATTTGTTCCAGCGCTTTACCCCCCTCTGAGTTAAGAATTTCTTCCTAATATCTAATCTAAACCCGCTGTCTTTCAGTTTAAAACCATTACCTCTGGTCCTGTCACTATGCATACAACACTCACCATAAAGAAGCAAAATATTCTAATTGGGAATATGGCAAACCACAGACTGGACCACATTTCAATGGTTATCATCAGCAGATCACGCACACTGTCAGGGGCCTTGAATACCTGACATATTATGCAGGCACTGGAGGCTCAAAATAATCGAATACTTTCCTAATCTAATACCACTGTTTGAAAAAGCTGCTAAGATAGTGTCAGCAAACTCTTCTTGGTAGTAGCAGATGATATAATGATGGATAATATCTACGGATTCCAGCTTGGGATGTTTGGACAGAAGAAAGAGACTTTTGCACTAGGAGTTTTTATGAAATCTGAACGTGTTGCTCAAAAAAGCTGCAGAACATTGATCCTTGGAGTTTTTCAGGAGCCAACTATACAAGGCTAAAGCTGTGATGGTCCTGTGATGGCAGTAGTTAGACCCTATATGAGGGGCAGGTTGTTCTACGTTACTTATATTTCTATAATTCTTTATGAACAAAACAAAGCAAACAAAAAAAATCCCAGCAAAACAAAACCCCCAAACAAACAAGAAAACAAACAAAACACCCCCAAAACCCCAAACCAACCAACAACAACAACAACAACAAAACCCTAAAAGCAAACAACAAAAAAAGAGACTCAGACGTCTACCAGTTTCCTTTTTTTTTCATTGACAGAGTCACAAATAATAAGCAGATGCTTGAAAACTGTCTGAAGTTAAAAAAAATCTTAACGTTTCTTAGAACAGAAGTTTGTTAGTCTGGATTTAATTATGGGGTAAGATTTATTATTTCATTGTTCATAGAAGAACAAGAATAGTAATTGAGCAGAGAGACATGAACAGAACTGGGCATGAGTACTGTTTCACTTTTTTTAGTAAAAAATTTTCCGCTTTCAGAAACCCAGGCATTTCATGAGACTTAAAAATTAAGTACAGTTCTACCTGTCTGACAGGATCACTGACTTTACTAAGCAAAAATTTTCATTAGGCCAACCATTCACCCCCCAAATCTAGAATTAAGATACACATACTAATGTATATTAATGGGTTGTAATGAGCTTTGAATTCAGCTTCACTCACTGCAGGAAAAAGGCAAATGAATTTTTCATCCATACAAATATAGATTCTGTTTTCTGTATTTTGTCATGAGAAGCAGAAATAATTTTCTGTTCCTTTTCCAAAATTAAAAGCTTTCTGAAGCTGCATGTTGCTGCTTTCATGCTTGAAAAAAGTTTTTTCAGTTTTCAGACATCGTCTTTCGGAAATTTTTCTTTTTCTGTTTGTTAAACCTTATGGCATAAGAATGACTTGTACAGTTTTCCTCCTCTCAAGTTGCCCTTGTCTGTGCTAATAAATTTCTTTTTTCTTGGACAAACAGTTTAAATCACATCAGTAAGATAGTCTTACCACACAACTTTATTCCTAAAAGCACAAAAGAATGCTACTTAACAATAAAATGATGCAATTTTATGCTTTTGTCACAGCTGTATCATATTAAATGAGATATAAAAGATGCTTTATAACTACAGATTTATTTGGTGCATCTTGTAATTGATAATATTAACTGGGCAATCAAATTCTGTAGGCAAAATTACATGGCCAGAAAAAGTAATTCTTTTTAACTACCGCCACATCTCCACAATATCCTAGGTAAACTCATAAATTAATGTAGGATCCCATAGACACACTGTTGAAGTTAAGGGACTGGGTAAAACATTGTTCTCTTGCCACAAAAAAGGCCTGTATTGCATTCCTTAGTATCTGTAGAACATGCATTCTGCTTAGGCTGCTTTCAGCTTCATCTCTTTGGAGAAAAATTTCATATGGCATGAAAACCATCCTCGAAATTGCCACATGTCAGGAGACTATCCAATTTGTGTGGCTGCATCTTCTCCAGCAGCTGGCATTCCCTGCAGTTAACAGCAGCATTTATAATACATTTCTTGACAGTCACATCACAGAACATTTACAATATCTTCAAGCTTGCAATCTGTCATCCCAAATTCTGGACATTAAAAAAAAAAAAAAAAAAAAAGGAAAACTGAAAGCAATGCAGCTTTCTGCTGTTTAATGCACTTCAGCATTTCAGAATATTAAGTGATCTAACATCCCTCTATCCCTTGTCATTTAAATCACAGCTCTTGTTAAATCTTCTGTAATGTTCATTCAGATATATCAGAATCACCTCGACTGTCTTCTTCCTTACTTCCTTTTATCTTTTTCTAGATTAAACTGCCTCATAACTGGAACTCAGTCATTATTTAGGAATTATCATTAGTAGAGTGACTGGAAATCCAAGTCACAGGTTTTAAGGACTTATTCATTAAATCAATCTTTTCTTCTTTCTAGACTGATTTCTAGAAATTTCGAATCAAAATTTTATGGCCCAATTTAAATCCCTGCAAACACTTTGCCATAATATAAGAATCTAGACATTCATAAAACTTATTTTGCATTAATGCCTAGATCCTGAGGGAAGCTTCCAGGAGGCTCTAACAAGCCATCCATGCACCAAATGCAACATCTACAATTCTAGTCACCATTTCCAAGTTTTACCATGTGATCTTGAAGGAATGGACAAATGGTGGAGTTTGGCACATGAAAAAATTAATCGGTCTTCATAACAGAACATCTCTATCTGGAAATATGACATAATTGTCATTATCTATGATCACAGCTCACAGGATTCTTTTCTAAGGCTGATTCCATATAATCAGCATCCTATTCATCACTATATCTTCCTCAACATATAATCTTTGAAATAATTGCCATCCATTTTTCCTGCAAAAATGAAGTGTTCTTGAATTAACAGCAGCCAGCAATAGAGTTGAGTTTAATAATTTGATGGAGAAAATTGTATCATCTGTACCATTTTAGAGAATGATGACTCTATACTATGTTTTCGGTACTCAGAATAATATCTGATGATATCTGAACCCAGAACTTTCTTTACCTAAGAAAAATTTGTCAGTAGTCTTAATAAGAGATATAATTTTAAAATATTGTTTAGGAGTTTAAAATCTTTGAGAAGTTGCCTCTCTTTAGGATAAGTCTAGGGTTTTAGCCCTTAAAAAGAAGTGAGCAATATAAGGGCTACTTGTTTCATGCCACCTCAAACTGATTGAAAACAAAGTTACAAAGGTCTAGCTGTGTCCAAATATATTAATCAATGGATCTCAGCATGAGCTGTCACAATCTGTTATTCTGTGTTTTGAATGACTTGAAGGGATGCAAGTTACTTCTATGGAAAATAGCCAGGTTTGAATTACAGAACCACTACAACTTATCCTGATTTCAGACTTGAAGGCAGTCACGGTTGCATTCAGATAAAAGTTTCTTGCCTCATTCATTGAACAACTGTTTACTTTCCAAAAAAAGTGCACTTGCAAATATTTTGAAATATTCCTGAATTGAGAGAGAGATCTCAAAATATTTTCTTGAAAAAGTCTCAAAACAGCTGAGAGGATTTGGTGGGTGGGAGTTGCTTGTTTCCTTTGCGTAGGTTACTATTTTAGTATTCAGCTAATTCAGTCTAATTTTTCATTTTACTTATTTCTTTTTGACAGGGTGGATGAATGAAAAAATTTCACTCTGTTATTCACTCAGTTTTAGCACTGCCACAAAGATGTGAAAAAACCCTGAGATTTGTTCGGTTGGTCAGAGCATGGTGCTAATAATGCCAAGGTTGTGGATTTGATTCCCATATGCTCCATTCACTTGAGAGTTGGACTTCATGATCCTTGTGGGTCCCTTCCAACTCAAACTAGTCTGTGACTCTGCGAACTGCAAAAGACTTAGAGACATATATATCTAGAAGCTCCTCTGGTAAAAACTCTTTCAAAAAGTCAGAGTTTCAGGAAGACATGCAATTTAATATTCAGGTTGTAGTTTGACCTCTGGTTTTTTTTTTTCATTTTAGTATTTATAGGCCCTATTAGAGGTTACCCAGTCAGAGAACAAAAATCCTCTTAGTATTTACTAGTTAATGAATTGGATCTTCTAAGTTTAAAGAGTCACTTGATTATAAAGCTGTAAATAGAATTCCTAAGTACTTCAGTTCTGGTGTGAAAAGAAAGAACGTCTAAGTTGGCAGTTCATTAACTTCCTTGAGGTTTTTGTTCTCTTAATAATACTTTTGTTATGAACGTCAATGCTCGTGTTTTCCTGACAGTGAATAGACGGTGAATTTTCATCAGAATGTACATACTCAAAGTGAGACATTCAGAACTACAAACAGGAATGCTACCCATCTTGCTCATCACCTTCTCATTCATCCTCAGAAACAAACTAACCAAAAAAAAAGAAAAATCAAATAAAGAACAGAAAAATAAGATTCATATAATCTATTTTTTCAGGAATCATCTGATTTAAATGCCTGAGTGTCTACCTTGCTTATTCATAAATCCTGTTTAGTTGTCTGGCTTACATGCAGGCACTGCTGTGATGCACCCTGGTGCCTAAGTATTTCTATCACTGGCTGCAAAATCAACAATTCTAACTAAGACCAGACCACTCAAGCCCAGAGAAAGGTTCCATGGAGTCACTGACAAAATGCAGTTGTGAAAGTCCTGTGTAAACCTGGAACTGTGGCAATATAATAGAAAATATCTGCTACTGAACAAATGAGATGGTAGGGAACTTTTATATTTCCTTATCATTTTAGTATTGCCCAAAAACCAGAGCATTCATTTCCCACAGTTAATATGGGTTTTTTTCTGCTGTAATTGTAACTTGCTGTGGGGTATACAACTTGAAAAAATTGAGACCACAGATCCATGTCTGTCTTACGGAACAAGGAATTTTTCATGTGGTCAGGAACAGTTCCAAGGAGTAGTTCTATTAGAATTTCTGGCTTTTTCTGGTACAAGTAACAACAGTAATCTTTACATTTAGAAAATATTTTTTAAGGTATCTGCATTACAGTCTAAAAGCCACCATTTAGCATGGTAATCATGGCTGCTGGTCTAAATTGTCTTCTTTAGAAATAAGGTTGTGATGATCAGGTGTGTCAATCTGATTTTCTATTTTTGTGTGCTTTAAATTTCTCATCTGAAAGTTTTAGCAGTTTAATTCCTTAAAAGGAAACTCCCTGGAAGTCCCCTTTTCATCATCATTGCTCAGTCTCAAATCATTAGACTGCATTAAAACATTGCTGCTAAGCCCTACTACAAACTTTGATCTTGCTCATTCAAATGACTGTACTTTCCACAAAAGAAAGAACCAAGAGGCAAGAACTGTGTTTTGGTAAGAAATACACCACTGCTGTGTTTTCCATTTATTTGTATTTATGGAGTATTTTATTTCTCTTCTGTTTTCTGTTGTCTGTCTGTAGAACAAGAACTCAGCTCACTTACTGCTGCTTGCTATATACACATGCAGCCCTTATCCACTGCCGAAACATAGAGAGAAACTTTATATATATATATGTATGTTATCACTACCAAAAATAAAAAATAGTGACATGATATGAAAATCATTTGCTTAATTTCTTCGGCTTCTTGAATGATTAAATATTTCATTACAAGCAAAATTAGGTAGCACCAGTAGTTATCATAAGAGATAATTTTTTGAAAATACAATACAAGAGAGGAATTTTACATAAAGGATATGAGTCAGCTAAAGAGGTTTCTAATGGAATTCACTCAGCTGCAATCCTAACCAGGTTCAGTACATATCCTGTTTGTTATTTCAATAGTTCTCTGGAACTATACAAGGTGGATTGCACAATGTGGGTGTGGTAATGAAAGTACTTATTTTACCTTTGAGACTTTCAGTGCATAGAAAAATGAGTTTGCCTAGCTATGCATTTGCTAGTATTGGCTATAGCAGTAAGGAGGAGTATCACAACTCAGTCATACATCACAAGGGCGCAGAGATTGATGAAAACAGGAATTAATTCTGTAAGCATACATACTTCTTCTCATGTCCAGAGCAGGAAATAAGGAGTTCTGAAACACAAGACAACAGGTGTAAGTGAGTCCTGAAATTTACTGTGGCAAAACTGACCAGAGAATACATTATTTACTCTGTTTCTAATTTTCACAATTTCTGGCACCGTTTTTCATATTGATTAAAAATTTTGCACTCTGCTGTTTTCTTCTGACAAAACCCTAGACAGCAATTGTAACACAAGCGTATATCAGATATAAATATTTCCATTCCAGCTCCAAATACTATCAACGTCAATCATAAGCTCTTCTTCCTTTTTTTCACTCTTTCATGATTATTTTCTGTCATCTTTATTATATTCAATTAACACAAAACTGCAAAGATGTGTCCTTCAATCACAAACTCACACAGTTTTCTAAAGCAAACAGGCTTAATCACCAGTAAATTATATTACTAAATGAAGTCATTTGACATGCAACACAAAGAGTACAGCTCAAGAAGTCTGTCATCTGAACTGATGAAATTTTAAGTTATTTGAATTCAATGAAATTTGATGCTTGTTTGTGTTTTTTAAATTTAATTATCAACAATTACTTAATCCCAATGATAACTCTTGGATACATCTCTCTAGCACATGTTTTACATTTCTGCTTATTTCTTCAATTATCTGTAGAGAAATAGTAATAATTGACTTCTACTAATTCTTGGTACAGAGTTATATTTCATTCGGGCTATCTTTTGATTTGAACTTCATACAATTTGGTGTTGTTATGCTGCAAATAATATGTGTATCTATAACTGTTGTTATAGTTGTCGCACAGATGAAACCTTCGCCCACAAGGTAGGATAAACTTTGGAATTTTGGAAGTGAATTTATAAATTTATATCCTCTCTAGCATTTATTGCTATAATATGCTGAACCAGATGTTCAATTTCAGTGCCTCAGCCTCGACCTACTTCTTATTTCAGGAGTTTAATTTTTTCTCAGCTAAATCTTTCTTTTGCAAATTTTTTTGGGGGTTTAGTTCCCCCCTCCCCTACTCCATTTGTTTTGTTTTGGGTTTTTTGGGGGGTTTTTTGTTTGGGTTTTTTTTTTCTTTTTTTTTTTTTTTTTGCCTTTCATGACATTTTAAACTGATATGAAATTTTCCTTAAAATAAGGAAGGACAAAACTTGGCATGTTTATTTCTTGGGAAACCACTGTGTTGCTCATGACCACATAAGAACTTGATGACCATTGTGTTAGTCTGGATTATGTCTAAAGTGAAATACAAAAAAAAAGATTAATTACCCTGAGTAATTCAAGAAAAAAAAGTCATTCTTTTTCTCCACCATTTTTTCCAGAAAATGGAATATTCATGGAGATAGTATGGGAATCTCTTAGCCATATGGGAATCTTAGAATCATAGTTCAAGATACATAACATGTATCAGGAAACTGAGACCGGATCTGTGACATGAACTGACTGCTGAACAGCCAGCTTATCCCTGTTTGTTCATTTAACCGTAGTATAGGGCTTCAAGAAAGAGTGACAATGTCATCTGCAATGCTTTGGGACACTGAGTTGAATGAAGCTAGGGGAAAAATATTGCTTCAACTTTTCTGAAGAGTTGTAAGTGTTGGAAAACTTTCCAGACAGAGAATGACATAAGTGAAGTGTTGACTCCAATCTTAGACCTTGGGATGAATGAAGAAGATATTTTAAAGGCCCATATAAGGAAGTGAAGCTGATACACCAGATTTTCATATTCACAGTAACTTCAGGTGAAGAAATAATTTAAAAAAAAGTAGCTCCACGTATTATAGGAGAACATTCTTTGATAATATAATCCTGAATTACTTTGCAGACAGCAGCAGATTTTGAGGGAGATGGACATATTTTATAATTTTGTTCAGTTGAGCGTATTTTTTATGTTCATTTAAGAGCACTGTATTTAGTAAACTGTCGAAAGATTGGTTGCAAATGCTGGCATTATCTTATGCTCCTGAAAAAGAAATCTGAGACATGAGATCCTAAACATTGCTTGAATTCTGAAAAAGAGTGGTTGAAAAAGAATTTTATGAGGTCCAACATTTTAGATGGTAGAGTTCCAGGTGTCATACATAAGAGGTAGCCATAATGTCTTTACCATTTATGTTTAATAGATTCCACCACCTTAAAGAAACCTCCCCAATACTACTAAATGGCAGTGCTGTCACCTAAAGGAGGAGGGACAGATTTATTGCATTGACAAAAAAGATCTTAGGGAAGAGAGTTCAGGGGAATATCTGTGAGGGGTAGACTTGTGCCCTGTATGACAGCATGTCTGATTACAGCTCTGCCTTGAAAAGCATGAAAGAGCCCTTTCCAGAAAATACAGGATGACAGACGTACGGGAATTTGACGCCAAGTTTGTCTTCAACTGCAGAATGCTTTCTCATGGTATTCGTGGGTCTGCAGATGTGCACTTCTGGCTGCACAGATGTGCCTGATGTTTCTGTTTCTCTCCCATTTCTCTGGGGATATGTCATATTATGCATCACCTCTTTCTCAGTAGCTCTACCCTAACATGAACTCCTCTGTCATAAGGATTTAGTTGACTGTGGATCTGTATCTTAAAGTTTCTCAAAACTAAAAAGAACTGTTCCTGTTCTTTCATAGTTTTTTTTCAGCTAAAATATCCCTATAATTATTAGTACAACTAATGGGAAAATGCAATGAGCCAAGTCTGCATAGATCAGCACTGTTTCCAGAACTGTTTGTCCCATTATATGTTATCTAATGTGTTTAATCACTAGCCTCCTTTTACTCTAGACCTGCTTTGATGCATAGCAAACATAAGGCACCTGTAATATTTAAATGATTTTATCTTCACAAATGGAGACTGTTAACATTTTCAGCTTCATACATATTTCAGACATGTTTCATCTAGCAGCCTTTTATGGCATCTCACAGTAGAGAAAATCCAGATATTAGTAAACCAGAAGTGCAAGTCTTTGCTGAAATTCATATCTGGAGAACGTTGTGAAAATTCAGAATTATTTTATGTTTCCTAAAAATGTCTTATAGAAAATCGGACAATATTTACTAAGAAATCACATGAAAAAAAAAAACTAATTTTGAGTGATGTAAGGTCCAGTAGTATCTCTAATTTGAATTCGAGTTTGCAAACATTTCTTCAAATCAATAGAAAGGATGGTGTGATTTATCTTACTATAAAGAAGATTACTGTAATAAATCAGAGAAAGCACATCTTAATATGGTCATTTTTCTCTATGGATTTTGAAGGGGACCTAAGATTACCAGCTCAGATGTAGATTTCTACACTGTAGATATCTGGAACTAGCCAGTAGAGAGAGATCACGTATCAAGGCTCTGTTTTTTAATGCCATTACTATTTGACTCAAATAGTTACACAGCTAACAAAAAACAGTTGTGGAGAGCCAAGGGCCAAATTCCTACCCGGCCACTTGTTCACTCCCTCTCTTTAGTGGAACAGGAGGAGAAATAGGAAGAGAAAGCTCATGGGTTGAGATAAAGGTAGCGAGATATCTTAACAGTCTCAACTTGGCAGTCTTAGTTCAATTTTTGCCAGTTAATATAGATTTGAGTAGTGAGAAACAAAGACAATCATCAAACCCCCACCTTTCCTCTACCTTCTCCCAGGCACAACTTCACTCTTCTATTGCCAAACCCTCTCCCCACCTCGAGGAGCACAGGAAGGGACAAGGAGCAGTATGGTTGAAACATAGCAGTTTCTCTCTTCTGCTGTCCTGCTCTGGTAGGCAGGCTCTTCTCATTGGGCGAGCTTCCTCAGGAGAAAAATCTGCTCCCATGTCAGATCTCCACAGGTATCATCTCCTTTTGGAAATATCCAACTACTCCTGTGTCCAGTCCTCCACAAGCTGCAGTGATTTTCTTCTCTATGTGCTCTTTCAAGGCAATATCTGCTCTAACAGTCTCCTTCACAGGGTAAGGGGGAGTATCTCTCCATCAGGGATTTTGCCACAGACAGCAACTCCCACTCCTTATTTTCTTTGGTGTTCTGCGAACAGTTTCTTACTTTTGTTTTCCCTCCTCTTCTGCCGGTGTGGCATTTTCTGACCTTTCTTAAAAATGTTTTCCCTGAGATGCCACCACCTTGGTTGAGGGGCTCAGCTGTGCCCTGCGGTGGCTCGGTTGGGACCAGCTGGAACTGGCTCTATCGGTCACAGACCAGAGACCATCCTCCAACCCCTGACAACCTTGACACACAAGCAAACCCAAACCAAAAACTGCTGTGTTTCTAATACAGCTCATAATAACCTTCACATCACATGAACATGGAACAATAGCTCTGGTATCTTAGGGAAGTTCAGATCTGTAGGTAATACAGCAATATTTGAGTAACACTAAACTTACACCAAAGTGTGTCCCACGTTTTACAAAAGGCAATAAAAATCTAGGATTGTAGAGGGATAACGACATACTTTTGGTTCTCAAGAAAGGGTCACCTCTTAAGATTTGCGGCTGTTTTTTGAAACACAGGCACTTCCAGAAAAGTAAATCTGTTTGAAGAGGCTTGTAGAAAGTTAATTATATCAGCAGTCTAAGACTTCACATTCAGAGAAGCAATCAGGCATCAAATTGTTGAATGGCTTTCAAATAAATGACAAGTAAAAATGACAATGATATGATGGAAAGTCTTAAAGAAATTTCATTAGCTACCTCCGGTGATAGTCCAAGGTGAGATGAGATGCACAGAGCAGTGGGGCTGAAGATAAAGCAGGACACCCTATAGTGAATTAATATTAAAATTTCAGAGTTTGGCACACTGCCAGTTTTTCTGAGAGATTTAGCTAATCTAATTAGAAGACAGAAGTGAGAGGACAAATTCTGTGTCTGGCTGTCAGCACTGAAACAAGAAGCAATACAAAGTAGTAAAATGACTGTAAACAAATACACTCAACACAAAAATGATAACCAAATGGCACATACTATTCACTACTCTATCAGTACTGAAACTGACTTTCTTTTTCATATGAATTCACTGTAACTCAGTCAATAATCTTGAAATTTTTTGCGGTGGATTTAATGAACATATATTTTGCATTAAATATACAAAGCAAAATTGAGACAGGCAGATGAGACAAACAAAAGCTGATCATAAATGTTTCTAAATAAACTCAGTGATTCATTTTTTATACATTTGCTTCAAAGGTTTGGGGGTTTTATTCTCTGATATAAACAAGAAGATCAGGATTAATTCTAAATTCATCACCCTTTTTGAAACAGAAACATTTGTGTTGAAAATCTTCAGATGATTGCCTGAGTAAGGCAGTGGAAAGCACTATCCTAAGGGGTCAGAAGACAGCCTGTAATGAAAATACAAATTTGTTGACTCATGCTTTAAAGGGCAAAGCTAACTTTTGATGGTTTTATGACCAGTGGCATATAATGAATTCTCAATTACATAGTGTATATATGGATCCAGTTACAAAATATTACAGGTATTATTTTGGTTTTATTAATATTATTGCTTATTTGGAGCTTATACCAAAAAATATAATGTTGCATAGAAAAAGAATTTTGCCATCACAGGCTGGGAATAAGCCATAAGTCAGGTATTTTTTACATCTCAACACTTCAGAAACAATCAGCTTCTATAGTCTTATTCTATCTACTTCTGATATATACAAAGCAGACAACTGTTTTGGTGGCAGAATTAGGAAGGTGACACATCTGCATTAGATGGAAAACTTAACTAATTTATTTCTCTGCAGTTGGTGCACATCTGTACTCATTAAAATCAAAGCCAAGATTTGCGGTTTTTTTTCAGTGATGTAAGATCAAATAAAAGCATTTAAAGACTGAGATATTCCAATCCTCAAAATAAAATATTTCTGTGATTGATGGAGGGGGAAAGGATCCAAGCTGAATGTCTGTTTTCTGTCACTTATCTGCAAATTTATCTTTTGTCAGAAATAGTAATAACATTTCCATATGGATCTTCTAATGTTAAGTAAACATTTAGCATTTTCTTAATATATGTTCTAGCAGTACAGTCAATTCCTTTGGTTAATGCTGTGTTACATATATCTAAAGATGCAATGCTTTATTCCTTCAGATCCATCTTAAGAGGGAAAATAAAAAATTATGGCATTCAATGGCTGTCAGATGGCACAGAATATCTTTGTAATAATAAGACTAAATCCTCTAAGAAGTCCTAGATTTTCACCAAAGCCTTAAGTTAAAAAACAAACAGGACAAAAACAAAGTACTCTAAACAGGAATGGTAGCAAAGATTAGATACAGAGACTGGAGAAGCCTTGATACTCTCTTGGGTAGGTGTCATGAACGTATGTTTTAAGTCATTTAAAGAATACCAGCAAAGGTGTTGGCAGAAGCAGGTTTAATATAAAAGGGAGAGCATGACAAAGTTCTTTGGCGAGGTCCACTCTACTCCTTACTGGATGGTAAAAGCAAACAGAAAAATATCAGACTAAAATCTAAAATAAATCAATCTATAATTAAAATCAACGTAAAATGATCTACGTGGATGCTGGGGATAGAAAGAGGGCACAGATGGGAAAGGGTAAGTAAAGAAAGGAAGAAGGGAGGCCCCCTGTTGAGTCACCAGCTTCAGAGTGGACCCCCTGGCCAAATCTAGCCCCAGACTTGATCAATAGTTTAGGCCTGAAGGTTTTAACAGCAGTTAAACTTAATAGCACTTAATCCATAGCCTAATTTAAAAAATGTAACAAAAGATTCTATAGAATTTACTAGAGCACAGCAGTAACTCACTTATAGACCTAACTTACTTGCAAAGCTAACGTACTTAAGAGTCTGAGACAGGAATATTCATAGTACATATTCTATAGCATACTCATGTTTGCACCCAAATGAGCATGTCCAAGGTATATACCTTGTGAAAAAAATCCCCTTGAGTTCACTGAAGTACTCACATCAGATGTCTCTGCATCTACTGAATGGTTGAAGGACTGGGGATATCAGCCTGGGCTCTGTTGTCACCTTTTGGCAGTGGTCCTCTGAGTATAGCAAACTTGAGAATTTGCTCGCTCTGAAAGGCGTCCCACTCAGAGGCAGATCATAGAAACATAGACTGTCCAGGGTCAGAAGAGACCTTAAAGATCAGCTAGTTCCAGCCCTCTGCTTGAACACCTCCAGAGGTGGGACATCCACGACTTCTCTGGGCAGCCTGTTGCAGTGCCTCACCTCTCTCACAGCAAATAACTTCCTCTTAACATCTGATCTAAACCTACTCTTCTTCCAGTTTGAATACATTCCCCCTTGTCTGCTTTGGTTATACCACCATAGCAGGATGTAAATTTGGTATCTCTGCTTAAATATTTAAATTGTAAGAAAAAAAATTTGCAGCTTAGTACTACATATTGTAATATGTAAGTGTTGATTAGGGTAGGTAGCAAAATTTTGCAAAATTCCATCAAGTTTTAGGAAACTTGCACTATATTTAATGTGTTTGAGATCTTTACTGATTTCACCAAGGTTGTTAACAGTTCTTTTGCTGGTGAGGGGAATGATCACAAAGACATACAAACTGGGTTATGCCATAAATTGTGTTTCTATAGGAAATTGGATTAATAAAAAGGACTCCAAGCTTCTGATTTAACTGTGATTGCAGCAACCTATCATTTGCAAAGAATGAATTTGCCACATCTGTTAGGAAGTAAATAATAAACAAAAAGATCAGGAACAGCTCAGAGGAAGAAAACTCTTGAAGTCTCTTTACAGAAAGAGTGACTAATCTTGGTTCCAGACAGTTTACATTTTTTAGCTGAGATATTTTGGACCTTGGTGGAAGAGATGTTGTTCATGGAAGTAGATCCTTTTATTGACTTCTCACAATGAAAGATATTGTCCATTGTATACTTATAACTTTATATAGGCAAAAATTTAACACATTTTGTACATGTACATACAACTTATTGTTAGTTGAACTAAAATTTAAAAAACCTAATGTAACTAAACCAGCTGTCTTGAGTCCAGTTACAATAATATAACTTAATAATATAACTTTATACAGAAAATTAATATTCTAAAACAAAGTGTCTCTCTGGAATAGGTAAAACTAAAATTTACCCTTCTCTTTGGTGCTGCACTCATTCTTATAATGTTTCCAGGGGTCCTAACGGCAGTCATGTTCCTCAGTAGAGAGGTGGTCTGTTGTCCAAAACATTGATAATGTTTCAAGTTCTTCCCTGCAGGACTTACAGTATTTATGTTGGTGGTTCCTTTTTCATAGTCTTTGGGTTTGTTTGAGGCTATCATTCTACTTATTATTACAGTTTAATTCCCTTTTATTTGTTTCCAATTACCCGTTAAAAGTTGCACAACTGCTTCTTCCAATATCAGTGGACACGAAGTCCACTGTATTTTAGACAGTAGCATATAAAGAAACTGCAACATTTGTAAGCATTTGGTACTTCAATTTTATTTCCTGTTTTAGAAGTGTATTGGGTCTGACCGAGGTAAGGTTCACAGCCCTTGCAGTGCTGTGCTTTGCATGGGTAGCTGGAAGGGTGTTGATAACAGACCAGTGTTTTGGCTACTGCCGAGCAGCGCTGTCCCTCTGACGTTCCTTCCCCAAGAAAGTGGGGAGTGGGCAAGATCCTGGGAGGGGACACAACCAGGCCAGCTGACCCAAATTAGACAAAGAGATATTACATACCATATGATGTCAGCTCAGATATCTAAGCTAGGGGAGAAAGGGGGAAGGGGGGGCATTTGTGAGTTTTCGATGTTTGCCTTCCAGAGGAACCGTTACGCGTGCTGAGGCCCTGCTTCCTGGGAAGTGTACAAATATCGCTGCTGATTGGAAGTAGATACTGATTTTTTTTTCTCTTTAGCTCACATGCACACAGATCCCTGCTTATTCCTTTCTTTTACGGTAATAAAACTGCTTTATCTCACCCTACTGGTTGTGCTCCATCTTATTCTCTCCCCTGTCCCAGTGGGAAAAAGGAGTGATAGAGTGACTTAGTGGGCACCTGGCACCCAGCCAGGGTCAACCTGCTGCAGTCATTTTGGCACCCAAATGTGGGGCAAGATAAAGGCAGTTTTATATATATATATATATATATATATATGTATGTATTGCATGCTCTGGTAATTATCAATAGCAGTTCTTAAGAAGTAAGTTCCTGTGTGGCACACAGCCTTCGGCAGCCACACTGCTGATCTTTATTTTGCTAAGTTTGGGAACATGTTGAAACAGACAATGACTATGAATGAATATAACACCTTCTCTCTGCCCGGGGTGAATGTGAATATGGATGATTTTTTTTACTTCAGACTCCCATGGTCATTGCCAATCTTTATATAAGCTGTCTGATATTATTAATAGTATAAGCCAATACCATTGCTACACTATGGAATTCATGGAAATTTTATCATCCTGGTACAAGAGGAAACAACCTTTGGGTGAGGAGCTGCTAAAATCTGCCCTGTGGCACCCACTTCCTGGATGGAAAGATGTGTGGAGGGATTTGGGCAGGTTCCTAGGACGGTTATCCATTGCCTGGTACTTCACTCCTGAGCAGGTAAACAACCTTAACAAACTGGCCCGTCAACTGATAGAAGAGTGTCTTGTTTACTCCCAGGAACGTGAGCAGCTTCTTGCCCTCTACTGGGACCTGGCCTGGGCCTACCAAGCCTCCGTTCGATACTCTCAGAGGACTGTAGTCCAGGCAGGAACTCAAACTGTGTTTGAGGACACTATGGCTGAGACAAGGACACAAACCACAGCAACTACAGTAATTGCCCCAGCAGTGAAAACAAAAAAATGGACAAGGCAAGTCTCAGGCCCACACCACCGATTAGTAAGGGAGGAAGAAGAAGAGGAGGAAGAAGAAGAGGAAGTAATAGTAGGAAAGGAGGGGCTAGATCAAGAGGCAGGCCCTTCAACAAAGAAATCAAAGGAAGTGATGAAAGTCAAACAGGAAACTGAACTTACTCAGTCCCTGACCTCATCAGAACTTTGAGACTTGCGAAAAGATTACAGCCCCCAGCCAGGTGGGCGGATTTCTGCATGGCTGCTGTGATGTCAGGTGTCCATCGTGGGGTCAACCTGCTACAAGAAGATAGAATGAAATATTTCAGAAGTGACATCTGTTTTATGTATTTCTTTCCCTGCCATTATTTCCATCTTGCTGGTCTAATATCCTTCTGGATATGATTTTAATTTCATGATCAAAAAAAACCCCCCAAAAATATGTTATATAAAATTTAGCACAAATGATTCTCTATGAGTTGCAGCTCAAATATGCAGTCTGTCCTCTTGAAGTAAAATTCAGAGGTAACGCATATGATGTACTTCAAAACATATATGGTGTAGTTCAGAATGAATTATTTAGAACCTTACAAGTTTAACATACAAAGAAAAACATCACTTTCTGCTGACAAAGATGTAAATCACTCTAGTTTAAAAATGTTCCTCTCTATGCTCATGCCTCCCATGTACATGAATGAGCAAGGACCAAAACAGAACCATAATCTTTTGTAGAACTGCTAAGAGAAACTTTTAGCTTTATAGTCTACTAATGATATCTAATGAGTCACTAAAAGTTTCTCTTAGCTATTGGCAATTATAATTTCTAAATCATGTCTAATCATGCAGTAAAATAATGCAGCAAATATTTCCAGAGAAAGAAGAGACATAATCAATTTTTTTTGGGAACAAATACATATTTTCTTATGTGGTAAAGAAAAACTAATGTACTATCAGATTGTCTGTCTGGAGGAAATCTTTAAATAACTGGACAAGCTTTAAAATATATTTAGATTTTGATAGAATACTTTATGATATAAGGACCTCTAGAATTAAATATTCATACCTTACTAAAATAGAAACTAAAGGACATATAATGGAGTAGAATAATCATAAACAGTTCAAAAGTGCAAAAGTATACAGGAAACATTTTGCATCGGACAAATTATTTTGTTAACAATTGTCAAAAATTATGTTACCAAGCAAAAATTATGTTATAAGAGGAATGTATAAAAGTTAATTCAGCAAGAGGTAGGTCAAGGAAAAAAAAAAAGATAAGCTCTCTGATTATTTGTTTGCTTTTATGATGGTATAGAGCAGGGCTGGCTTCACAGGCTTTCCTTGCATTGTGGTCTGGGTCATTGACCTTTATTTCAGTAAACTAATGGAAAACATATAAGACCTAGTTTTATTTCTTGTTTTCATTGCTTCAGTGCTGCATTTGTGCTCTAAAATCTTGAGTATGTGACGGTTTTTTTACAAACCTGTGGAGAAAAATCAATCTCTCATGTCAGAGTTGTCTTTTTAGGAGACTGTTAACAGAGACATATCTATGAAGATTTGTTTTATTACAACATTACATTGTTTAATATATTCTCTAAGTACTCCATACTACATGGTAGCATGTAATTTGTATTTCCCAAATCTGCTGAAAATAAAACAAAATTAAAAGCTTCAACAGATTTGGTTATTTGACGACAGGAACAAGATTCCTTTTAAGATAAGAGAATAAACTTTTATCTTTCTTTGTGGGCCTTTTTTTTTTTTTATTTTCCAACAAGCTGCACATCTGGAAGAAACAAAAAATACACTAATTATGTTCCCACCGTATGCCATTAATGACCAACATTTTACATTCGATTGAAGTTTGTATGGAAACATTAACGCAAACTAGAGAGAACAAATATCAATCACATGTCCATGCTTTGCTTATTTTGACAGGTTTTCTTACAGACCTAACCAAATGTTTTTACAGACTTAACAATGTTTTAGAGAATGGATAATCATTTTCTATTTTTTTGTGATCTTTACAGCTAAAAGGTTAATGAATGGAATTGTGAAATTAAGTTGTTATAACTCAGAGACATGATTTCATAGTTTGCTGTTAATTCGTCATTGACTGACATAAGTGACAGCAATACTTGGATCTCTAAAATTTCTCATTTTCCTTTTCTTACTCCTTAGGACCAATGTTTGGACTGAAATCTCTCTGACGCTCTTCAAACCAATACTGACGGGGTACAGTAGGGTACAAGTGGCTTGGAAATTTAGAGGATGCCTCTTTTGTTTCAAAGACAACAAAAAAATTCTCTTTGTTCCAAAGAGGCTTTAAGTCCAACTGTGCGGGTTTGGGCTGGAATAGATTTAATTTTCTTCTTAGTAGATATTTTTTGCTTCTCATCCTGCCAGTGAGTAGGCTGAGGTGCAGAAGTTGGGAGGGAACATAGCTGGGACAGCTGATCCCAAATTACCAAGCAATAAAATCTGGGGGAAATAAGGAGAAGGGGAGAATGTTCAGTCATGGTGTTTGTTTCTCTAAGTCACTGTTATGCATGATGGAGTCCTGCTTTCCTGGAGATGGCTGAACACCTACCTGCCCACAGGAAGCAGTGAATTAGTTCCATATTTTGTTTTTCTAGCATGTGCCAGTTGTTGCTCTACCTGTTAAGTGGTCTTTAGGTCAGCCCATGAATTTTCACACATATTCCCCTCCTTCTACTGATGAATCTTATACCTTTTTATATAGAGATATCCATGCAAGCTGAAGTATTTTCTTTGTTGTGGTTTTCATGGGTAACACAGGCAGTATGATTATGCAATATGTAGATGAACTACAAAGGGCTGGTCTGAAATGAATATGTTCTATGTAATGCAAGTCCTTTAGCCTCAACATGGTACACTTAAAGAATGCAGTATTTGTTATTGGAAGAAAAAATAATGGAAGAAAAGTGAAAATAAAAATAAATTGCACATGGAAATAAAGGAGAGTAAAATAGACGATGATGATGATGATGATGATGATGATGATGATGATGATGATGATGACGATGATGATGAGGAGTACATTTTTCATTCATAAGGTTTCTTATGTTGGCTGGTAGCTAGTAACTGTAAAATACAAAATTGAATGGTATATCTTGTGACAGATGATTTTCTAGTGAATTCCAGTTTACTTCAGATGGGTCTGTTCTAATTTACTCTTCTTAACCAATCCAGCCTTAAATAATCTTATTTCTCTCTGCTCTTGTAACTCAACTAGGATTTTTCTACATACCTAGTCATAAATCTAGTTGTAGTCTAATAACGTTGCCAGCAGCTGCTAAAAGCTTTGTTCAGGATGCTCACATTAAATTCACTTATTAGTAGAGCTTGAAAATGCAGGTCGGCATCTTTTTTTTTTTTTTTTTTTCCCCCCTTTAAGTATGTCTGTGTATATGCAGATTGTGAGTGTTTATGTAGTGGAGAGAGATATAAAGCAGATACAATAGCCATGTCTCTGTTTCTGTGTAAACAGTTCCAGACGATCCCACATTCCCAGTTTATGTTTTCATTAGCACTTCCACTTGTGACAAGAGAACTGCTTTATGTTTTACAAATTTAGACTAAGACTGTTCATACTTGTCATCTAGTTGAAGTGAAATGTGAAAAAGTGCTAAGAGATGCTATATTGGATTTAGTGGACAGCTATGAAAATCCAATGCTGTCTTTGTGTGTAAACTGTAGCTTCTGGAAGGGAAACACTCACATTGAATATTTCTTTCTCCTGTGTGCTGGTGAAAAGAACATTCTCTGTATCTAAATGATGGGAGGATTCATAACTAGTGGGATCTCAATTCTCACTGGTACTGAGGAGAAGTATTCTTTTCATTCCCACAAAAGCTTCCATGGAATTGTCATTAATTAGTATTTCTGTGCAGCAATAAAACTCCATCTTCCTGTCTGTGACATCCATTGCTGGGAGTTTTAGAGACTTAGTAGTTGTAGTGGTAAGTTTCCACCTTGTCTGAGATGAATTTAGGAAGTGACTGAATATTAAAATCTACCTATAATTTCTTTGCCTTGCAGAATATCTAAAGGGACCAAGGTTTCTTTACACAATTTTGCATGCAATTTGGCATAAAACAGGGATTGAAAGCAAGCTAAGGCAGAAGTAGAGTCGTTGGATAGAAGGTGAGAAAAAACAAAATAAGACAAGAAACAGGAAATTTTGAACATTTTATACAGGAAGAATGATATCTGATGACTAAGATGGAAGTCTAGGATTCACTGCTTCAGTGTCAATACCCAAATACCTCTGGCCTAGAAATAAGTCTTTCATGTATCACCTTTCTTCCCAGTATCGCTGAAGGACTGTGAAATAACAAATCCCTTGGTCTACATCTGAAGTAGAAACTAATGCATAGCCAGAATATAAACTGAAACACTGGCTGTCTGATCATCTTCACAGCTTCGTGGATTACACATTTACTGTCTGTTTTCCAGCCCCTCTGACTAGCTTTTTTACAAAACAGATATGCCTACAGGACATACTGCTTAGACTTTCTCTAAGGAATATGAGAGAAAAAGTGTGAGATAGTGGTGTCATTTGACCACAGAGAGGTCTCTCCTGGGTTTTTTTGTTTTTTTTTTTTTTTAATGGTAGACTACACATATGTTTAGTTTTGTACACATCAGAGTATTAATTTAAAAAACAATCAGGGCTCAGGTGAAAGCCAAAAAATTAGTGATTTCATCATACATCTTTTGCAATGTGCAGATTTTATAGATGCAAATAAGTATTTTCATGTTTAATTTTATTCTTTGTGTCGTATCCTTAAAAGTTATTGTGAGAAGGATTAATTGTCAGTCTCATATGATACCTCATAGGATCATATATCAGGATTTGGGCATATATGGACTGTGTGAGGAAAAGGAGAAACCACAAGATGATATACTTTCCTGAAAATATGATCAAAGAGTTTAATTTAGTCATTCTAGATTAGTTATCTTTGAAAGAAGTGCAACAAGAACAGAAGAGCACAAGAAATTGTGAGGAGACATAAGACAGAATTGAGCTGCGGGTGTGGGACCCACCTGCAGAGGCACATAGTGGCACAAAGAAGCACGTGGCGGCACAAAGGAGCACACGGTGGCACAAAGGAGCACATGGCAGCACAGAGAAGCTTGTCTCCACCGGACCCTGGGGGAGGAGGTGTCACATGGCAGAGCCCTACGGAGAGGAGCCTGCTGGGACCTGATGGATGGGTGAACAGCGAGTGATCATCCCATAGAAGGAAGTGTGTTGCTGGTGTGGCAACACGGGATAGGTCATGCAGTGAGAATTACCACGTAAGGAAATACTGTCCCTTGGAAAAGTGTATAAAACCAGCTCATTCCTTTGAATAAACAGTTCAGATTCCCTGCCGGTCTGGGTCCGTGCCTCAATCACTGACAGAAATGACCTCTATTACCCTAAATCAGTGGTCTATGCGGCTCAGCATTGTGGTTCCGGTTACTGCAGTACAAGTGGCTACAGAAAAGAGCATCACTTCTGCAGTCCTTTTCCACCCATGTAGACTTTGACTGAGGAAACTAAAGCATACACTGCTGGTCAATCCCTTTAACATTTATTTACAGCCAATGTTATCGACTCCATAAAGATTTAAATATCATGCAAAAAACAGCTAATCGGAAGTTAGGAGACTGCATCGTTTGATGCAGTCTAAGACTATAAGGACTGCCTTCTGTCACAGTTTGCTGCATCTTCTTTCATCTCCTAAAAGTCACACATGCAAATATATAACATATGTTATACTATAGTACTTATGCACATGTAGTAGAGTATAGTATATAGTAAATATACCATGCATATAGTGCACGTATAGCATAGCATAAAATAGAATATTCAGTTGGAAGGGACCTACAATGATCGTGCCATCCAATTGCCGGAACATTTCAGAGCTGACCAAAAGTTAGCGTATGTTATAAAGCGCATTGTCCAAATACCTCTTAAATACTGAAAGGCTTGGGGCATTGACCACTTTTCTAGGAAGCTTGTTCCAGTGTTTAACCACACCCCTCGCAGTAAAGAAATGTTTCCTAATGTTTAGGATGAACAACCTATGGCACATCATTAAGCCATTCTCATGTCCTGACACTAGAGACCATGGAGAAGAGATCATCAGCACCACCCTCTGCACTCCTTTCCTAGGAAGCCATAGAGAGCAAGGAATTCATCCTTCAGCCTGCTTTTCTCCAAATCAGACAATCCTAAAGTCCTTGGATGCTTCTCAAAGGACATTGCTTCCAGCCGTTTCACCAGCTTTGTTGCCATCCTATGAATGCATTTGAGTGCCTTAAGAAGTTTCTCAAGTTGTGTGTCCCAGAACTGCACACAGCACTCAAGGTGAGATTGCAGCAACGTTGTAAATGGCAAGATGATCACCTTCTGACTGACTGGAGATGCTGTGTTTGATGCACCCTGGTGTAATTATATACTACACATACAGATAGATATTATAGGATATTTATCCTATTTGTACAAGAGACACCTATCATGTCTACAGTTATCTATACTGTACATACTGCACTATGTACTGTTCTACATGCCACCCTGGGTGCATGACTGGCTTATGGTCACAGCTCAAAACGTAGGGAATGGGACTACACCTGACTGCCAACTGGTCAGCAGCAGCGTTCCTCAGGGTTCAGTTCTAGGGCTAGTTCTCTTCAGGATTTTTATCAATGATCTGGATGCAGGAGTTGAATGCATTGTTAAAAAGTTTGTTGCTGATATTGGGTATTGTCCCTGCACATGGTGAGTGGCATAGGAACTGGATGGTATTTGGGGTCCCTTCCAACCCAAACCTTTCTATGGCCCTACGAGAGATGGGACAAAATGCCTTGCAGAAGGATTTAGATGTATTGCAGCATTTGACAGTTAATAGTGGCATGTAATTTAACAAATTGAAATGCCATCCAACTTCACCTTGGATGGACTTATTCCAGGCACAAGTGCAAATTGGGAGAGGAATGGCTGGAGAGCAGCACTGCAGAAAGGGATGTGGCACGTTCAGTGTGGGCCAGATGCATGCCCTGGCAGCCAGGAGCACAGCCTCCATCCTGAGATGCAGCAAACACAGTGTAACCAGCCAGTCTATTTAGTGGGCCCAGAGAAAGGCCACTACAGAGATAAAGGCCTTGAGTACCTGTCTTATGAAGAAAAGCTGAGAGGGCTGGGGCTGTTTAGCACAGAGAAGAGAAGGCTCAGGCAAGATTTGATTGCTGCCTTTCAGTAGTCAAAGGCAGAGAGGGTAGGTTTTGATTAGATGTAGGGAAGAAATGCTTTACAAGGAACGTGGTGAGACATTGGAACATGTTGCCCAGAGAAACGTGAATCCTCCACCACTGGAAGTGTTCACAGTTATATTGCATTGAGCAGCCTGACCCAGTGAAAACCACCAGGGCAATGCAGTTGAACTACATAATCTTTAATGGTACCTTCCTACCCTAACCATTCTAACTGGGTATCCTTAAGAGCAATGTGAAAAAGTTGCTTGACATTTGTCTGGAGCTTTCATCTCAGTTTCATTTATACTTCACAGAAAAAAAAAAAAAAAAAGGAAAAAAAAGAAAAAAAATATTCCAAAATCTTGACAGATGTGAGAGAAATTTTACCATATGAACTGATAATTACGTTCTGCCTTTATATCATTTAAGTCAATAATTAACTTGAATTGAGAACATTCAATGGAAGAAACCATATTGTGTATATATAATTCTCATTAGAAATTGGTCTCAGATAGGGTTCATACTTCATATAAATCCATCATAGTGCTGTTATGAGGAAAATGACTGGGAACATTCTAATGCTTTCAGCATTCTGAGATTTCAAATGAGTTAAAGATGAAACCTGAATTTTTCAAGCTATGAAAAGACAAGTGTTAACCTTTCCTGAGTCCTTTTCCAGCCACCTGCCAGTCTCAGTACAAAAACCAACACAAAAATGTAACACACTTTCACATCCATAGAAAGCCTTTATAAAGATTAAAGCTTTGCATTATCTTTTCTTCATGAAAAAATCTTTTTTCCCTCAGTGAGAGCTTTTATAACTGATTTCTATTGTGTGCTAGATTTTTTTTTAATGGCTATGATTCAGCTTACGGTTTCTTCCAATACTCCCCTCCCCCAAATAAAAAGCACAACTTGTTAAAATTAAATAGAGGTGGCTACAAGCTGACATCTGTGTCAATGTGAAGAACAAGGACAAACTTTCCATGGCTCTCTTTTAAGAACAGAAGGGCTGTTTTTTCCTCGAATTCTGAAAGTACTCTGAAGGCTTACACATGTAGCCTTTCTTTCGACATGAAAGACGAAAGTGCTATAGGAAAAAGAATCAGTGTCCTGTAAAAGAATAAATAAATTAATAAATAAGTTCTTATTTGGGAAAATATTCAAGACAAAAGCTAGAATACACCCTCTAAGATTTAGTGTTTGATAGTATACTCCATATCATACTGGAAATTTTATACATATATTGCTTACTTTTAAGTAGACATTTTTTGTCAGAAATTAAATACCTTTGTGCTAGAGAGCTTGTACCTAAGTGCTGCAATCATAAATGCTGCCTATAAATAGAAGCTATTCTTAACTTTGTCATCTGAATAGAAAACTTTACACTTGCACTTTAAAGGCAGGCTGACAAGTGCAGTACTCCATAGGAGTAATCATGATTGGATCAGATCTTATTTTTCAGAAAGGAACTACACGAGGCACTATATGAATTGCAACAGGTGAAGTTGCAATTAAAAAAAGCTATTTTTCAGTAAACAACACATTACAGACATTTAAAAGACAAAGGCTTTTTTGACTGTAAATAGCCTTTTAGATGAGCCCTATTTTGCTGAATTTTGAGGCTTAATTTTGTAATAAGGATAATTTAATCAAATTTCAACTAAATACAGCCAGTCACATCTAATATAAGATAGAATATAGAATATATCATGTTTCAAATCTATGCTAATCATACTTGTCTTGATATTTTCTTTAGCGAAAGGTACACATCTGCAATGTGTACCTTTCACTAAAGAAAATTTGTAGCAATGATTTTTCCTATATCATCTTTCATCCAGAAGGTAATTTTTAAGAGTATGAAAATGAATCCTGAGAAAGTTTTTCACCCAGAGTGTCATCGAGCAGTGGGACAGGCTCCTTAGGGAAGAGGTCACAGCAGAAAGCCTGACATAGAGCAAGAAGCATTTGGACAATACTCTCAGGCACAAGGTGTCATTCTTGGAGTGTCCTGTGCAGGGCCAGGAGCTGGACTTGATGATCCTGATGGGTCTCTTCCAACTCAGCATGTTCTATGACTCTATGATCACTCCAAACATATTAAAATAAATCTCTCTTTGACAAGGTGTTATAACAACACATCTTCATTTCTAGCAGATATGACAGAGGAACCTTAAAAGAATGATTTGTCAAACAGAATTTTGGAAATAGTTTTTGTTTCCTTTAAATGAAAAAAGTTCTTGAGGAAAAGAAATACCTATATGTAGGAATGTTTTTCTTTTTTATTAAAATAGGGGCTGAAAATTACTCATTAACGTCCCTCATTAGGCCATATCAGCTTGTGTTCCTTAAGTTTCCTTAGGACAGATTCTCTAGACAGGTACTTCTTTCCACAGATATCATTTTGATGTGACAGCCTTAAGAATCCTTAAGAATCACTAAAATATAGACCTCGGCTATAACTATATATGAGCGGAAAAGAGAGTTGGGATGACAAATTCATTGCTGCTTCAAAGTTGAATTTGAAAACTGAAGTGTAAGGAGCCTTCTTAATTAAAACCATACTTTGACTGGCATTAAAATGTATTTATTAATTAATTTTCATTCTTTTAACAAGAAAAGTAGCATTTGAAGAAATATCATATCTTTGAGCACTTAAAGACTGATTTTGCCATATAAATAAAATCTTGCCTTTGTATGCATTTACTAACATTTATTTTAACAGGAAAAAAAAATCAAAACAACCCACTACCACATTATTGAATGTCTTTGGCTGTATTTGACACTTCAAAATCTGGCACCAAATCTAGTCAAGTCATCTCTAGCTTTCATTACATTAATCTAAGAAGACAGAGTGCAATCATTCTGGTAATATTAGACACCTTTTTTCCACTACTAGAAAATCTACCATGCAAATGTATCTTTCTCTTTTCATTGTCTGCAAAGAAGCCTGTGGCAATCATCTTAGATGACATTCAGCTTTGAGTTTTTTAAAATTTGGATAGATTAAAATTTCCCTAAGCACTCTTCTGAGGTCACCCTACTAGATGTTGCATAGACTTAGTACTGCCTGGCTTGGAAAGTCAAATGGCATCAAACCTTTGGTGTTTCAGTTCTTACACAGTGCATCAAACAATATTTCCTGATCTCATTACGTGTTTGTATTTGCTTCAGATACACTCTAATTTTTCATACAAGTTTTTACTTTGTGTGCTTAATTAGAAAAAATAGCTAGAGAATAGTGATATATTCTGTTAAAAAAATATAATAATAAAGCAAAAAACCAAACAAAAAGCAAATAACAAGCAAACAAACCAACCAACCAAACAAAAAAATAACTTAACCAAAAGGAATTTTTTTGATAATATGATACTGTTTTAGACTATGTCTAATTAGGAATTTTTTTCACTTTTAAATGCAAGTCTTGTTTAATTAAGAATCTTTTAGTGTAGGAGATGTTTCTTTTAACAATATTTCTGGACAAGTATCTCTTAAAACAGATTTTTTTTTTTATTTTAATAGCAACATCAAATCAGCATGGTGTACAAGCAAAGTGTATCAAGGTATCTTGGTGAATTGGCGTCTAACGATGGTAATTATTATCACTTTTACCCTTATCACTCCAGTGCATGGGCATCATGCCAGTTGTCTTTATGCACTTCAGGGCCCTCATTCTGTAAATTGAAAAGCATTCTAAAAAGCATTTATGCATTTATTTCCTAATCTCACTATTCTCAGTTAGTCATTACCAAATGTATTGGACTTGACGTAAATCACATGTTAAACTTAAAAATATCTAACAGCTTCAAAACATAGCACACAAGAATATGTGCCATAATCAGTTTACAAATGCTTACTGTTTAACTCAGTCATATTAACAAGCCACTCTTCCTTTTATGCATTCCTGGAGGAAAGAAACTGGATACATACTTCAAGGTGAGAATACCAGACTACAAACAGAAACAGAAGCTTGTTTTAGACTTCTGAAATGAGGGACAATCACTCAGTATTTTCATTCAAAGTATTGTCAATAATAATGACAGTGTTATCCAAACTATACCACAGTAAGAGCAAAGATAGAAAATATCCTATCTATAACTTCATAGATTATACAGGTTAAATACCTTTAGGCAAAAGATGGATTTCAACAAAATATGCATCAAAATATGCACTTCAACCATCAAACTAGAAAGGACAAGAAGACCAAATCTATCACAACTTCTGAGAAAATTTTCTGTGTGTGATAAAGGCCCTTAATGTCTGGAGATGGATCATGAATCCCAAATGGAGAGAGAAGCTTTTTTCCAGACCAGAATGAAGTGCCTCTCTTTAAGAAATGAAGCATAAGACCTGCAGCTCTTCTCAGCACTCTCTTCTAGCAAATTATTTCTGCTTAGTTCAGCAGCCTGTCTTCATGGATTGCTTTAGGTCTGTAACACTCCTCAAGCACTTTGAAAGGGCTTGGGCACTGAAAACAGAGTATGTATTCTACTCCGTGGCAAAATACATGAAAGAACAAGAAATTTCCACATCAGGCATTTTTAGACCCACCTCTAAACCCAAAGGCTTTATTATCTAATGGTCAAGAGTTTCTTATCAATTCTGTGTAACATACTTGTTATCAAATTAGAGAAAATACTACTCTGCCTGGCTGTTCTGCTTACTAGTATTTTAAATGTACATCTAGATACTTAATGAATGTTTGTTTGTTTTTTTCTCTTAGGAAACAGGAACTCAGAAGTCTAGTATAGTTTCAAAGTTGTAACAGCTAAAAAACTCTAGTGATCTAATGGGGTTTTTGTATTGGTATAGTTGTTTATTTGTTGGTTTGTTGGTTTTGGGTTTTGTTTTTTTGGTGGGTTTTTTTTTGTTGTTGGTTGGTTGGTTGGTTTGTTTCTGTAGTAATGTAATATGGAGTGGTGAATCATTGTGGAATGGAATAAAATTGAATTCAGCTTCTGAGTCTGCTGAAGCCAGTAGTGCCTGTGTTTTAAACATGCTCATTCAGAGCAGACAGTCCAGAAAGGCAGGTTTTAATCTGATATATATCCCTATAACACCACTGTGTGATTTTATGTTTGTCTGTCTTGAAATTGAAAGTGCTATATGGATACCCATGGAAAACAAGATTCTTCACTCAGCTGTCATACATTCAGAATTTAAGCAGAGATACATTCAAGTCCAAGCTTGAAATCTAGCACTTGTGCAACTCGTAGTTATGTCTTTGGGTTTTTTAGATTTAAGCTGTGGTCTGTATGGTGGGTTGACCTTGGAAGGATGCCAGACCTTCACCCAGCCCCTCACACCCACTCAGCTGTTCTCTTATTCCCCCTCCTCAACAGGATAGGCAGAGAGAATAAGATGAAAAAGCTCATGAATCAAGATAAAGGCAGAGCTTGTGTGGTGCAGGAGGATGGGGAATGGGGGCTGCAGTCAGTCCATAACAGCTCCTCTTTGATGCTCTCTCCTCATCCTGAAATTGGGAAGTGCAGTAACTGCACCAAGCTATAATTAATTATTTTTCATTAAACAATGTCAGTATCATGGCCTTGGCCCAAAATGCCTTTTTTTTTTCTGCCTCCAGGTAGTTATATCAAATCTACATCATTTTATATTAATTTTCAGGATCTGTGTGGGTACATAAAAATGATTGCCACTTTTCCAGCATATCATTGTAGTTTTCATTTAAAAAAAAATGTAATTTAAATAAAATATGTAAAATAATATAGGTATAGTTTCCATAAGGTTTGGACATGCTTACATGAGTTTAATTAAATCACTTCTATTAACGACTTCTCATTAAAGCTTCTTTAGCAAAAATTTTGACTTTTAAATTCAATGTAAGCAATAGGAGTTTTTTGAGCTAAATGCACTCATCTTGAAAATAGAAAGCAGATATGCTCCAAGATCGGCCTTGCTTTTCCAGCTATAACCACTCAGGGCAAGACTGTCAACATCAATTAAATATTTCTAGGGTAAGGAACAGATGTGGTTAATCTTAATGTGTTCACAATCTGATTTATTTTGTTGACTGTATCACAGACTATTCAAGGAGCTGTTAGTATAGAAGAAAACAAGTAGGATTTACACCTAACTTTAAGCAGGAACAATTTTCGTAGTTATGTAAGAAATACTCTTTTTGCTAAATGCTTCATATTTTCTGTTGCATTTCCATATAAAAGTATTGCTTATTTTCACTTCTTGCAGTCAATATTTTTGCTACTAAAAAAATATTTTTTATACAGAACAGAAAATTTTTTTGTCCATGTTGACAATAAATGCATCACTTAATTTTTGCATCATTTACTTTTTTATCTGTATTTTTTGTCTCTTTTGTGGCTTCCAGAAGTAGGTTTCTGAACATGCAGTGTTGGCAGTACAAAGCAATACCTGTCTTTCAAACCAGACACAGCTTTCTCTGACAAGGGACAGATCAAGATTGAATCTTAACAGCTCAGCCAAAGCTAAAAACATGGACATAACCTGAGTTCAGCAGGCTTTGGATCAGGCTCAAATGCCCATGTTTTTCCGTCTTCATTTTCCTCAGGCAAGCAAGTCCTTGCTTGCAGGAAACCCATCTGGTTCTGTGGTGTAGGAGATGGCTGCAGGAGGTCAAAATATGAGGAGCCCAGGCTGGTGCAGAAATGTCTTCTGATCCCCAGGAAGCCCCAGGGCAGCACAGCACAGCTCTACCAGTCTCTCATGCGAAGAAGTTAAAGCAGCTCAGGGCAGTAGCTGAGCAGTGGTTAGAAAGAAGTACAATTGAATCTTCCCTATTTCTCATGGATCAGAAAAAGAAATGTTCTTTTAGAGTGTGTGCAGCAGAAAGACTGTGCTGGATACTATTTTAATGTACTTATGTCAAAACTGTATTTGTACCTTTTGCAGATTTTTCTGAAATGAATTATTTTTGTATTTTTTTTAATGTGGACTTCTCTGACATTGACAAATCTTAGCAATTTGCACCATTATTCAGGAGTTTATCAATAGCAAAGGTATTAATATAACAGCGATCTGACAGCAAATATTTTTATTGTGGTATAGTAACTGAATGCACTACTAAATTGTCAAAAAAAGTATATACAGATCTTGCTGTTTAAGAGTCTTGTTAATAACTCAGAACAGGTTCAACCAGAGGTCAGTAAAGCTTTGAAGAGAACTTTACTACTGTTTTTGGGCAATTTCTGTGTTTTATACATGTATTTTGAAATGACAGAAAGTAGAGGAAATACCACAGCATTTAAATTACACAGGAAGTAGGTGCCTACATCTAAAATCTTAATGCCTACTCATCTGTCACTGAAGTGAAAGGAGTTTATACTAAAGAAGACTTTACAGATAGTATTGCTAAACATTTCCAAGTTAGAAATCCTGAACATCATAGCACCTGCCCAATTGTTCCTGAAAACCCCAGTTTAAGAAATAATACGACACACAAAATGTAGTTGAGCCACCTGTATACTTCTACAATGCTTTTGATGAAAGACTGTGAAATGCCTTTAAACAAACCTGACAGGCTGGAGTATCTTTTTGTACAACGAAAATCTGTGCTTCAGTTTCCCTACATGCATGAAGGATTGCAAATGTACATTTCTCATCCTCATGACAGTCACTTAAGCACTAAACTGGAGGCTGTCAGTTAGGAAAAAGGAAGGGTAGTAACACTTTCACAGAAATATAGAATGGTTTGTATTGGAAGGGAGCTTAAAGATCATCCAGTTCCAACCCCCCTGCCGTGGGCAGGGACACCTTTCATAAGACCAGGTTGCTCAGAGCTCCACCCAACGTGGCCTCAAACACCTCCAGGAATGGGGGCATCCACAACTTCTCTGGGCAACCTGTTCCACTGTCTCACCACCTTCACAGTAAAGATTTTTCCTAATATATAACCTAAATACACTTTCAGTTTGAATCCATTCACTCTTGTCCAATCACTACATGACCTTGCAAAAAGTACCTCTCCACCTTTCTTAAAGGGTCCCTTCGGGTACATTATGGCTGGAATTAAGTTACTCCTAAGTCTTCTCTTTTCCAGGCTGAACAAATCCAATTCTCTCAGCCTTCTCTTAAAAAACTTGTTGTGTTAGCAGATTATATCAATATTTACTGGGCCAAGAAAAGGAAATACAATGTCTTTTTAGCTTAGAATTGTGACATTTAAGCAAGCAGAGATGAAAAATCTTGATTTACTATCCCTCTTCCACTAATTCATTGTATTGGTTCTATTTTCTAATGAATTTTAATATAAACAACTTCCAAAAAGACTGTGAGAAAAGAAATAAAACCTATCTCCTTCAGCCCCCTTTCCCAAAACATCTACTGGATTTTGAATTTTACCTTCTTAATCAGATAATTTGAAATTATTTACTCCTTAATAGCAGGAAGAGAATAAATTGTGCTAGAATTATAAAAGCTTTCTGAATTTGAAGCTATGCCACTTCTACAAAGATAGAAAATGTGTGTGTAAAGCAAGTAAGACATCTTTAGCATTGATTTTCTGTGACACAGGTGAGACTGAAGCGAAAACGTCGTTTTCAAATCATAGCAGTAGTTTTTGAAAGAGTGGCTTCACGTATCTGTTTCCACTGTCAATCTCCAATGTGGGTTCGGATGGGCTCCTCAGCACTTTGCTACATCAGTGTGTTGGTAACTCTGGATCCCACTTTCAGGACTTTTCCTCTTTTTGTGGACTGTGTAGGAGCCTTTGGTTTCTAACACAGTGTCCTCAATCCCTTTGCATGGATATCTCTGAGCACAGAGGCACCCGTGCTCCTTTTTACATCTAATAGTTTACGTGTGCTGTACCAACAAACATAATTGCCACAGTGCATGCTCACGAGTTAGATCCAGCTGAGCAAGGGGACAAAAAAGGCTAAACTTCAGTTAATTAAGATATAAGCCTTCAAAAGAAAGGCATAATGTGTAGGCGTTAACTCATTTCACTGTTAAAGAATGTGCTAGAGGGCTCATCACTCTTCATTGACTTTGAAAAATATCCAGCAAAGTTTGTGTAGGCTAAAAAGCTAAGTTGTAAACAGTTAATCCATTTCGAATTATGACTCCAGACCCACAAGATGTTTAAGCCTTATCATTTAAATCAGCCTGCAAAGTACTCAACCTTGTCATGGTTTTGCCATTTAATCTTTTAAAACTGAGTCCAGAGCAGAAATTTTCTGAATACTTTAGTTCAATTTCAAATTTCCAATTTTAATCCATAATTAATCTTTTTTCTATTTTATTCAATCATCCAGTGATTGATAGAGCAAAATGGGCTCAGGCTTTTTGAGGCCCCTTAGGCAAATCACATCATGTAGCTATGAAATAAAAATGGTCTAGTCATGCCTACTTCTAAAGAGATATTTGATATGTGTTATGCATTTTCTGCAAGCTCACCAGTGAAAAGTACAACATGAAAGCCTGGAAATTATTAGAATGAAAGTCCTGTGAGGGAATTTTATTACATGCTGCATACAACAAAAAGATACAATATTGAAGTGAAAATTAAATGCACATAATGACCATCATTAACTACCATAATCCATATATATTTCACCTTTGTTCAGTCATTTGAATGCAAATTCAGGTTAATGTACAGATTCAGAACTTTAGTTTAAATTTAGATGGCTTTTTCTGAAATATGTGTTGTGCAATTTTAGCCAGTATGCGGTAAATGAGAAAGCTTTCTCATTTAGCTTCCTTTTGCTCTATTCTGTTTTCAATTTTAACATTAACACTGATCAAAAAGGAAGTTTTACTAGTAACTTTGCTGAGGATTCCAGAAATTTAAATATAGCTGCTTACAAAACTTATAATGTTTAAAAGATTCATTTATATACGCCATGGAATACGTGCTAATTCAATGTTATATTACACATATTTATGTAAAATTTAGACTTCTAAGTTAACTGTATTATCGTGTAATGTCCATAGCAATTCCTAATGTCTATGGCAAAACTATTGCAAGTGTCATTATTGTGCCTGCACACGTAAAACTGCAATTAATATATTCTTTCCATAACTAAAATACAGTTTTTACTTCTGAACCAGAACCAGCATTCCAATGAATCCTGGGGAGAAAAATGCATCACTTTTCATCAGTGAATAAGGTGGGACATGTGGTAAATTTTTTTTGTGTATTCCACAGAATAAGAAAGACATTTACTTTAAATATGGGCATCTGTGTCTTAGCACAGATAACTTTGTTGATGCTGACAGTTGTTCTGTAGGCTAGAATCATTCAGAAAATCTTAAGCATGCATTTGACAGCAAATGCTTACATAAAATGATTTAAAGAAGATGACAAAACCTATTTAGCAATACTAATGTCTCTGAAATAATGGAACAACTGTTTCTAAATTATATAATTCAAGAGACAGATTGTGTCTGTACAGGCAGAATAACATGTAAAGCATGTGATGAACCAGAATACATCAATACAAGCAGGTGAGTTCCTAGCATATATTCCCATATTCTGTGGGAAGATATTCGTTCTGGCTGCATTGGGAAACATATTGAATAGAATATCCTGTTACAGAGGTTATGAATATAGGAAGGATGAAGCATACAGACAGAGAGAAAGCAGCAGATGTAATTCATCATTTATACCCATTTTAGTTAGTTTTTAAATGTTGATGAAAATATAACATTGTTTGAAGAACATGTTGTCATTAAAACATGTAAGTATAATCAGTGAAGAGACTAAAACTCAACCCATCCAAAAAACTTCAGATGATTCAAAAGACATGTAATACTAAGCTTAAATTCAAGCCATTCAAGCCACTGGCCAGAGCAATAATTTAAAGCTGAACTGGTCATTCTTGCTTCATCTCAATTATTTCCTGCTTTCTCCACAACAGCCTGAAGGACATACTGATCTTCAATCTAAACAAGCCCAAGTCATTGCATCTTTCTTTCTGGACCAGTTCTTCAGGCTTTCTGCAATTATTCCTCATCTTTCCTGAAAAATTCTGTAAATTTTGCGAGCTTTATCATAAAAAATTCATAGCAGTGAGCTTCTCCACAGTTGTTGCTGAGCTTCTTCTATGGGCAGAAGAGAAGTTGAAATTCTTTGTAGCAGGGAAAGAGGAAGTCTGTCACAGCGAGGATGTGCAGCCTTGAGAGATGTCAAAGGCTACTTTACCGTCAGGGGATAATCAGACAATTCAGGCAAGAGAGGCTAGAGGGAAGTATCACGTTACGGCAAGCACCTACGTTTGATCAACAGACTAGTCTCTGGGCTCCAAGGGCTTTCTTACCTAGCTCTTCACTGATGTTGATGGATGGTTAGACAACTACATTTGGGCACTTAAATTAGTGTCCCTCTAGTCTAACGCTGCATTAATTTTCATTGATTATAAAAAAAAAAAAGTTTAAAAATATTTAATAATCATTAAACCATGGGGAACTAGAGAAGAGAAACAGATGAAGGAGAAACATCCTCCTAAAATTATTTTTCTTAGAATACTCTGTGATCATAAAAGCTTTAAGAGTTTTCCATAGCTCTATAATCTTTAAATTACAGAAAATTTAAGAACAAAACATACATACTACATCTGAATATTCAACGTACATATTATTGTAGAGAGTAATTGCAGTATTTCCCTTGTTAGTAGCATCGACTCCAAGTGAATTTACCATGAATACCACTCTGCATGTGTGAACCTCTGTGTGTATATAGTGGGAGTGTGTGTCCATAGAATGGAATATCATACACGATTTTTCCAAAGTTTTAAGTCATCTCCATTGTCACTATGTTGCAACATATTCAGAACTGAATGTATTTAGAAATTCCTCCAAATGAAAAATAAATATTTCCTTTGTCAACTGACACACTTGTACAGAATAAAAAAAATTTAAAGACTGGAATTCTTTTGGTCAAAGTTTATATTGTTAGTAATAGATATATCTAGTGCTTGTATAAAGAGGGTTTTTTACAAATATTTTATACATCTATTATTTTTGATGTTTATTGTCCCTTATTCTGACTTTCAAGTAATCTGATCTGGATAAAAACATAAAATAAATACACCTTATTACTATTTTTTCTTTTGCATAAAATAAAAGATTTTGTTTCTGTAAGTGGAGGAAAGACCTGGGAATTTTGATAGATATGAGAAAAGCAAAAACAAAGATTTTAAGGCTGAATGCATACAGATCAAATAACATTGCATAATATTGTAAAACATCTCAAACTGCTTTTCCAAGTTACACATCCTTGCCTACTGAAGCGTAGACAATGCTCTGACATAAGGTGTGAACGTCCCTGGGTTGTGCACTGCAGCCCACCTTCAGCCACCAAAGCATTAGTAACTTTGTGGTTATTGGCTCACAAATCCTATTTTTTGATGTGTGTTTTCACCTAGAGGAGAATTTCAGATAATTTAATAGAAAAGTATAAATCTTCATGTATCAATTACTCTGTGATGATTTGCCCACAGATAAGTCATGGCTTTAAGAGCATGTACATCCTTTTAGTGTAGTTTCTTCCTTTCAGCTTTGGCTGGCTCCCTTTTCCTCACCTGTCCTTTGCCAGGGAACTGTTCTGAAAAGTCAGATGTGTACTCCTGCACAAGGAGAGGGAAATAGATCCCTTATACATTTTTCTTCTCTGTGTGGCCTCATCTTATTACTGTGTGTGGTTTTGTGTTTTAATCTTGCCTGAATTAGTCAAAACAATTACTAAATCGTAAGTATGAATGTATGACTTGCCTCTTAGGAAAATGTGACAGATTACATATTCAGTGCAAAGGTAGTTTGGATAACAATATGTGAAAAGGAGAAAACAGTACACCATTTGTAATAAATACATATGTCCTAATAATTTACTATTTATGTGCTCCTGGTATGGCAAATTCATTTAAATATATGATCCTAGACTCCAGGTCTTTTTAATAGCATGGCTATTATTTATGCTGTTCCTGTGCCACAGGTTTTTTTTCTTGTCATTGATTTTTTTTTCAATAGAAATGTTTGTTTTCTATTTTCCATTTTTTATAATGCTTAAATTAAAATCAATTATTGCCTATTATACAGCTACATGAAATGTAGTGATGTAGCATATGAAGAGACAGGAGATAAATTTGGATATACCTATAATATGTAGCTATAAAAGCTTGGAGACGTATATTTTTATTCATACACACATACATACATATATAAATATATATATGTGTGTGTGTGTGTATAGGAATATATATATTCCTTCCCTGCAAAGATGTAGTCAGCTTAGGATAAAGATATTAAGACACTTAAAGTTTTAATATAAAGTATTGGGTGTCATCACGATTAATAGTCTCATGACTTAAGACAGGCTCAATGTTATAGTTGAGCTTTATACATCTAGCCAGCTTTAACTGTTTAACTCAGATTATAATACTGAAGCAATATATGCTGTAGTGTGTTCTCAAAAGGTATTTTGCCTGAATTTATTTTTCAAAAGTTGTAATATATTATACTCAATATTTGAAGTTTTGGTTCAGCACATGAAGTACTATAAAGAAAAACAAACACCCAGTAATATGAAATATCAGTCTTCCAAAATGCCTTGTATTTGAAGAGGCATCTCACAAAATCACAGTCCTAGTTCTTTGTCTGCCAGGCCATTGGGCAGTCATTCAAATTGGATGTTAAATATTTGTTTAGAATTATTTTCAACTTTGTGTACATACTTAAGAATAATTACACTTGATCAAAAATCTCTACAGAATTAAGCCAGACTAACACTTGTATTTTGATAACTTATTTTCCTCTATTTGCATTAAAAGGATGAGAGGCAAATGCAGACTTACCAGAGATATTCACATACAGTGTTGTTTAGAAACATAGTAAATGGAAATTGTTTAAGCAACTGGTAAAAATTATAAATAATTAGTATGGAAATTAATTTGATCAGTTAATCAGGAAACCAATGACATAATCAGAGGTATGAAAATAATTACATGTGGGAAATAATTAAATTGAAGTAACCATAAAATCATAGAAAGCCTTTTTACCTCCCAGCAATACACCTTCAGTAATTCTCCTCCAAACCCCATAAATGCTATATTTATAGACCGTCAGTACAATTCTTTTAGTCAGGAAAGAATTTCTACAAATGAGACCCAAGGGACCTGCACTGAATTGCCTTTGCAAGACATTTCCTGTGAACTTGGAAAAGTCCTGACAGCTCTTTGTGAGGATTCTGTCTCATACAGCTTTAGGAATCTATGACAAAGGTGTCTACATCACCTGGTCACCCATTATAATCGCTAGAGAAAAACTTTTTTTTTTAGAGCAGGTTTATCTGGTTTACTTTAAATATCTACATTGTGAAGAGACAATTCATCTTTCAGCCACAAAAAAATGAGCCTGGGATGAATCCCATTTTACATGTCTTTCTTTTGAAAATTGTAAAATGAAGAATGCAGTCCTGCCTTTCTCCTCAGAAGAATAATGAGTTTTAAATCTGAAGCACTGTGAATTGAACGGGGTTTATAGATAAATCTGAATCTCTGGATATTGAAATAGAATTGATAGATCCAATAATCTACAAATAATTCTGATATATCAACCCACTAATGAGTGACAAATGGCATGATGTCTTACATAGATCAAGGGACAGATAGAAATGCCCAATTTTTAGGACCATAAATAAAAGGAACCTGAAACTCAGTCCCAAAAATAAGTGTGTCCTGAGGTCAGATCCGTTCTTGTTCTTCTAAAAATAAATTTAAAGTAAATATACAAGATTAAGACTTGTGGTTTCAATGTCATGATACTGTTGCAGATGACACATCATTTGTGAAAATGCATAAGAAACCCCAAGATTTTACAATTCTGTCATGGGGTGAGAAAAAATTAAGACTGGAACCATAAAAAAGGAAGCTTGAACAGCAATACTGCTACTTTTTTAAAATATTATTTTCATTTTGAATTTGCAGTGTCAGCAATATGCAATATATGTTACAACTTTAACCTAGAACTGTTGACTTATGTTTCAGGTATTAAAAACACAGCTTTGAAGTTCTTCACATCTTGAAATATAATTTTGTCTATTCAATTTTTTTCAAGTCATGTCAATATAGGTTTCATGTTCACTACCAGAACATCATGTTCTTTCTTTCTTCCATCATTTTATGTATTTTCACCAAAAGATTAAAGCATGAATATTTTTACTTTGTAAAAGGGACTGGAATTTAGTCTCTGTATTTCTACTAGGAGACAAAAAGTTTATTTGGGCACTGTATTTCTCCCCATGGTTTATAACATGGATGGATTTATGTGTAAAAAGAAATACAGTATTGCATAACCCAAGTTACACGAACCTTCTTTCTTCTGAGAAATAAGTCACAGTGCCCTTTCATTGAAATTTATATTTCCTGCAAACCACCAATATTTCTAGGAAGCAAAATAAATAAATATGCTGGAATTCTGCAGTTTACCCTGCTAAGGGTTCATGCCCAAGAAGACATTTACAATTTGTTATGAAACCTATGTCAGGAATAGTAAAGTCCTCAAGATCACAGAATCATAGAATAGTTTGAGGTAGATGGGACTTCAAAGAACATCTAGTCCAACCTTCCTGTGATAAGCAGGGACATCTTCAACTAGATTAGGTTGCTCAGAGCCCCATCCAACCTGACTTTGAATCTTTCCTGGGATGGGGCGCTCTTTTTGTGTTTCACCACCCTCATTGTAAAAAAATTCTTCCTCATATCTAGCCTAAATCTACCCTCTTTTAATTAAAACCCATTACCCCTTGTTGTTTCTCAACAGGTCCTGCTAAGAGATGTTTTCCCCACGTTTCTTACAAGCTCGCTTTATGTACTGCAAGGCCACAATGAGGTCTTCCTGAAGTCTTCTCTTCTCCAGGCTGATCAGCCCAAACCATCTCAGACTTTCCTCATAGGACTGGTGCCCCAGCCTTCTGATCATTGCTGTTGCTTTCCTCTGGACTGAGTCTAACAGGTCCACCTCTTCCCTTTGCTGAGGAACCCAGAGCTGAATCCTGTACAGGTGGTGTCTCAAAAGAGCAGAGTGGAGGAGCAGAATCACCTCCATCGACCTGCTGGCCGTGGGTTCTCTCAGCTTTCTGTCCAATTTCCATTCACCAGCATCCTCAAGTCCTTCTCGGCAGGGCTGTTCCTAGCCCCTTCAACCCCAAGCTTGTATTGAAACTGTGGGTTGTCCTGACTCAAATGCAGCACCTTGCATCCTGTGGTTCACCTGAGCCCACTTGTCCCTTCTTGAATGGCATCCCCTCCTTCAGGTGTGTCATCTGAACCACTAACTTGATGTCATCTGCAAACTGGCTGAGGGTGCCCTCAATCCCACTGTCTGTGTCACTGATGAAGACATTAAACAATACTGATCCAAACATGGACCTCTGAGGGACATCACCTGTCACTGATCTGCATCTGAACGTTGAGCCATTGACCACTACCTTCTGGATGTGACCATCCAACCAATTCCTCATCCACCAAGGAGTCCACTCATGAAATCCATCTCTCTCCAATTTTAGAAGGAAAGAAGTTGTGGGGGATCATGTCAAAGGCCTGACATGGTCCCCCACATGACATGACATCCATAACTCTTCCCTTGTCCACTGATGTAATCATTCCATCATCGGCCACTGGTTTGGTCAAGCAGCACTTGCCCTTGGTGAAGCCATGCTGCCTGTTTCAAATCACTTCCCTGTCCTTCATTTACCTTAGCATAGCTTCTAAGAGGATCTGTTCCATGACCTTCTCTTTTCTACCATTTTTAAAAATGGGTGCATTGTTTCCTTTTTTCCAATCAGCAGGAACCTCATCTGACTGCCACAACTTTTAAAGTATGATGGAGAGTGGCTTGGCAACTACATCAGCTAATTCCCTCAGGACTCTGGGATGCATCTCATCAGGTACCATGGACTTATGTATGGTCAGGTTCCACAGGTGGTCACAAACCTGAGCTTCTCTATTCTCTGCATGCCTATTTTATTTTTTACTGAATGACGAGTTCTTTTCCAGATGATGCCTGATCTATAAAGATTGGTGTCTGTGGTGTCAGGAACTGGAGTGAGTGTAGGTGTGTGAATGAATGTGTGAGCACTAGTGAAGATCAATCTGCTCTTGACAGTGAGCAGGTGAAGTGGCTTATTGAGAGTGAAAAACAAGCAGGAAGAAAAAGACCCTTGTTTGTCCCCTGGCCTCTGTGTTGATCGAATTATTTTGAAATGTTTAAATCCACAAAAAATGGGTTGTTTATTCACCACATACAGAAACAAATGGTTTAGAATCTTTTTGAGGCATAATGGAAAATGGATTTTCATATGTGACCTGAAGAACAGAGATGGGGACTGCATTATGAATGTTTGGTTTTTTTAAAAAAGCATTAGGGACAAAACAGTGGGTGGAAGTGTATAGATGTACACATGAATACTTGTGCATATTTTACACATTTTATGCACACCCAATTTCTTTAAATGTGCTGTTCACTCATTTTCATTCAGAGGAAAGGTTTTACAACAGCACTTGCTTTGAAGGAGAAAGACATCTGTTTGATACGCTAAATGATTTCTAAGCTGAAGATGTGACATGCTATTAAACTTTATCTTCTTAACAGTATTGCTGTTCTGCAATCATTACAAAGAAATTGTAATGTGGAACAATACACAGAGAACATCTGTAAAAAAAAAATATGCATTTTAAATGGTTTTGTGAATACATGCCCTGTGGTTAGACGTAACTGTAGAATTACGCTTGGATGAAACCCGAGGTGACAGTTAAGGGAGCACACTAATTTAATAACAGTTGATGAATTAAGAAACTGTATTACTTTTTAAAATCACTTAGGAAGTCTCCTTTCAAGCCCCTTGGTAGTCTGGTTGATTCTTCTGGACAGCATGTCAAAAAGATTTGGAAACACATAGTCTGTATATACCACCGTGTCTGGTTTAGCTTCTTTTTCGCTTTCTAAAGAAACTTACATCAAAGCTTTATATTTCCGTTCCAATAAATATGCTCTGTACAAGGGTTTTCTTTTTGGGACAAAATAATGCTGATTATCACAAAATTTATTCTAAGCTGAATACATAACCTGCAGCATCCATCACTTTTAAATATATTTTCTTTAAAAGGAGAAAAATATGTTAATGAGACAAAGTCTTAATGGTGATAAACCAATTCTTTATGTTTTTATGCAACAGAAACCAAACCATTTACATAAATGTAAATTTCCAGGAAAACTCTTAACATGATGACACAAGTATCTAATGATTATAGTCAAATACCACAAACTTTATAAACTCAGTGTCAGAAAAATGACTATGGAACAATTTGAACTGGACAGTTGTGGTTTCTAAAATTTCTCTTTTCAAAACAGTCAGGGAATGACTATGACTGAAGTAAAAAAAAAGAACTTACATACCCAAAGGATAAGTCACAGTACTCAAAAAGTCCTCAAATAAAGACATTTCAGTTACTTTTTCTAATGGATTTAGACCTTTCCATATTTACCCTTGATATTTCCATTTCCATAATACATTATTTCGATGAATTCTTTATGAATAACAAATTAACATGATGCCTGATCTGACAAGAAATTAGTGAGTGCTCCTCTGAGTAGAAGTGGAAAGGCAATGTCATCACATCTAAAAGACAGAACTTCTGAAGCAGACGTGTTTTAAATGCAGAAGAGATGGTAATTATAGTAGAAACATGTTTCTATGTACATGTACATGTTTCTAAGCAGCACAGGTTCTAGCTCCAACTTCTTGTTTGTCAGTGTTTGAACCTTATTAAAACTCTACAGCTAGCACTGAACAAATTGTTTTACAACTCCATGAAAATACAATGTTAAATGGAATAAGAAACACATCCTAATTAATTTAATTTCATGCTTTTGGAAATGACTCAAAGGGTCAACAATGTCCTGAAATGTCCAGATATCCAGTGTCCAAAAGTCTGCTCCCAAGAGAAAGATATTTTCTCCTTCTTCAATAGTGATAATACTCTATTATTTCTGAAGACCATGAAGCTACAGTTTTTTCATGGAAATTGCACAGCTGACATGGCTTTGGGAGACTGAGTTAAATTCTTGTTATTACAACTCTGAATTCAAACTTCACAATGGGATTTTTTCCATAAACCAGAGAAAATGTCATTTGCTGTTAGATCCCACAGTAACCTAACAAGAACGACAGTTAAGCTATAAACTGCAAGGAAATTTCTCTGGAGACATTTTGAAAAATGAATGAACAGTGCATTTGCAGCTTTGGTCACTTAGGTAAGTTTTATCAAAGGGCCTTGGAAAATAAAGAAGAACCCAATATAAGTTTATAGCTGTTTTTTTCTTGTGCTATTCAGCTCTGCAAGTCAAAAGGGACAAGCACCAAAGATAAATACCTTTTTTTATTTCTCACTACCATGTTCATGTGGACACAACCACTATACAGAGATGAAGGTAAACATAGGATTGATCCTATCTTTTCAGGGACTTTTTTATTCCATATATTTTAAAAAGTCCATTTTACATGAAGTCAATCTTTGATAACATATGTATTAGCAGGCTATCCAGTCTCTGCAATGCCTTTGGCAGTATGAATATGACTAGTTTTAGAGCAAAATATTAATAATTATGGAAATTTATTAAATTTACTACTTAAACTCTCAATGAATAGTTCAGAAATAGCAAATCTTTAATACTTTCTTTGTTATAAAAAAATGATATGCCCTGGTCCTGCACTTTCTCAAGTTCTGTACCTTATTAAATGTTTAACTTTCATTAAAACTGTTAAAAAAGTTTAAATTTTCAGAACAGAGGTCCCTTAGGTATTTTTTTTTCTTTCTTGTGTTTTAACACTTGCACAGCCTCCACTTAGAAAGATTACCTATCTTTCCACTATACTCCATCCCACATATATAGAAAGAAGTAGCTCTTCATTTGAATAACACAAAGGCCAGTCTTGTTCAGAAAATACAGTTCTAGGAGCAAATCTAGATAAACAGTATGAACTATAGGGAAACACAGATTTTTTATTTCTTAAAAAATAACCTTGATAAATTAAAAAGCAGGATGTGTAATAAGGAAAATATTCTTGCTCTGGAAAAAAATTGGAAGCCATTAAATTCTGATTCACCAAGAAATACCACCATAGAAAACCCACATTTTAAACTAAATGAAATGATTAATGAAAATGCAAAAGAAAAAGCTGTATGCCTTATGAACTAAGGTTCTTTCAGAAAGATTATTGTAAATTGTGCTCTTTGAATTAAAATGTGCAGAACAGGACATGTTCAACCTTCATTCACTTTTGCTGATGAGCAGTTGTTAAAGGTATAATATAAAATCAGTCTGCCTAAATATTGTATCAGTGCTTAAACCTTATCCTTTTTTTCTGCCTTATATGTATTACTCAATTCTATTGATGCCATACCTGGCTGTCTACTTCACCAGAAGGTTTTGTGAAAGTGACAACTCACATTTTTTTATAGGTAAAAAGAAGCACATCATAAGCACAGAGCTGAGAATTTATTGTTATTTCAATTAATGTTTTATCTGTCTAAATCAACTAAAGGATTTCAAGAGAAAATCCTTGCTAATAATGTAGGTTTATTTTCAAAGCAAGTAGAGGTCTCAGCATCAGAAGTTGGAGGGGCCATAGCTCTCTGGATCTAGTAGGGTCCATTGGACACTGTAATTATTTTTTGTAATGCTGGGATTTCCTCTTTGATAATACACCTAATATGCACTACAAAAGGAAATATTTGATATGTGATGTTTGTTTCATACAAACAATGCAAACCTTTTACCAAAGATGGAATTACTTTTTCAACTTCCTGAATTTGAAGCTTAACCTGTTGATGGGCCAGCCGAGTTGTGTATTCCGATGCATGTCTAATAGGAATGACAAACACATGTAATGGCTGCCGGAGTAGAAAAACTGATCTATCAACACACCCACAGCTTAAGATTAGTAGGCAAATGGGTAGAAAAGCACACAAACCTCTGTCATAGATATATGTTAGCAGTGCACTTTTTCTTTTCCTCTCAAATTTTTGTTCCTGTTTTGCTGGTGGAAGCAGGAAAAATATTCTCTTTAGGAAAAGTCTCACAGGTAAAGCTGAAGACTCGGTCAGAGGACGATGTTTAAATAGAAAAGAAGAAATAATTATGTAACATTAATATATTACACGCCTTCCTCTTGCTCCACAGGAGCACATCTTAAAAAAAATTATATTTATTCCTGCACATCAAGGAAAATTAAGTAGTTTTTTATGACTTAGACACTTTGAAAGAAGAAAAGAAAATTAAAAATTAAAGAGCAAAAAATCAAACCCACCAAAACCTGAGGAAATAGGACAAGATCTTACACAGAGGATGACTTTATATTTTCCTAAATGTATTAATAACAAAAAAAGACATTTCTCAGTAGTTACCATCTCATGTCTCTAAACTAGTTAGAAGGGAGTTACAGTAAAAGATTTTGATCCACCATTAGAAGTTGTTCCAAGGTGTGGTAATAAGTTCCTTAGCTCTTTCATCTACCATGTGAACATTAAATACATGGTGCAGTTTATCTTCTTCACAATCTCCTTTAGTAAGTTGGAGTAACCATCATCAACTAATCCAAAAGCAGCTCCTGCAGAGGCTTGCAGGGCTGGCAGTCAGTTGGTATGAGAGATTCTAGCCAGGAATGCATTTTAAGAGTCTGGCACACAAACCTAGTATTTTGTATTCTCATACTAGGTTAATGAGAACAGATAATCTTAGTATGCTACACAAATAAGCTGTTGTATTTTACACACATTCGGTCAAATAAAAAAGTGAACTTCAAATTTGCTAAGGATTGTATGAAAACAGGAAGTAGCAAAATATTTATTAAAAGTTGTCCATAAATATGTTCAGCTTTAAGGAATAAAAAAGCATATCATTCCTAAAGCAAAACATTCCATTTAATTGCCTAACCAAATTTATTCTGTAACAGATATTGAAACTCATATCAGAACACCCATAATAATCTGCTATCTTGCAATAGGTATTTCTCATTCTCTTATAACTTCTATGTAACCAGGCCTTCCAGCAATCAAGCTAGATGGAAAATTTTAAAGGTATAATGGAAGGTGCTGAATAAACTTTTTCAAGGGGAAAACAATAAAATCATAGGCTTACCTCTTAAAATTTCTATAGGGTTCTTGGAAAGATTAGACGTCGGTAATGTCAAAACATAACACTGACAGACTGAAATATTTAATTATTGACAACTGTGTTCAACTGAAAAAGTAAGTGCTAGTTTTGGAAAAAAACTCTTCCTGTGTGAAATACTGAGGGTTTTGATTGCATATTTTTTCCATCAAGCTGTACTTTGATGGAAAATTCCCAGTCAACTTAAGATGTAATTCTTTTTACCCCAAAAGAGAAAGGAACCAAAATAATGAGTTACACACTAGCAACTTTATTAGGACCTTAAGTATCTGTGTTGTTTTAAAAGCCCCCTATAGAGACCATTGCCCAGTAGTGAACAACAAACACATAGACAGTTGCTACCTAAAACCCCACAACTTAAATTTATACAGGCTACAAAATTTTACACACATGAAAAAAAGAAAGTGGGAAAAAAGTAAAAAAGAATATAAAGAAGAGATGATAAAGAGAAATATATGATAGGTTATGTTGAGAACAATGGATAAATGCTTGAAATATTTTAAAGATTTTTTGTTATTCCTTTTTTTTTATTAAGGACATTCTATTTTCGTGTTTTGTTGTGGGGTTTTTTACAGTTTGTTTGGTTTTGTCTTTGTTTTTAATTAAAACACCACTTATATTTTTCGGTCCTCTCTTGGATCTACCTTTTAGAAGTGACACTGAGGATTCACTGCCGTACCAAGAGAATACAATTGTGCATTAAACCAACTATTTTCTATAGCCTTTTTGGGTATTTCTTGTCTGAAAAAGCATTTTATGTAGGAATAAAATGTTCAAATTTTTGTGGCAGTGTATTTTCATATTTAGGTAGAAAACAACCACATTTTTTGTTTATGCCCTTTGTCAAAGAATTACTTGACTTGTTTCTAATCCTCTGCTTTTAAATTGTAAGAATAAGAAGCATTTTTATGTCTATTTCTAAAATACTTTTGAATTCTTATGTTTGTGTTTAATGTCTAGCTAGTAGCTTTTCCATTGAATTTTTATGGATGACTATCTGTGATTATTGCAATCCTTCATTTCCTCCACAGGTGGGTAAATAATTGGTCTGGTAACAACATATCCATGTTTGTACTACCTTTCAGATGTTTAATTTACAAGATTAATATATAACAGACCTATCAAAAGAATACAAATTATACGCTTTTCTATTAAATAAGACTCCATTAGCAAAAATTATCAGGAAACCACTTCCAGATATAGGTCTAGATAGGTCTGAGGAATCTGGTTTCCACAAAGATATGCAAGTATGTTATATTAATACAAGTACATATAATGAACTAACTAACAGCCATCCTAGGACAAATCAAAGATCCAGTTAGTATCCAGTCTTCAAAAATAGCTAAATTGTATACCTAAAGACTATAAGAAACATGGAAATATAATTGAGTAAATTTTTGCTCTAAATCTGTATGGAAGTATCGGGTTTCAGGTAAAAGACAACATACTAGAGAAGGATTTTGAAAAGGCTGATTACTAATTAGCATAAAGTACTGCACTTAGACTGAAGAGTCTTGTTCCAAGTGCTGCTTCATACTTTGAAAGATTCAAAGTAGAATTTTATGTAAAAATATTTTTAATTTAAAACAGACATTACTGATACACTGCTTAATAATTTGTCCTTTTGACAAACAAAAGAGTATATTAAGTATTTTTAAAACCTGGAAGAACATTTGAAAAACTAAGGTTGTTACCTTTGAAATGTGTGAAGAATTACATCAGCAGTATATCAAGAAAACAAGGATCATTAATTCAACTGGTATAGAAATGGATCACTTTTCAAGTTTCAGATAGTTTCAACATTTTATTTAGACATTTGGAGTCATCTATTCTGGAAAAAAAAGTTCTTTTAGTAATAAACTTAGGTAGCCACAGTTCACCATCACCATCATACCACTATCAGAGAAGTACTCTTTAATTTGATGCAGCATTCTTATTACTGCGTCTCTGTATCTTACAAGAGCTAGGTGAAAAGCTTTTATTTTGTGACAGCGTTTGGTGAATATTGCCCTTTTCCTTAATTTCATATTCTGTGTATAGAAAAGAAAGACTGTAGACTATTTTGTCCTAAAAAATCTTTTGCAGAATAATATTAGAACCAGAGATATTGTCCCTGGAAGGGACTTCTGGCAGCTGTCTAGTCCAGCCTCCTGCTTCAAGGGCCTGAGGTTCCATGGCTACTTTAGGTACTGCTATCTAGGTGCTGCACTAGTGAAGAAGGTTTTCTTATTATCCAAAATCTTTTAGGTGTTTACTATTCAGATTTTCCTTTATAACCCACACTGTGATCTTCTTAGCATACTTAGGTGTTAGAAAAAATGAGGGGAAGAAATAGACACAAACCTTTTACTTTTTCAGGAGACCGTGTCATGGGAGTCTTTGGAATAATTTTTGTGAGGTATTTTTTAAGATATGGTCAGGTCTTATAGTAAAGAACAGGCGCTGGTCTTGTCTAGTTCCAACTTATGCTGTTTGGAAAACGGTTGGGTGCAACAACACCCTGATGCTTTTGCAAGTACTTTTATTCTGTATGTATCTATGCGACAAAACCATAGACTTCTAAGATGCTTCTGCATCATTCTATATCCAAAAAACATATTTCCTTAGCTTTAATGGCCCTTGGACCAGGGCATTAATCAAAAACTCAGAGGGAATTATTTTCTTTACATGATTGCTTTTACATGGGAAAATAAAGCTATATTCTCTGCATTCTGTAGTCATTTTTATGAATAAAAATAATCATGGAATCTGAACCTGCAAGAAGTCCAACTTCAGATGATATTTCAGTCCTTAGAGCATGTAATAAACAACAACTTTAGAATCTGTAGAATATGATTCAGCCTTCATAATATCATGTATGGCAGCATGAAGATAGCTATCCTCAGCACAACATCTCCCTTCAGAGAATCCAAATGTGTGAGTGGTCAATAGACAGCAATGCCACCTCCCCCCCAACTCTCCTGAAGTGATATATTACTTAAAGACACTTGAGTAACACAAGGCAATTAAAATCTCCAAATAGTAATCTTCGTTTCATTATTACTTCATGGAAACATTTACATTTTGTGAATAATGGCATCTGAATGCTACATTTCTGATTCAGTGATGTTTTACGTTCATCCTTAAGTCATATGACACCACACTGTGGAACACTGAACACCTCAAGCAAGATGAGAAAAGCAGTCAAAGTCTTCAACAGTTGCACAAGAACCTCTCCTCTGTAAAAAATGATGGACGTTTGTCACTCTCCTCCAAGCACCAAAAATTACAGGGTGTCTGGATTCCCATAAACTAGGCCAGAACCGGCAGCCTGGAATCTTGCATTTTATCAAGTTTCATAAATATCTGATAACTGTGGGGCCTGATTTAACAGATATATCTAAAAGATGTTTGACACACAAGATCTTTTTAAAAGTGCGGTGGCAACAGCCTTCCACTTACAAAAGAGCATGCTTGCATAAACTACTAGTTAGGCCAAATCCTTCTGTTTTGCATGCCATATGAACCATGTAAATATACTGTGCTGTAGGGATGGGAATCCATAATAGTCTATTCTGCAAATAGCATATGAAACAAAGATACAAGAGAATTCATCTAGTTTGGTCTCCTTGCCCAGGAAATGTACTTTTTTTTTTTTTTTGCACAGTACACGACACCATTTCAGTGGGGAAAATGAGAGGAAGTAGCAGATTATATTTGAAAGTGGTTTTTTGCTAATATGACTTAGAATGGAACTGTTTAATATGCATTTAACCAAAATATGTGTCATTATGGAGGTGTTATGTTGGCTTTGAGTTTTGAAAAATGTAAAAATTCTGAGCTGTCTCTTAATATAAAACTAAAAATAATACTAAACTTAATGAGCTGACAAAATAAATTTCATCTTTTCTTTTAAAAAGCAAGTTTATGCTAGCATGCTACAGGATTTCTTTATATATAAAAAGTTTCAGATTTGTTTCTATTTGAGAAACTATTTAACTACTCTTCTGTAGTTTATTTGGTATATAATCACAACTAGAAGAACTTAAAAAAATCTCACCTTGTAAAAAAATTATCTGAAAATGAAATAATCTGGATGAATTTTTCTACAAAAACAAACAGCTGAAGTTACAATAACTTCAAATAACATTTCTCCTTGAAACACGAAACCATATTGTTTCTTCTTTTCTGTATTCCAACATTCCATTCCATAAATTATAAGTAAAAATCAAGTAGAAGTAGTCCTTCCAGTAGTAATATTCACATACTGTGAATGTTTTGAAGTTAATGTCTTAGAACATGAAACTTTGGTAAATGTTTTATGAAATGTGCTGTGCGCATGTACTTGCACTCCATCTTGGTGAAGCTGAATAAATAAAATAAAAAATTCTTCATCGCATCTTGCTTTCATAGAGCTGAACAGCATCTGGCCTTTTATGTTCTTCCTCGAGGTTAGCTGCTTTCCATTAGACTGTGGATCTTTAGAATTTGTTCTGTCGTGTCAAAAAGCCAAGGCTGACTCTTAGGAGATGTGCAGGAAAGAAAACACCATGCTTTATCTTTTCAGTATGGAGATTAACTTCACCATATTAATTCCAGCTACAGCTCACTTCTGTTTTAAGAAACAAAAGGATTTGATACCAGCTCATCAAATGGCATCAAAAATATCATAAACTTCAGAAAATTGCAAACAAAGACAGTTTTTGGCTTATAATACAAAATTATCTTCCCTGTCTCAAATCCCCAGTGGTGCACCAATCATCAGGTCCCAGAGGAACTCACCACTGAAGGCAATATATACACTGAAAAATCTCTCCAAGGAGTAGATTTCTATTGCAACAGATTGTAACGCCAGAGGTGAGTCTATGGCTGAGTGTGAAACTCATTAATGGAAATGCTGGTATTCTGTTTTAGGGAGTACAACAGAAGACAAATGCACCAGTCTTAAGAAAGTTTCTGATCTTTTGAATTAAGTGTTTGATTGGCCTTTAATGTCATGATGATTTCAGTACATCTACATGAAACTTGCAGATTGTTTTGGTGTGACTGATAGAGTATATTAAGTATATTGCTGTAGACATTGACTTCCTCAGAATGATAATCCAGAATTCATTCTGGTGATGACTTTGAGATTCAGACTCCATTTTCCCCTGGCCACTATTACTTTATCCTGTGAAATAATGTCTTATTTGTGGTAAATACTTTTTTTTTTTTTTTTAACAGACAAGAAATGGATCTTTCTAAGGTGGTGTGGTTTCCCATCCTGGTCAAAGTTATTTCTTCAGTTTAGCATACTATACAATTAGTAATCTCTTTGTAGGTAAGTAAGAGGTACATTGCAAACAACTTCCATTTGGGGCCATATAGGGAACATTTTTGTCATGCAAAGAGGGGCTGAAACCTCATCCTTAAATTCCAGTCAGAGAAACAATGACTACAAATTAAAATGGACTGTATTCGAATCCAATAGGTTTGACACATCACTGAAAATAAGTACAAACTAATTTTCAGTCTGGAATAGATGATGGAAAGGTTGACCTGTCAAAATGGAAAAGAATGTGAAAAAATTTTAGGCCATTTTGTGAATAGGCAAATACCCTAATTGATGTGTAAATTTATAGTCTTTGTTTGATAGGGTTTTTTAAGTGTGGGGCTGGGTTTTATTTCTTTTTAAAAGCTTGGAGAGGCATCACTACAAGCAATATAATCAAGTACCAGTACTAAAAGTTGGTGTGAAAATGACCTGTAGGAGGAAGAAAAAGAAAGAGAAATACATTTGTCTTTTATGAAGTTGAAAAGATAAGAACAGTTTAAAATAAAAAAGTGCAATGAATTGTTTTAACATGTTTATTTAGGGAACAGGTCTGTAGTGTTACTTAATATATTTTCTTCACTCAAATATGAGGCGAAAAATGGTAGTAGTGGTTACCTTCAGGTACCCTAGCAAAAATAACATAACTGCCACTTACACCAGTGTGCTTGATGAAGCATTGTTCTCGCACTCAATTAAACTATCATGCTGACAGAAGAAAAATGTTGCACTTTGTTGCACACTGTCAAACATGCTTTGCCTTCCAACCTCCATTATTCTAGTTAAGTAAAAATGTATCAAACCACTTAACTGTGCCTGTCACAAGAAAAAAAATATGACAATAGGGTTTTAACATGAAAATTTATGAATACTCTTCCCAACTTTCTGCAAACATCAATAATACTAACAACACATTTCCAGTAGTTATCATATTCCAAGGAACTTTTAGAAATAGATATCACATCCTTCTTTCTTATGTGATGCCTTTCTTATGTCACAGTTTTATCTTTATCAGCAGACAATGACTTTCTTCAGCTGAATAATAATCATATAAGGTCAAACTTTTTTCCCTTTTTGTTACGGCAGCGTGAAGTTTCCTCATGGATGGAAAAATCACAATCTGAATGTAAGGCAATAGGCAGACCCCTCTCTCCTCATTATATGAACTCTCACTACATGGCAGTCCAGTAGGCGACATGATGATAGGAAAGTGGACAGCGAGCCGCATCCTAGTGATTCCAGGATACTGCCAAACCACTTGCGGTGTTACAGACTGCCACAGAGCACAGTTGTCCTTGTAAAGAGAAAGGCATGAATCTCCCTTCGGAAGGGAAGCTAAATGGTAAAGGTCTCTTTAATCCTGCTGAGCGAGGCTCCGATACAGCTGTATCTGACTTGCTTTGACATTAATTTAGCTCACTCTTCTTTCTGATGCTTTGAGACTGCAACAGAGAAGAATGTTTGCCACACAGTTGTCCTCAGCATTCTGCCAAGTAACTGTTAGCAGCTAAGCAAAGTGACATCTGTGCATGTGGCAATTGTCTTTAGTCTGAAGCTATTTCTCTTAAATCTAAGCCTGAGGGCTTGAATCATCATTTCCCCATATTTTGCCAATTGCAGGGTGTTATTTTTACACACATTTTTGTTTGGAAATAACTACTGAAATCAAAGACACTGAAATAATAAACTCTGTTATCAAGTACCATTTACATTTTTATTCTGATTTTTTTTCTCTACACTAATTTGAGATGTCTATTTGAAAAAGAACAATTCAATGGGTCTGATTCAGTATTCAAAGCATTCTAGTGCTATTTCCATTGAATAAATCCAAATTTTAACTGCATTTGATTATTTTATATAATGAATTTATTTGATTTTTTTTTCCTGTGTGAAACTAAATTCTTTAAATGGAGACATCTAGCGTCATTTTGATGCCCTAAGCCATCCCACCTGCCCTCCAGTTGCTCCTCCAGATCCATGCATGGGTTTCCATAGGTTCTATGGAATGTCCACGAAGCACATTCACATGTGCTTGAATATGCAAGTACATCTAAAATAACATTATATAGCTAATTTAATGCAAACTTATTGCAGCTGCATTTTCCCTTTTGTCTCACCCTTACCTACACAAGCAACACTTAGTATTTTCTTTCCTTGTCTGGAATAAAAATAGCAATGAAACAAATATGTTGTCACCACATTTACTCTTCATAATCTCCCAAAATAGACAGGTTTTCTGGATAAATTATTCTCAGATATAGAAAGAGGAAATAATACTTATTCTCTAACAACTGAAATTTTGATTTTTATAAGCCAACAAGTTTTACTTCCATTAAAAACTGAAAACACCTCAAAAATATTAATAAGGAAATTGATTTGTTAACAGAGACAAAGTGTGGTCAGATCCTCAAACTACAAAAATTAGTATAGCACCATAAAAGTTGTTAGGTCTATGCAAATTTGAAAGAACTGAGAATCTGACTTTCATATGTAATACAGGATTTTTTTCTGTCAGAAACTTATGTAGAAGAATATGAAGAATTCTCATTTGTAAATACAAATAGGTAAGACATGAACAGTATTTTGAACTAAAGAATATATCTTTTTACTTTGAGTTTATCAAGACTTCAATGCTAAATTTAGCGTACATATGTATACATGTAGTAATTAAGCTGATTTTTCACTTTACAAATAGGAATTAGAAAAAAAAAACAACCTCATGCATAGTCAGTTTACAAAAGATTTGCTTAGAGGAAGATAAATGCAGGTCAGAAATTTTGTTTTGGCACCATGTCAGTCATGCACAGAAATTGGATGGCCTTACTGCACTCAGGATAAGATGCTTCTGTCCACATGACAAGAGTGAGAACCATTGTGTTTAATTCCCAGATAGTTTTAAACTTGTGCATGCAGAAGTTGTTGCCTTCTTTAAAAAGTAACCTTTAAGAAAAAGACATTTAAAAAAGTCTTTATTTCTTTTTCATTAATAGAGAGCAGTTCCTTGATTAGTTTGAAAATCAGCCAGGAATAAGCTTTTTTCTTTTCCTGTGAGTTGGACAAAAAAAAAAAAAATACAAAATTATACAGAATAAATAGTAAATATAAATCTAGTGAGAATTCATTGCAAAAATAAACCTGCAGTGTTCTACGTTTTTCTAACCTATTTTTCCCACAACACTTTATTTTCTTCTAATTTCAGAAAATATATTTTTGTACAAATAGCTAAATACTATTATCCTTCCTCATGTGTGTATTGTTGTAGTTATTCTGTCTGAGCGTTGTTTTTGGGTAGGGTGGGAAAGGACCTGTATTTGCACTTGGAAATTCCTAGCCACAGCAAACTCATTTCCTTCAAGAATATTTAAAGCCAGCACAGAAGTTATTTATATACATATGTATATATATATATATATATATAAAAAAATCAAACTTACTAAACACAGTAATATATTTACAGCTGATTCTCAGTAGCTTTTCAAATTGCCCAGGATTATGAGTTGAAACACCAGTGATGCACAATATTTTATAGCAGCGGCTCAAGAAAAGATTGTCCAAACTTAGGTAAAGCTATCAGATAGGGAAAGAAGCAAAAGGCTTGCAGTTTTCTTTGTTGAAGACATTGGGTAAACATAGTTACATATTTTTCCTTCCACATACTGATACAGAATGCACATGAAGTTCCGTGTAAAATACTTAAATATTTGCAGGCTCTGGGTGAATACACAAAAATATTTTATCTTTTATTTTTTCTTTCTAACTGAAATTTAGTATGACAACATTTCAACTCCTTTCATATTTATTATAAAGGTATGTTAGGTGTAGTTGTAGACAGTGGTCATGTATGCAGTGCATGTACTAACCTAACAAATACACTCTAACGTTGTAAATACAAACACAGGTGCTGGAGTTTTCTTTTTTAGGTCTTTTTTTTTTAAAGGAATCTAATTAAATGGAGGGAAAAAAAAAAGGTGTAAGGGTATTGAACATTTTTTCCAGAGATTGGGAAACAGAGAACAGAACGGAGAGTGCCATACACACCTTTATAAAATGATGAGGAATAGTGCAATAAGCAATCTTCCTCCCACAGTTCAATCACACAAAATTCTTGTTTAACTTGGGGTGTGACATATTGCCTGCACACAACCCCATGGCTTCCCACAGTGATCCCTGAGTTTTTCTTCGCTAGGATTACTGCTGTGCTTAAGTTCTGACTGTTGACATGTTATTATAAGGCACTTTTATTTACAATGGTTCCACCTTAAAATAAAATTACAGAAATTCGGCCCCAGCCCAACGTGTTATCACTTCACGTCTGCTGCTCCAGGACTTCCAGATAGTCAGGCTCAGCATGTAAATTAGCCTTGAGTTCAAAATACTCATTTTTAGTTTGTTCTAGAAAAACCTTTCTTGGCCTGGAGTACATGAGTGTCTCCATTAGCTTCAGCTCTTCATGTGTTCCAGGATAACGAACTTCCATGTCAGGCTGGAGCTGGACAATATTTTTTCTTAGGTACTCTGTGATCCCTAGTTGCTGAAGTTCTCTCTCTTTTTCAAGAATGTTTCTATACAAGCAGCTAGCATCCTGAAAAGACAGAAATTCAGCAGATTGATCTGTAGCCTTGTATTTGACATTTGGACCTGTAAGTGGTGAACTGTTCTCTCTTTCCAGGAGACTTCGACGAAGATATTTGCAATCATTAGCTTCCTTCTCACTTCCCTCCTCCTGTTGCTTCTCAGTACGTTTGGGGCTGAAGGATGGGCTGTGGTACACCTGAACCATGGGGGTAACTATTCGTTGCTCATAGAGAGTCGCAGCTGGGTGCTCCGTGGTGTGGTGTGTTGTCTTATGCCCGTACATGCTGTACTGAAGTTGAACCGGGCTGCTGTCCCTCACTTGTTCATCCACTTGTTTCTTTTTGGATCTTCGGCGCCGATGCAGAACAAGAACAACTATTCCTGCCGCACAAAACACAATAGTTATAAACACAATGAGCAGTCCTAATATTAGAACAGAAAGTGGGACAGCATCTGTAAGGGACCGCAGGATGGTGTCTGCGGTGTTGGCAGTAGGAGAAGAAGTTGTCACCACTACAAAACTGGCATGAGTTGGTAGGACAGGGCTGTTTATTAAACCTGGACACAAGACTTCACTGTTTAGGGATTTCAATTCCTTTTTTGCTAAGTGTCCTGGAGATTTACAAAAAATATCACCCATCATGGTATTCTTACTCAATTTTTGTATCCATTTTTGCAGTCCAACTGAATCACAGGTACAGTCCCAAGGGTTGTCTTCAAGTTCAATTTGTACCAGCATATCCAGTTCATCCAATACATTGCTCACAGGCAAATGAGAAAATTGGTTTGTTTTCAGATTTAATCTGGTGAGGGGAACACCTGAAAAGATATGGGGTGGCAAAGCCTGCAGAAGGTTGTTATTTAGGTAGAGGACTTTCAGTTTTGGCATAACATTAAATGTCCCTGGCAAAACTTCTTTGATGGCATTATATTCAAGGTACAAGTATTCAAGGTGCTGAAGGCCAAGGAAAAGATTCTGACTTAGCTTTGTAAGATGATTGCCATTGAGATATAATTTCTGCAGCCTAGTCAGATTCATAAAGGAACCTTCCTCAAGGATCTCAATGCGATTGTTCCCCAGGTGAAGCATTTCCAAGCTGGAATAGTCCACAAGATCTGATTTCAATAACGTCTGAATAATGTTTCCAGCTAGGATAAGCTTTTTAGGATTTGGAGGAGGGGGTCCTAAATCAGACAAGCTTTCAATATTTCGCTCCTGGCAGTGCATAAGAACTCCTGAGAGCATATGGCTGGTGCAGTGACAAGGGACGGGACAAGAGATTCCTGGAAACGTAGTAGGCTTGGAAGTATGAAGCACTAAACTTGGTTCTTTAGTAGGAGCTTTCAGGAGTGGAATCACCTTGGTGGAGAGGTGACTATCACTGATAGAGGTGGTTACAACCAAGGGCAGTGATCCTGAAGGATCTTCAAGTTCATTAACAGGATGGGTGGGACAAAGTGATTCTTTTTTCAACCGACTTAATATGCTGCCTTTGATAACTGAAGGACTATTGCATACAACATCACCTATTATGGACTGAGGAGGCATGTTTTCTAGCCATATCTTCAGCTGCAACAAATCACAGTTACAGGCCCACTTATTGTCTTCCAACTGAAGGTCTAGTATTCTTCCAATGTGTTCCAAAAAGCCAACATAGGGCAGTGTCTGTAACTGGTTTCCACGCAGATCTAAATGGGTCAATGGCACAAAACGAAATATGTTTGGAGGAAGATACTCAATGGCATTATCATTCAAAATAAGCACTTTAAGCCTGTTGAGCTTGCTAAAGGCACTTGCTTCAATCACTGTGATGAAATTGTTGTCTGCTTGAAGGAACTCCAAATTTTCCAATCCATTAAATGTATCTTCTTTAAGTGTTTCCAAAGAATTGTGATTGATATGGAGTTGCTTAAGAAGGCTGAGACCATTGAAAGCCCCAGGCTCAATATCTGCAATATTGTTAAAACCAAGATGTAGAGAAATAGCATTAACAAGGCCAGCAAAATCATTCACGTGTAACATACTCAGACCATTGTTTAACAGATTAAGATGGAAAGGCCGTGATGGTGGGACATTTATTTCTGATATCATCTTGATGTCTCTTTTGTCGCAGTTGATAATCATGGTATCATCCTTTTCTTCACAGGAACACAGACTCTGACAAGATCCTCTGACTGAAGAAAAAGAAGGCTGTGACTGGAAAGGGTCAGATGCAACCACAACTGAGCATAGAATAAAAATCCAAAGCTTCATCTTGTCCAGTAGATTCTATTAAAAAAAAAAAAAGAAAGAAAAAAAAAAAAGAAAAAGAGAAATAATAGAGTCATGATTTCACAGGGTTTGTGTTGTTTTATGGATTTTTTTTTCCCCTGGGCGGAAAAACAGTCCTAATGCTTGTCATTGAGCTGCTTCACCTTCCAAACAATATCATATCATTCAAAACACTTGAATTATTTTCTAATTAGAGAATATATATTTAGCTTAATGTACTGAATGAATAAACAGAGTCATAACGGGAAATCTTCAGTACTTTCATGCTGATACCCAAAGTAGGAAATAGTGAGGAGTGTATTGGTTTTATTTATATGCTGTATAGACTGCCAGTGGACAGCAGCAATAAGTTACTGTCCCAAGGAACTTATATCAAAGCTAATATAATATTTTTAATCGTTCCTTTGTGTCACTACATAGCACTGCAGATTTTAAGAGTATCTTGCTAAGATTAACTTAATGTTATCCAGCTGCTGAAGAGAAGAAATAAGATTTGGTTTGGATCAATAATGTCTTGTGAGCAAAAGCCCATTTTGTCAGGATACAGGGAATCTCTCTTTGGTTCTGCATTATGTATGGAAATCAAAAGGTATTTCCTCTGAAATCCTTGTACCCACAAACTGAAAAAGACGTAGAAAAAATAATTATCTTTCTTTACTTAAATTTTAATGTGTATGTTGTAATTTGTGGATATTTAGTGAAAGTAGGACCACAGCACACAGTAGCATAAAGTTTGCATATAATATACATATAAAAAATTTGTGTACACATTTAAAGTAAAAAAGAGAGAACTGACAATGCAGTACATGTCAGAAGAAACAAGCAAGCAAGGGCAAACTTTTTTTGAGATTAATGTTAGACTCCTTCCAATGATTATAATCCTCTATTTCCACAGTGAAATATATGTGGAACGGACTGTTCTTTACAAATTAAAAATTATCACTAGTATCAACCATATGTTATGTAACATAATTATCACCTTTCAAGCTGATCGTAAACTTTGAAACACTTGGTAAATTCATCATTACAATACAGCTATGGAGTCCCAAGCAAAATTTACATGTTTAAATCAGTCATTTATTACTGGCTTAAATTAATTTTCCTACAGTCTATTTGAAGATTCTCTGTTTCTTTCTGTCACGGCTGCCTAATTAGCAAGACCAATGGTAACTCTTGATATATAAGGTAGAGTGAAATCACTGCTTATAATCTTTAATTAAGTATTTCCACATTTCCAAAAAAAGTAAACAATAACAAAAAAACCCTTAAAATGCAATGGGTGATTTAAAAACCAGTAATGTTTATGGGGTGTGCTATTTATTTGAGGACTGAACAAAGCAAGATTCTTAAGTAATCCATCTAATAAAGGTTACAATCTTTCAAACTAAGTTACTGAAACATGAAGTACAGAAGGTCACTACACAACCAGGTGTGTTACTTTCTGAAAGATTAGAACCTTTTACAAGGATCAATTCAAGTACATGAATGAATATTTTTACAGTGTGGCCATATGATCTGGCATCTCATCAATGCATATTTTAAATATCATGCACCTTGGTTACTAGAAACACTATTTCTCAAGGCTTCCCTTAGAACAGATTGCAAAGATTTACACATGCAGGCACTTAATGCTGTGGTATGAGTATTACACACATACACACATTCAAAAGGAACAACAGCAAATGTGTGCACAGTGAATTTTTGTTTTTCTCCATTAGTAGCTCCTGGTAAGTGAGAGTAGAAATATGAGCTTAGAAGTAGCAAGTGCAATTCACAGTGTGAGAAAAGGTGTCCTCAAAAACTTGAGCTTTTATCTTTGTTTTAGTAGAGAAAATAATTTTGTTGTCTCATATAACCCTTCTTGAACTCCAGCTGCCTAAGTTTAATATATATGCCTTTAAGCCTGTTTTACCAAGAAGTATTGGATAAGACACACCATGTCAAGATGTTATTTTGAAGTATGCAGAATAATTCTAGGGTCATATTATGCTAGAGACTTATTCTTGCTTTACATGCATCACTATCCTCTCCAGTGACCCAAGGTAAAAAATACAAGCTCTTGACACGGTTGCTGGCTTCAAACCTACTCTATGACTAATTCAACTTTATTTCTGTACACTTTTTCTCATTAGAAATTCCAGCGTCAATACGCATCAAATTCAAACAGCACTTATAAAGTCCCTGAGCAAAAATTAAATGAAAAAAAAAAATCTGTAAGGCATGTTTCATTCTATTGCATATTGAGAAATTAGGTTATAAAAATGAAAGCCCTCCTCTCAGAGATGAAAGTAACAACATTCGTAACCAATTGGAAAACATTCACATTTTAATCATCGTCATACTTCTGTAAGCAGCACTGCCAGAACTCTCTCACACACATATATATACACACACACAATAAAAATTAATAGGAGATTTGTATTCCTTTTTCCTTTTTCAGTTTTTTTTTTTTCTTTTTCTAAACACTCAGAAATATGTGATGAAGTTCTCAGTGGGCTACTATTGTAAAATAAAAACTGCTCTCATGTAACAGATTATTAACATTTAACTGAAAGAATTCACAATGCAACAAAATGTAATTTAAAAGACTTGAAAAACTGACCTTTTCATGTGGTGAGGTTTTTTCAGCAAATTCCACATGGTAACTTAAGGTTTTTTTCATTTTATCTGCTTTCATGTAAGTCACTGCTGACTGCATACTGTAACTAAGCTCTGTAGGAATTCTAAAAGACTAAAAAATGTCATAGTTCTTTCTATGAGGCAAAGTTGAATACTTCCAGAAGTAGTCACCTTACAGCAAAAGCATTTCATGCTTCCTAAATAATAACTTATTTGGTTTTAAAACATTGAAATAGCTTGTTTTATTATGCTTGGGGGTTTATTTGTTTGGTTGTTTTAATTCAGCTATTTTAAAAAAAATTATGTTGAGGATTTTCAAAGCCCCAAGCTAAGAATTAGCAATTTCTAAATGCCTTTGGGATTTTTTATTAAATTCTTAAGGGACTCACAGTCAGATGATGCATTTCAGACCACTTTTGCACTTGAGGAAATAAAATCAAACACCGATTCGTCTCCCCTCAAGGGATTTGAATGCAGCTTTCCCTTAATACACACATTCTACACAGTAATCAGTTTGAATAAATGTGCCTGCAAACTCTGTTTAAAATACAGTATAAACTGCCATCGTTTAATATAAAAGTTATACAAAGTCATGCAGGAAAATAAATGCAACTTGTACTGAGAGATTAAATTCTCATGTGCTTAGCTAATTAACTAACTGGAGTCTTTCTTACCTGTACAGCAGCAACACTCCCCGATACACTCAGTAATGCACAGTTGGAGCAGCTGTTTCCATGCAATGTAATTTTTCCCTCTGAAAAATGCACACTTTCTTCTGAGTTTCCCTTTGCTGCAAGCTCTGGTAATACTACAGCTCCACAAAGTTAAAATCCTTGTTCAGAAGACAAAGTACAAAGCGTTCGATTGAAAAAATCTTCCAGGCAGCCGTGCACATCAGACCATCCTGTAAGCAGTTGTCCTTTTTCCTCAATTAAAATTCACAGCATACTTCACAGCTAGGCTGACTTTTCTGCATATAGTTAACTGTTTGCAAGCATTTGGATGCAGTAAACAAACAAGATGCTCAGCAGAGCTTGACTTGATCACTTGGTTTGTCAGATTTTTAGATGCAAGCTGCTCCTGTGTTCTCTCTGTTCTTTCTAGTCTTTCTTGTTAGCTCAGTTTGTTATTAGTCAGATTGCCAGGGGCTGGGAGGTAGGCGTAAATAAAGAGACTTCTTGGCTTTTGACTCAGCCTTTAAGCCCTTCCCCACCAGAGAGCTTTAATCTGCCAATGTCATTTAATACAAGATACAGCTCCACCTTGAGACAGATCAGCTCCTCCTCCTGCAATTTCTCTCACCTCCTTTCCCCCTTATCTAAGTGAGCCTCAGAAAGTAAAATTCAGCTAAATATCGTCTAGATTGCTTAAGAGCTGTTAATGCCTGATTTTGCAAAACAGTAAATACCCACTGCAGCTCTTGCAGTTTGTTCTCTTGGGCAGACCTTGCATTTAGTTTGTATCTGCGAATGCTTGCTTTAGAAACCTGAAAGCATTCCAGCCCAAATAGACTCCACAAAACACACCACAAGGGAAACTTTGTCCTCTGGAAAATATGTCTATCACGTTGAAGTGCAGAATTATTCAAATATATAAATGAGACTGTAAAGCTCTCAATCCAGTCCACTCAGTGTGACTGGGGTAGGGGTGAGTATGCACAGTTGTAAATACTTTATATCTGAAGAAAAAAAATGGAATATTAGAGCTTATGCTTGCACAATGACTGCCGTCAGCCCTTTTTAAAACTGCCCATCTTGTTCTGTAGGAAGACTGGGTTGATTGTAATTGTCTGTTTTACAGATGTTAGCACAGTGTTGGTATCTGTCCATGTGAGATTGCATTGTATTTGCATGAAACATTGCTTTGACAAAAAACGGTCTGGTTTGAGGGAGGGCATTTTTAAAGGCATGTATCATGCTTAAGGTATTATTTTCTTTGTGCTCATAAACAAGTAATTAGCAGATACAGTACAGCTACAGGAAAATGTTTATTCTGTGCAAGGAGGATGTTCCTTATCCCTCCTGCACTGCATGGGATGGTTTTATAAGCTGCAAATGCTACTTCCTTGTTCATCCCACTGCCACAGAGCCACAAAACATTTTGGTAAGCAACAATAGATGTGGTGCTCCAGCATATTTGCCCTCTAGAGCATAACATTTCTGTTTTGTTCTTATTGTGCCTTGGATTACTATACAGACTGTTTACTGCAGCCTCCAACCAGTCAGATTCCAGTAACTTCTTGTGCACTGATAGCTCTCTAGGTGGCCTCGTTGACCTTTAAAGGGCTATTGCAATGTACTGTTCCATGTGATGAAGGCTATCAAGATCTTGTCCTATATTTATACTCACACACATATACATAAACTTTTATATATAGTCATATGTATGTATGTATATCTTGTCTTATTAGAATGAGGTCTGCAGCATTTAATTTTCTAAAAATAAAAGATACAATTTAGAACAAGAATAAAACAAAGGGAAAACATTCCTAAGGAATAGCAGAAATTTGATTGCCATTCTTTTCAACACATCACTTATTTTTTTTTCAGTTTGCTACTTTTAATGAACCGTGTCTCTCAATCTAGACTTGAAGACATTTTACTGTTAAGGCTAAGGTTCTCAGTTATTTATGACCAGCCAAATAAATCATTATTTTCTTTATTAATTTTGAATTTATGAGTTTTAAGTAATTTCTATTTTTTACTGAACAGTTTTCAAGTGTTAACACTTGTGGTTGGCTGTTTGAGATAGAGAATATCTCTAAATATAGATATTCACACTAAAAGTGAAAACAACATCATTCTTTGCTTTTGAGTTGACATCCACCAAAAATCCACATTATTTATCAATAATATTTGTCATTCAAAAACTGCATCTTTAACAAGTTTTTAAAAATGGTTAATGATTGTTTTTCTACGTTAATTCTATGAAACATTAAGCAGATTATTATTGAGAATGTGATTCTGCAAGTTCATCTGCATGTCGGTTGAACTGGCACAAGGTTTGTACCCTGCACTTCAAATATTCATCTTCATCAATTGCTCTGACTATTTTAAACTTTGTGAACCTTGTATAAATAAAATCTAAAACAGTCAGGCTTATGTGTACTGCAGGTTTATGATTTACAGATCAGCCTTCAAAATGTTAGTATTCATGGTGACTTGTTTATTTGTAATTCCATTGTTTAAAAATAACAGGAGGACTAAGCATATTTCAGTGGATAGAAAATATTTTCTCCCCATCATTTACAACTCACCACCACTTCTCAGAATGCACACAAGGAACCATTGATTCCACACAAGATGTAGGCGGTAAATAATATATCCTTCCCTGCCTGCAAGAAGCTTCAAGTCTGTATCAACAACTCTTCACCTATATTTTTGCAACATGAACCCTTTGAACTCTGTATGAGTACAGGTTTGACAGCTTAATATACCATATTGAAAGCAAGCATTTTCCTGGAACCACTAATTAGCATCTGAATATTCACAGGTGAGAGAGCCTGCTGAGGACCCAAAACTCATACATATATTATAAATTAAAATTGTATATGGAGCAACTGTCACCAAGGCTAAGACTTAACTAAGTAGTATCAAAGAACATGACATATGCACATACACACACCAAACCAAACCAAACCAAACCAAACCGAAACAAAAAAGCCCATAATGTTACATAGCTATAATTATGGAAGCTACCAGAGCCTACTATATTATTTATTTCGGATACAGAACACTTATTTCCCTCACAGAACTATTGCCCCTTTTTATGTATTGGGATAGGTCCTACTCAAAACCTTCTTCTGCTCTGACCACACTGTTTGTGTGGCTTTTTGCAGTCATGAACACATCGTAATTGTGTAAACAAAGGCTAGGATTCTCCTCCAAAAGTGATATACAGACCTAGTACTTATCGTCTAAGCATGAAATTTCATTTTTATATGACCCTTACTGAGAGGCAATTCTCTGAAATATCTGCTGAAAAAGATATTCAATTTGTAAGAAAACAATCAGGTTAAAGGAAAAAAATTTATATCACCCTATTGCATTTTCTAACTAAATTAATTTAGACTCATATTTGTATACCTAATGTGTAAGTATACAGATCATAAAATTATAGAATAATAGAATGGTTTATGTTGCAAGAAACCTTAAAGATCATCTAGAGAATTACCTCCCTCATCCAGCTGGCCATGCATCTGATGCAGCCGAGGTTATAGTTGGCTTTCTAGGCTGCACCTGCATATGTGTGACATTGTATGCATTGGTAACTACCATCATGCAAAAATCCCATTCCCTGAAATAAACTATTTCAAAGAAAGGCATATTAAAGTTAATATCCTTTATGTTTCATTTTTCAGGTTAAAAAGTCATATGGTCCTTTAAATGTTCTGCTTGAGTGAAAATACATTTTATCCTACTATACTTAAGAGCATGGTTCCTTACAAAATACTGGATTGTTAGTCATTTAATGAAGTATGATGCAATGGGAACAGATGAAACCAAGGTATTTTCCCTTGCATACTTCTTCTTAATAATCCTGTTTTGTTGTATTAATCAGCTCGCAGAAAAAATTTAAACATTTCTGAAATTTGCACTGTTTCCTCCTTTAGTATCTGTGCAATAGGTCTCGAATATTCTTTATTTCTTTTTGGGGTCTTTTTTTAGGTTTTTTTTTGTTTAACCCTTTGACAGAGAACTTCCAGTTCTACATAATATACGAAGAGTTTAGTATCAAAGTTAAAATTTCCTATCCTTTTCTTAGATTGTTCATCTTGCTCATAAATTTTGGTATTGGAGTGAGAAATATTTCTTGATCTGAATCAACCTCTTGGAACAGACAGATCCTCCTTTCCTCTCCTCCTGAACTTGGCAATATTTGAATGTCAATTAAAAAAAAAAATGCCTAGAGGTGACTGGTCTGTAGAGAACAAAAGTCACCTGAGTTCTTGCAATCTTCAGTTATGATGAATCAGTTGCACATTTTTCAAAATGTATTTTGCTTGCCAATGGCTCAAGAACATACACAAAGAAAGATTGGGTCATGGTTTGGCATTGCGCAGCACAAAAAGTTCTCTACTAATCAATTTGTACTCCCTTTTCTTAGCAATTTTTGCAACCCCAGAAGCATTATTATCCATTGACCTTAATTACTGTAGGTTTAGACTGAAGTCATCCTCTCCACTACCACCTAGCCATTCAAAACTTTCTTTGAAGCTGAATGGGATAAAGTGCCTTTTGACCATGTAGAAGATAAAACCTAGTGTGAAACCAATAGAATTTGTGTGGACTTCTATGGACTTTGACTTATTTTCTGATTACTTTGGGCTTCTAGTCAGTATCCATTAAAAAAAATACTTGTAAGTTTATATATATGCTAGTTATGTTTTACCTACTTTTTTTTTTTAAACCATATATTACAGTCAGCCAATTAATTACCAAGTGCACCTCTGAGTAGTCGGCTTCAAATTATAGTTACAAATATTCCAGTTGAAGTACAGTCAGATTTCCTGACTCTTATGTCTGAGAGCAGCTGACTGCCTGTCTCCCATAAAAAAATATCACTTCAGTACCAATTGTTGATGCAGCCCAAAGTTATAAGAATTGTATAAATCTTTTGAAATTATTAATGGAATATTTTTTTCTCCTGCAAAAGAAGTAGAAATAACTACTGGGTTTGCAGTAATCAATAATCAGAACAAAGGATATTACATTATTTGTATATGTTTACTTTTTTTTTTTTGGTGTTACAAAATTACTATTCTTATTCTTTTTCAATAAACAGGAATAAGAAAAAAATGAAAACATGAATCTGATGTGTAAAACAATTTTCTTTCCTTTTGTCTATGAATAATGCATTGATATTTAACATTAGTATCCTGTTAAACACAAATGAGTTTCTACATGCTGACTATGCCTAAGCCTATTCATGATGATGTGTGCCTGTGCCTAAGCTAATTGTACATTACATGCTAGTGCTATTCCACAAAATCCAGCTAAAATAGATTATATCAGGCAACTTGGAAAAACACCTGAAGAGTAAAGTCTGCAGTAGTCAATCAAGTTTGGTATTTTGATAGATTGCAAATAGCCATACCCTTCAATTTCTTTCTCTTGAGGGTACTATATACGCACAGTAGAATTCACAGACCCAGCACCAGTCTAATGAAGTAGTGCATTAGTATTTAAGCTCTGCTTTGAAAAATATTTTCTCTTCTTTCTGAGAATGTATACCCTTTAGAAAGCCACTGTGTTCTGAACTCCAGCTTTGAATACATAATACAGGAACTGAAGTGAGCACACACGTCAAAGAACACTCTTTGGATCTGTAAAGTAATAGGTAGTGTTCAAGAGAGTAGTAGATCTTAATGGCTGGTAACATGCTTCTCACCACTCTGACTTCCCAAAACAGGATTGATGTGAGCTAATTTTCAATCTAAAAGTTCATTAATTAAGTCCAAGTTCATCAATCTATTGGCCTGTTTTTTAATGTGTGGGCATATCTGGGTTAACTTGTCCACCTTAAAATGCCAATCTTTGGAATGCACCACTCCGGGAGTCACTGTAATTCACTGTGATATCTAGAACTTATCTATCCTAAGTTGGCAGGTACCAGTGTATGCTGGATCTGTCAGGGGTGGAGTTGATCTTCACAGCAGTGTGTACAGTGCTATGTTGTAGATTTGTGACTAAACCAGAGCTGATAACACAACAGTGCTTTTACTACTTCTGAGAAGTACTTGTACCATGTAAAGGCTTCCTGTTTTTCCAACTCTGCCCCAACATGGGTAGGTTGGGAGTAGGCAAGAAATTGAGAAGGGACACAACCAAGGCAGCTGACCCAAACTGACCAAAAAGATACCCCGTACCATATAGTGCAATGCTCAGCAAGAAAAAGTGAGGGAAGGGCCATATCTGGGAAAGTGCTTGGTGCTCAGAGAGAAAATGGGCATTGGCCTACTCATGTGAGGTGATGAGTGATCACCTTGACATATTTTTTTTCCTCTCTTTCCTTCATTTATTGAACTGTGAGTGTCTCAACCCATGTGTTTTTTCTCTGTTGCACTTTCTGTTCTCTTCCCCATCCCACTAGGGATTGGAAGTGAGCAAGTGGGTGTGTGGTGCTTAACTGCCTAGGTGGCTAACCCACAACACAGAGGTACAATAAAGCTCCCTGTCTCTAAATTCATCATGCCCATGCTCCTGTTTTGCACAATATCCATGTAGTCAGACTTTTCAGGAAGTGATAAAACTGTAAAAAAAACCCCCAAACTCCTTATTTTGACTTTACTTCCCAAAAGTCTGTAGGTAAATTCACTGTTCCCTGGTGCAGCTGCTGCATGGATGAGTAAAGACTGCAAGAGTATTGGGCTCTAATTGGAAGTACAGAAGCTGTAAAAATCTGAATGCACCTGACCACAGATACAACTCAGGAAAAGTGTGGAAGATGTGCGCTGTTACATGCAGTTACCTCCTTGAGTGTATTTTCTTAGCCTAGTATTCTGCTCCGTAGCCATAGTCCTTGTCTCCACTCACACTATTATCACAGAGCAAAGGGAGCACATTAAAGAAATTCAACCTATGATATATAGAACCCACTTCAGCCTTTCTGTCAAAGTGGGAGGAAGACACAAACCCACATCTGCCAATGATCTCATTTTTGGCTTCTATTCTCAAACAGATATTTATTTTTAGAAAGCAACTTTAAAAAATGTAAGCTTCATGTTAGTCACCATAAAAATAAACCCATTATGTAGAAAAAAAGTAAAATCAACAGAGTGAGTAGCATACAACTTCCTAAATTTAAAAAAAAAAAAAAATAGGAGTTTACAGTGATGTTCCCTGTATTGAATAAAGTGTATAGTTATATCTAAGCTAATTTTTTTCAGAAGATATGTCAGATTTCTCTTTAAAAAAATGTATACCTGAGGTACAAAAAAACATTGAAATGCAGTGAGAGGTGTTTTTTAATCACTTCAGCATGTTATATCGATAGCTTACCTTGTAATTTTGATGGCATGACTTCAGACTCACATGGTTCTATTTCTAAAAGAGGAATGGGCTTTTACAACTTTATTTAGTATTACTTTTTATTAGGCAGATGTGGACTCCTACTTTGCTTTTATGCAGTCTGATAATGCAGACCAAATGAACCTTTGTTTTCACTTTTGAGGTAAGAATAGGAATTTTTATTCATATAATACTGCATGTTACCTTGGACTGTTGGTTATGGTTCAGATATTGGGATTTCTTACATGGACCAGGAATAACATTAGTACAGCAGAATCAAACATTTTTCTTCTGTAAAAGGGAAGAAAATCCTCTTTAGTCTGAAGAAAGAAAGATTCAATTTATTGTCCTCAGGGGTGAGGGACAGGGACAGGAGCAGGAATATTTCCACTGAAAAAAGACACAGAAAGTAGGTCAGGAAGAGTGAACTTTCTGTTCTTTCTTCTATTAAAGAAGATGAGAACAGGGTAAAGTAGTGACTGTATTGAGAGAGTTCATGTCACCAGCTGTGATCATGTTGTTGTACACCTTTACTGTTCCTCAGTGACACTAACAGATACAAAAGGCAGGAATATATACATTATTTCTGCTTCCAAAAATCTATTGCCCTACACTCTACCTGCTATGTTCCTTTCCTATGAATAAAGTCTTTTCTGAACACTTAACCTTTGCAACAAATTGGCCTCATTTTTATGTGGAATTTTATAGACAAAGCAGCTTTGTCTAGAACCCATGGTAAGGACAACTTCCCAATTAATTTTCTGAGTTTTCCATAAGTCTTTATCTGACTTAAAAATGTAACAACAACTGACCATCTACCGGCATCTGTGAAAAGCCATATGGATTTCACTGAGTCACAGACCATCAGCAGGTGTGAGCTTCTCTCTAGGACAGCTACTGAGTCAGTAGCTGGGACTGGTATTCTACGTGACATCAGGGATAGATTTTTTCATCCCCATCACTTACAGCATGGTAGTCACTATCTCAGTCCAATTAATAACTAAGAATGTGAATAGTGAATTACTACAATGTGCAGTATAACCTGACTGAATATATGTGAATTATTTCTCCCCCTCTGTTTTCAGGTTGTAGTTGGATTTTTTTGAAAAAAAAATAAGTAAAAGGGTTTCAGAATGAACCAATTTTTTCAATTTAGAGAGCACTGCTCTTTATTGCATATAATCTGTCTTAGTTAGACCAATAAATTTCTATCTTTAGTACTGAAAATATTTTTCCTTTTCTGGACTTTTTATTTTTTGTGCAAATGATGACCATATTTTTGCCAAAACAGAACTTATATTGTTCATTGACATTTTACATCTTTCAGAGGCCTACCACGCACAAAACTGACATCTTGATGTTGCAATGACTTCAAATCATGAAGCAGGTTGCAGAGAGAAGTTGTTGGGTCTCCATCTTTAGAGACACACAAATCCTGATTGGATCTGTTCCTGGTCACACTGCTGTAGCTGACCCTGCCTGAGCCACAGAGGGTGGACTAGATCATCTAAGCAGATCCCTTCCAGCTTCAGTGGTTCTGTGATTCTGTGAAATGCTTTGGGAATCTAAAATCTGTTGGGTTCAGAATTTTAAGGAACATCACATTAAAATGGTTCTTAGAACTGGATTACTGTATCTCAAAACATAATAATTAGCATGTAATTGGCCTTATTCAAAGTCATGTATTGTTGTACTGTTTTTTATCATGGAGAAAAATGTAAATAATACTTTAATTATCTTAAAATGTAGTGTAAAATCTCTTAAATACCATGTTAAAGTAACACAGTTCATACTAAACAAGCTTAGAGAAATCCCAATATATTAAGAAGCTCATTTAATGACGGCTATTATAACTACATGTTCTTTAAAAAAGTATTACTATTCAATTTTACAGTCCCCTAGATCAATCTCTGATTAATTTTTAATATTTATGTATTATGTGGAGCAAAAGAGACAGTGATTCTGTCACAATTTAAAATAATGACCTAATCCATTTTTGAAAGATACCTCCATGAATTCCGCCTTACTTTGTATTTCTTGTTCCAATCTGTTGTGGTTTAACTCCAGGCAGCAACTAAGTACCACACAGCCTCTTGCCCATTCCCCATCCCAACAGGATGGGGGGAAGAGAATTGGAAAGACAGAAGCGAGAAAAATTGTGGGTTGAGAGAACAGTTTAATTATTGAAATTAAAGAAAAGATATAATAATAAGAAGAACAACAACAATAATAATGATAATGATGATGATAATGATAACAATAGTACATTTTAATGAAAACTAAAATAAAAAAGGGAAACAAATAAATCTCAAGGAAGACAAGTGATGCTGATGAAAACAACTGCTCATCACCAACCGGCTGATGCCCAGCTGGCCCCTGAGCAGTGGCCCCCTGGCCAACCTTGCCCTTAGATATATCTTCCAGCATGGCACTGTATGGTATGGAATATGTCTTTGGACAGTTTGGGTCAGCTGTCCTGGCTGTGCTCCCTCCCAGCTTCTTGTGCACCCCCAGACTCCTTGCTGTTGGAGCGATGCGAGAAGCAGAAAAGGCCTTGACTCTGTGTAAGCACTGCTCAGCAATAACGAAAACATCCCTGTGTTATCAGCACTGTTTCCAGCACAAATCCAAAACACAGGCCTGTACTAGCTACTGTGAAGAAAATTATCTTCTAGTCAAAACCAGTAAAACAGTGTGTAAAACAGATAACCGAATCCACTGAGACATCAGTTTATGCTCTTTAAAAAAAAAACTGTCTGCATTTCTGTGACATTTAGTACATAATTTTGGAAATGCACTGTATTATTAAGGCTATTTCAAAGAAAATATTTCACGTACCAAAGGATGTAACTTTCAAAGCCCTGGACACTTTGAGTGAACTTCTAGCAAAAACATGGACCAAATAATAAACCTTTATAGAACCTAATTTGAAGTTCACAGGTCTTCTGCCTAAAATTCAGTTGTCATTATAAAATACTCAAGTAATTGTATTGTCTAAAACACAAAACAAGAAAGCATTGAAATTCAAGGGACTGATGCCAGTACGTTGATTATCAAAGTATCAATCATCTTTTACAACCAGTCAGCATAAACACATATATTCCTTCGTTAATAACTAATCTGAAGCTCAAACAAGTACACTTTAATTAAAATGCACTACACTAGTCTATTAAAACAACCCAGTTAGAATCAGTGAATCCCTATTGGCTCAGTGGATGCAAGTAGGAAAAAATACAGTGTATTTTTCCATCCTAGCAATGCTCCCACATTTTGTTTTCAAACTTCTACATTAACCATTTCTATGTTTCAGTTAACTTTTTTAATTCTTTTGACACTGTCAGCATTATGCTAATTCTTTCATTTCCTATAAATATGATTTGCATTTCATACCTGCAAGCTTTTAACATCATCTTTTTTTAATTGTGGAAGTATCAACTGTTCAAGAGCTCGAACATTAACGTGTTCATCCATTATTTATGCAGATAGCAAATAAATTATAATAAATAACAATAAATGTCTGAATTTCAACTTTTGACTGCAGATCAAAATAATGCAATGTGGGTAATTAAAATTTTATATATAGAGAGATAGAGTATTGTCTACATAGATATGTCCATATGAGTGCAAAGATAAAGAGTGTGTTGACTCTGTGTTATCTTGTTGCTGTCCAGTTCTGTCACTTTTTCCATGTGATGTTGATTAAGATTTAACTGCTGCAACCTCATTAAGACTAACACTGAAGCAAGCAGGAAAAACACCAATTGATTTCTACCAAAGCTTTTGCTGACCCTACAGAGTTACTGGAAATAAATCCATTCATTGGGATTTTTTTAATGATTACTAGTTTATAAAAAAGCAATTGACCAAACAGTGTTAAGCAATATGCTGCGATAAAACATGCTCACATCTTTTCCAGTACTAACTTGCAATTTTGATTTCTTTTTCATTTTTTATTCTCTGACTCTTGATCTACAAAGGAAGAAAAAAACCCCTGCAAAACACTGACACTCAGTGTTCTGAATGTTGATAGATACTCATAGTATGTAAAACTTGTTCATCCATTTCTGGTTATTACCCTGCAGCATAGAGATAATATATGGAGGAGCAGTTTCTAAGTACAGATCAGTGAGATACAAATGTGAATTCTGCAAAAATCTGTTCATTAGTTGAAGGGACACTGATCAGGCTGCAGCAGTCTGATGGCAGATCCTCAACATGAAGCTGCTGGATCTAAGTTGCAGTACAGTTGACTTGAGAGTCAGGTGGTGGCTCCTGCTTATAAACAGGATTCCATGTTACAGAAAGTTTTATCAAGTAAAGAGTGATGAGCTGATAGGAGCTACAGTAGTAATACTGCTTTCTTTTTATTTTATATGAAAAATCTGTTGACATTAATTTTGCATCATATTTTGCACACAACCACAGAGAATAGCACTTGTCATTCTTAATCTGTAATTCCTTTGTAACTGTAAGAACTTACAAGAAAAGAAAATGATTCAACAGGAAAAGAAAAAAAGATTATAAAAAGAACTTAGATGAATTTTTTTAAACCATGGTACTCATAATATTTTCTTTTTTTAATATACATACACACTGATAATATGCAATCATATTATTATGACTCACTTTCAAATGTTTGTCTTTGGGGTTGGAAGGGTAGAAATTCAACAGAGAAATATTTTCATTCTCTATTCATTCTGAAAATTTACATAGAGTATATTTGAAAGCCTTACAGTGCCTTGGCCTTATTTGAACTAAGTAATTATCAAAATGGAAAGTTTCAGAGTTTTTCTTATGCAAAATAATGTACCTGGATTCAAGTGAAAACTGTACATTCAGTGAAGGCAGGAAAGATTGCCTTAGATTTATAGCTCAACACCACCCTCTCCTGGCACTACCTCTCAACTGAAATACTATCAGTGGACTGGTTTGAAAATGTTAGAAAACTTTTTGTATTGATTTTAAAATATGGAAATCAATTTTACTAATTAAAATAGTATCCTTAACTTACTGGAGAAGAAGAATTTTTTTTCTTTGTGTTGAGAACTGTAATCCACTAAAGTAAAATCTTCTGGGTTTACTGGTTTTCTAGTTTTACCACCATGAATATAAAGGTATTTTATTTTAGTTTAATTTAAAAGTATGTACAAACTTCTCCAGCCTTCAGACTGTTCACAGCCCATATGTAGTTAACACTTATATTTTAATCACTTAGAAAATCATTATTTATTCCCTGTAATGATTAAGATTAAAAATGTTTACGGAAAAAGTATCATTTAAAAAAATCATGAATTCATTACAGTTCAAATATAATATGAAAAACTGAAGAAAATACCACTTGAATACTGGGAAGAGCAATAAATAAGGAAGTAACCTATTGAACTTATCTATTTGTTTTATACATTGCTGAGGTATAACAGCTTTTTCCTCCCTCTATTTTCCTGCAAGCTCTTTTGAACAGCTTCTATTGCATTTATATGTTTCCTATCAAAATCAGTTTCAAATCCTGACTGAGTCTTTGTCAAAATTTCAACAGCTATCTGAAGAAGTGTATTGCTACTGTAAAAGCAGTAGTCTATCCTGTCATTAAAAAAAAAAAAAAAAAAAAGAGAAAAGGTGTTGTAAAGGTAATCTGGAATCAATTCCTATTAATATCTTAATTATTAGCAATCCCAAAAATTATAAGCATGTCAGTGTGTAAATTGAAAATTGATGACCCCTGGCATGAATTTGTTCTCAGGGCTCACCATCATTTTCAAAGCAACCAAATGACAAGCCTTTGACCAAATCTGAGCTTGGTATCAGCATCAGAAATTATTGTCATTCTCTCTACAGTTCAAATAATAATTTTATTTCATCAAATAATGCATTTGTTAATAAATATATGCATATTGGTATGGAACTATCTAGCACAGATTAGAACATTTTCACATTTTGGCTCTAATGACATAACAGAAAATTCTGCCATTCACTTCACTGAATCCGGTTTCATTTGGCAAATAGAATCATGCAGGCTTCTGCTTATCTATTCCATATCTGAATTTTAGTAAACTTATTCAGGTTCATAACTTTAATTTTTACTTTTATATTTGGGAATAGCTACAGTAATGCAATGATGTAGTTGTCTAGCAGTGTTTGCTATAAATATTCGACCCAATTATGAAGTATTCTTTTTTTGTTTGGTTTTGTCTGGGCTTTTTTTGTTGTTGTTGTTGGGTTTTTTTTTTACTTGTATTTCTGAAGATTAAAGAGCCAAACCAAAATATTAAAGCCCACCCACCTAGAAATGAGTGTGATGATGATGAAAATTGGAGTTGATTAAATTAAATCAGTATCTCTGATTATTCTCTGTATTTATTTTTACACTAAGCAAACAGAGGTATGGAAGTGCGGTTTTGCCTTGTACATCAATAGTGGGGTGGGAAAAATGGATTCACACATTATCAATAGCTAATCGTGTTCTCAAAAGTTGGTTACCCAAAGACATAAATGATCATATAAATAAGATCATTTACAAGCAAGACCATTTGACTAATCTGAAAAAACAGCTTTTAAACAAGACAATGATTTTTTTTTCTGCATTCCCTGTAGCCTTAGAATGAAACCTTCCCTCTAAATTTTGTTAAACTACCAGTTTATAGTTTTTCTGATCAGATATAGTAAAATCCAAATTGCTTGAATTCATGAAGGTTTTGTGTACCTCAATCAAAAAGTTCTCCTCTTGCATCTATTAGGCTTGTTGGATTATTAAGGAGTAAGATTATGTGCAAGGAGGCAGTTGCTTTAAAGAAAAGCGTGTCATGTAGATGAATTAGGATATCAGGTTTTAAAAGGAGGAGGTTGTTACTCCTAGTAAACTTTAGGGACACCATGCACCATTACTTTTTTCTGAAACTTTGATTTTAAAATAACACTCTTGTTTTAAAGAAAATTTGCATCTGGGTTTGCTGTTCTTTGTTCCTAGTGATACACCAACGTATCTTTTGCTTTCCTTTTTCCACTGAGTCTTCCATCTAAGAACCTTCAAGTTCTTGCACTATAGAGGAGGTTTCCAGCATTGAAGAAAAGGACAGCTAATGTAAAGTACTGATTAGATAGTGAGTTTGATTTTCATGAAAAACAACAGAAGAGAAGATAGACAAGGACAAACAGGTGTCTTTTCTGGCCCTGTACTTTTTAATAAGGTACTTTTTTGTAGATAAGGATGCCATGAAACTTCTGGTGAAATTCCTACATACTTCAGTGAAAAGAAAACCAAACTAATTGGGTTTTGATTGATTTACAAAGTTAACCAACCTTAAGAGTGGGAAGTTTAAACACTGTTTCATCCTAAACCATGATATCCCACAAATTAATGTATTTCATACTTCCAATATAATGATAATCTAGAAAACATGGTAAACCACTGGTTATGGGAAAGCCTCATAGAATCATAGAATGGTTTGGGTTGGAAGGGACTTTAAGGATCATCTAGTTCCACCCCCCTGCCATGAGCAGGGACACCTTCCAGTAGAACAGGTTGCTTAATGCTCCATCTAGCCTGGCCTTGAAAGATAAATTATCATTATCTACTTTTAAGTACCTATGAAGTCTTAAATCATTGAAATGTTGTGAAAAGCTGGCAAATTACATGCTGTAATATTGCAACAGAATAAATGATAAAATACAACTTGGTTGCTTAAAGTCAAGAGTTATAACCTTTCAATTACGTTGTTTTTACCCTCCAGTAAGAAAGACATAGTGAAATACAAGCTTGTCTTATGTTGTTCGTTGTTTAATGGTTTTCAAACTGTTCCTATTTCATTAAATTTTAAATGGTTTAAAACTTTATTGAGTTATTAGCCTTTGACGACCTGCTAGGTCTTCTTTTTACTATGATAAATAACAGTACCATGTAAATACAACTGTAGACTACAGTAAGTTAATTGTAGTTTAAATGTTACTGCTTTATTTTAAATATCCTATTATACTCACATGCTATACAAGCTAATGAATAATCTGAGTTCATGGTAATTCAACAATAATATTCCTTCCTTTTCCCTTTTTTTTTAGCTGTATATGTTTTCTTATATTTTCTAGAAACTAATCAAGGAACCATCAACATGAAGGCCATATTTTTCTTGACAAAGGACTTCAGAGGCTGAAAATGGCAATGCCCTCCCAAATGCAACCTAAATGAAGCCACCAGCCTTAGGACTCTAAGGAGCCCAGGAAGGGTGAGCATAACAGCAGGAAGAGAGGCACAAAAGAACTGTGTGTACAAGATTTTAACTGCATTGTTTTTTCGTATTCTTCCACATCAATTAGATGTGGACTAAAACTGATTAGACTCTTAAAATCGTATTTATATTAACAAAAAAATCTTGATTGTCCATATCTGAAAAGTGTGCTTCCTCTTTCTCTATAAACCAGATTTTGAGTATAACACCAGAGCTGGTCCTGCTGCTTGGATAAATGCACATGTTTAATCAGCATATCCTTTGTGGGCTCCAGATGCTTTCCAAGAGTTGCAACTCTCCTACAATTTGACCATCACAGTTGTAAAACCCTTCTGAATTATTCTGACAGGCCAAGATGTCTCATAAAACATTAACAGTTTGTGTTCAGGTAACTAAATTGAATCCCAGCTCTCCACTGACTATGGAAATGGGTCAAGAAAATACATTTTAATGTTTTAAACCCTGAGCCAAATTTCAGCCAGAAAAAGGCTGCTTAGCTGTGTATAACTGAGTATTATGGCAATACAGAAAATTCACACTTTTACTATAACTATTTCCTATTACAATTACAAAATGCATTTTACCATTGTCACATTAGTTTTTATAGACATTTTATAAAGACATCAATAAGATAACGTAAGATAATTAAGTTCATGTTTAAATGTGATTAAAAGGTTACATTCTTTCCAATGTAATAGGCGAAAAAATTTTATGAAGTTAACAAGACACAATGTTAAGCACTTACACATTTGTTTAAATATTTGTATGTATAAAAGTTATTTGGAAGTATATATTATATAAAAGCAGTTAGTGTGACTATGTTCTGCTAAAAAGCTATGAAATAAGTAATATATAAAATATTCAATACTGTATTTTATTTTAATAAGCATAGCAATCTGTATCAATTTTTTTTCCCTACCCCCCCACGACATATGGAAATACGTTAGCATCACTTTTTCCTTTCACAATTCCTTTATCGTGCTCATATATTTTCTTCCGATCATCTTGTTCCATTACTGATTGCATGTCTCATCAGTAATTTTGCAATTATCTTAAATTATGTCCCTAGTAATTTTTCTAATTATTTTGACTCACATACCTTAATTAATGGTATTCAAATGAATGTTTGAATTTGAATCTTTCTTTCATTCCTTTCTAGTCAGTAGCTAGCTCAGGAATTCATTAGCAGTCCAAAATTACTAACTTGTCACAAAAATAGTACTTCGAGAAGGAATTATACTTGATGTATTTAAAAAGTTATCCGTCTCTGCCCTCTAGTGGTCATGTCGTTCCTCAATCATATCTTAAGAGGAAAAGAACTCAACAATACAACTGAGAAATAAAATCCTTACTGATTTTAGCTTATTTCATCCTAGTTTACAAATTCAGTCAACTTTTCTGTACAAAATGGCTTTGTACAGTTCCTTTAGATTCATGCTTCTATTCTTTCAAAATAAAAACCAAATACCTTGTAAACAATCAAATAAGGTAATTTTTTCCATGTCCAGTATAATATAAAGCAGGCTTTTTTTAATTATGTTGCACTGTAGTTTCACTGAATCCATTTAAGAAATTTTCAGTTTTGAAGCACTGCAACATGGGAAATCATACCCAAACTCATTCAGGGCAATTTGCTTGAAATCCAATTTTTTTTTCTTTTTTAAGACAAATTGTAAAAGATAAGAAACGAAAAAAAAAAAGAAAAAGGAATTAAAAAAATCAGCACAAAACCAAAACATTGTGCTATAGTAATCATTTTATTATAATAAATCTAATAACTCTGTTTTAAAAGATAAGCCAGTATAATTTGTTCCTTAGAAGAAAACAATTCTAAGATATGAGCTTAACATTAGTGAGATTCTTCCCTATCTACAGGGATAGAATTTTGCTTCTAGGTTTGATGTCAAAGAGCCACCTCCCGCCTGGCAGCCAACTCTAAAAATCCTCTTTTGGCCCTAGGAAGTTTTCCTTTTCAACACCACTGAGACCTGGCTGACAGTTTGTTAATCCTTTCAACATCTCAACTGAGGTGCAGGTGGAAGCCTCATCTGCTTCACATCTGTTAATTCTGTCTGCTCTGGACTGTTTGCTCTTCTTGAACCTTCTCTTCAAGTTCAGTTGCTCTCAATACACAGGGGTAGCCTCCACCATTTGGCAAGTTTCACCTGACCTTCCCTTGCTCTTTGGAGGAGCACAGAATTATAACTCCAGTTCAAAGGGAGCTCTAGAGACATCAGTCCTAAATCAGTAAAAGCAGGACGTATTTCAAACCTGAATGTTGTTGTGCAGGGATTTGTCCTTTTGCCCTTTCAAAATCTTCAGGGATGAAGACTTCACAGCCTCTCTAGGCAGTCTGTTCCAGTGTTTGATCACTCTCATTGAAAAGACTTTTTGCTTTTTCTTCTTGTCCTATCACTTAATACTCTAGAGGAGTCCTGAGACCAAAAAGACTGGCACATGACACCAGCTCTTAAATCAGTTGGTGACTTGTCACTAGTGGTGTTCCCCAGGGCTCAGTATTGGAGCCTGTCCTATTTAACATCTTTAATGATGATTTGGATGAGGGGATTGCGTGTACCCTTGGTCAGTTCACAGGTGACACCAGGTTAGATGGGAATGTTGATTTGCTTTAGGGTAGGAAGGCTCTGCAGAGGGATCTTGACAGACTGGATTGATGGGCCAAGGCAAGGACAACTGCGTGAGGTTGGAAAAGGTAAAATGATGGGTCCTGCACCTGGGTCACAACAACACCATGCAGTCTGTGGCATGGAGGAAGAGTGCCTTGAGAGTTGCTCAGCAGAAAGGGACTTGGGGATGCTGGTTGACAGTCAGCTGAACTTGAGCCAGTGTGTGCCCAGGTGATGAAGAAGGCCAATGGCATCCTGGTCTGTATCAAGGTTAGTGTGGCCAGCAGGACCAGGGCAAGTATTGTCCCACTGTACTCAGCACTGGTGAGGCGATATATTGAGTGCTGTGTTTGGTTTTGGGTCACTCACTTCAGAAAGGACATTGAGGAGCCGGACCATGACCAGAGAAGGGCAACAAAAGTGATGAAGGGTCAAAGAAAATGTCTTATGGGAAGTGACTAAGGAAACTGAGATTGTTTAGTCTGGAGAAGAGGAAGCCCAGGTGGAACCTCATTGTTCTGTACAATTACCTAAATGGAGGTTGTAGTGCATGGGATCATTCTCTTCTGCCATGTTTCAGGTGAGAGGACAAGAGGAAATGGCCTCAAATTGCACCCAGGGAGGTTCACAGTAGAGATTAGAAAAAAAAAAAAAGTTCACTGAAAGGTTTGTTAGGCATTGGAATAATTTGCCCAGGGAGATAGTGGAGTTACCGTCTCCAGTAGTGTTTAAGAAGCATCTGAAAATGGCATTTGGCTATATGGTTTAGGGGTGGTTATGGTGATGATAGGATGATGGTTGGATGACCTTGAAGGTCTCTTCTAACCCTGATCGTTCTGTGATTCTGTGTGATTCAGTTACTGGCAGACTTCACCTGCACCTACTTGTTTCTTTCCCATTGTCTGACAGAAGCAAGGACATCCCCACATAAACAACTATGGCACTGCTCCTTACACTCAGAACTCTATGTTCATCCTTGGTGTGCTCAGCATTTACTTTGGTGGTGTCATTAATGCTCACATGGATGAGCAGCAAGAAGTGCATGTTGAAGGCCTCAGTAATTTCTCCACACATCCTGGATTCAAGACCCTTACAAACGGCAAAACCTCTCAGACAGCTCAGATAGTGAGAAAATGGTGCCTTCACTGTTATCCCATCCTCACCATGCAGAAAGAAGTTTCTCAACAGCATCACAGACTGCCCTGTCTTTGTGTCATATCATACTTGGTTTCCTGGTATGTCTTTCCTTGTGGAAGTTGTTCCTGCTCATCTGTTACCAGGTCTTAGTTACTCTTCTGTATGAGCATGTCTGCAAGAGGAGAAAAGCTTTTTTCCTGTTGCCTGAAAAGCCAGTCTTTCAGCCTGCCCCAACCTTGCAGCCTCTGAGCTTTACTGATTCAAGCACAGTCTTAACTCTCCTCTCTTAACAAAGCAGGGCTGAGGCTGTTGAACTTCCAGGGCCTCTATGAAAAACTCGTCAATCTTCTTGCTGCTGAGTCCTGCTCGGATGTTTTGAAGATTATTCATTCCTTACTGCAGCCCTTTCAGTGTGTGACTCAGTGCCTAACTGGAGTTTACCTGCGTGAGGAAGGGGGTGCACAACTAGCCCATCTCAATCCTGGGAAGGTGCCCATCATTACTTGCAACCTAGCACTAGGAAACTGTCCTCTCACAGGACTCAGTAGGGTAAAGCCATCTGATCTGCCCTTGAAGTCCACTGGTCAATGCTAGCCAGGACTGTGTCTGTTGGTGCGTTACTGCTATGGTTGTACCAAACTTGGCAATCCCAGTCTGTCTCAAGCAGTGTCTTCAGGACTGCTGCCCTCACGAGATGACTGTCAAATCCCCTTTCTGCTGCCCATGGTTGCTGTCATTCCTAGCAAAAGTTAAATAAACGCTCCACGGTTGTAGAATAGTTCCCCATGCAGAAAGAACTTGAAGGTTTAGGTCCTCCTTAATAAGGGAAAAGCAAATAGAGGCAGAAGCCTATCTCTCTGAATAGTCATTGTTCAAACTGTACAGTTCCTTTTTGCCAGCCGTGTTTGGCTTTCTCAGTATGATGCAGCAGAGGAAGGTGAAAGGACAAAACCGCTCTATTTCACAACAGTCACGTCAACTTCTTGAAACCTGTGGTGTTTTATTTGTATGACACTATGTATACGATATTACTCTAAAAAGGCGACAGACAAGAAATCTCCCAGGTGTGCTGCTGAACAAAGTCTACAAAAATACTGCTGAAAATAAAGATCAAAGTGTGATAAAGAAAGAATACCTAGGAACCAGAAGGGATTACCTAAAACCAAACAGAGGAAAAAGGAACTGAATTTCCAGGCTGAAATCAAGCTAGGAACAAAAGACCAGTCTGCAAGGACACAAGAGGCAAAAAAATAATTTTTGCTTTATTCTTGTCTCCTCTGAGTTTACTTTTAAAAGTTACATGTCCAACTGTATATTAAAACACAATTATATTGAAAAAAACATTATTTTTTTTTTGACTGTGCTTAACAAAATAATGACAAAACATTTTTGATAGCTATCTTTTAAATGCTTGTCAAGTTAGGTTTTGTACCATAATTCTCCTAGCATTTTGTATTAGTTTCAATAGCAGGTCAGCTTAATCTGTACTTCTCAATCTGTTTCTGTCACGTCTACATTTTTAGGAGACCTTCCCTGAGGGAAACCAGACATTCCCATGTGGCATCTCTATTCATTTTATATGTAAGTTTTAGCATCTCCTTAATATTTGAAAGTAAGAATTTTTGATGGCCTGCTCTGCTTTTTGGTAGTTTAATTTCCATGATCTAACAGCATACTGGCTTTTTTAGACAATGTCAGATTACTTTCAGACTGTTTTTCTCATGGCTGCCTGGTCCGCATTCCTGGTACCTGGTTCCTAGGTTTGTAGCTTGACACACCTTTTCATGTTTAGCTCTTGCATACACTGTTACTACTGTGTTTTCTCCTTCCAATTGGTAACCACCATTCCTTGTTCTATCACTAGTACAAAGAAGGTGGTCATAATCCTCCCAGCCCAGTCCCAGCGTGGAGCCCAGTATTCCTTGCAACCTAGCACTAGGAAACCATGTCCTCTCACATAACAAATTAAGGCAGAGTAGTGAAACAGTGGTGTACCCAAAGACTACTGCAGCACTTCTGAAACACTGTCAGCAGTTACTTACTGCTGATTTATATATGTAATATTTAACTATTTTTAATTCTTCACATTTTTATTACTAATACAGGAATGCAGTGAAGCATTGGCTTTTGTATGCACTCCAAATCATATCACTTACTCCCTCCCTCCCTGTTCTTTAGCTGTCTAAGAGACCCAAGGTTCCTCTCAGGAATTTGATGCAAGAGACAATAAAGGGATAATACAAATGGGGTTTTAATATGTTGTTTTCTTAAAAGACTTCAGTTCCTGCAAATTTTATCTCAAACTACTTTTCATATGCCTTTGGACCAGAGAGAAGTGTGGATGTTAACACATGCTTAGTCACCTTAATTATTCACTCTTGCGCTTCTGCAAGATTCCAAGCTTGAACAACTGTCCCTAAAGGCTTCTTTGCATCCATATTTTATAAGATTCTTGATGAAATTATGTTTTTCTATTTCTTCTAAGACCAGTACAAATGAAAAATATAAAAATATTTTATGAGGTGATGCCCTCATGTCCCTCTGTAGCTGTGAAATGAGAATTTACAAGCTGCATTTGATTCTGTAATTCTGTGCTTTGATAAGTTACTGGATTTTCTTTCTCTATAGAACCTCTCTTTATCTGCCAAGTATTCTAGATGGTTTGCTTCTACACTTCTAAATAACTATTTTTTTGGGATGGACTGCCTGTGCCACTTGGCATTTTTTTTTTTTTTTGATCCTTCATGGTATATGTATGGAATTTACAATAATGTATTAGTCTCACTCAGTTTGGCGGAGCAATTGTGCAAAAAGTGTAAATGGTATGAAAACAGCATCACAGCCCTGAAAAGAAGTGCTTAAATAGCGTGAGCCTAAGGGTGGATGTTAGTGTGAGATGCAAGGCTAACTAGGACTGTCTGAAGTGTAAGGTGCCCAAAACAGTGCTGGAGATCTATATGGAATATAGATATATAGCCAATTGTGATAGCCAATTGTGATAGCTTTTCTGGATTAAACTCTTAGGAAGCAGTTCCTGAAATATTGCTTGGAGAGTACTACTTCATTTGATCAAAGGGGAGCCATTGAGAAATGAAAACAGGTATTGTGTGGGCGTTCAGGAGCCCACAACACCCACAGAAGAACTGTGAAGTTAATCAGGTATATTGCTGCACTGATATGGCCTTTAAAATAATCCAATACATCCCTCACATAAATACCAAAAATCCTGTAGATATGAATATGGAGAAGGGACATATAAGTGTCTTCAGTTCTAAGTGCAGGATATGATGGATGTCATTCTGTAGGAAGGTAATGGTAACCAAAAGAGTCCATCTTGTCACTAGTTAAACATAAAATCAGCCCTGGTTTAGATAGCCTGAGAGCTGTAAATTTTAGCGTATCTCACTTTGGTAAATATTACTTCCAAACTGTCGCTGTTTTCCCCACGGACAAGTAGAGAAACGACACGAAGTCCAGGCTCAGGGATGAATGGAAGAGCTTTAATGAATTCTCAGAAGGCTTTTTTATGTTGGTTCGCAAAGTGTATTAAGTGGCATAAGGTAATTGGTTTTTTTGCCATCCACCCCTTAAGGGGATTGGTCAAGTTCTAAGACACCCATCTCTGAATGTTTTTCTAGTTAGAACCATAACAATTCTGCAAAACAACCTGCAGCTGCAAGAAGTTTACAAAACTGTAACATTGTTTTGAGTTACTTGCATGAGAAAGACAGAACTCTCACAAAAATGCTGCAGAGAGCTGAAGAAATTCTCTGCTAGAGCTTTTTCAGCATCCATAAAAACTAGTGAAGCTGACTGAATGAAATTTGCTTATTTGTTTTGCTTTTCCTTGAAAGAGGTTGCCAAGAATAATTCTTCTCCGTTGTCATGAGCACCACAGAATCTCAGAATCACAGAATGGGCAAGGCTGGCCAGGACCACAGTAGTACATCTGGTCCAACCTCCCTGCTCAAGCTGTCATCCTAGAGCACATTGCACACAAATGTCTCCAGACAGCTCTTGAATATCTTCAGTGAGAGAGACTTCACAACTTCTCTGGGCAACAGCCACCCACACAGTAAAGAAGTTCATCCTCATATTCAGGTGGAGCTTCTTGTACTCCAGTTTCTGCTCATTTCCTCTTGTTCTATTGCTCAGCACCACTGAGAAGAGGCTTGGCTCAATTCTCTAGACACTCTGTCTTCAGATACTTATAGACGTTGATGAGGTGCCCTCTCAGTCGTCTCTTCTTGAGCCTGACCAGACCCAGTTCCCTCACCGTTTCCTCATAAAAGAGATGCTCCAGTCACTTAATCATCTTTGTCACTCTCTGCTGGACCTGCTCCAGGAGCCCCATGTCTCTCTAGTACTGAGGAGACCAGAAGTGGACAAAGCGTCAGTAGGGCTGAGTAGAGGTGCAGGATAACTCCCTTCATCCTGCTGGAAAAGCTCTTCCTAATGCATCCCAGGATACCATTGGCCATCTTGGCCACAAGGGCTCACTGCTGGCTCATGGACAGCTTGTTGCCTACCAGGACCCTCAGGTCTTTCTCTGCAGAGCAGCTTTCCAGGTTGGACACCAGCTTGTACTGGTGAAGGTCTTTATTCCTCCTCAGGTGCAGGACCTTCCATTTGCCTTTGCTGAATTTCAGACGATTCTTCTCTGCCCATATCTCTCTCCTTTGAGGTCTTTCTGCAGGGCTGCCCAGCCCTCTGGGGCATTGGCCGCTCCTCCCAGATTTGTGTTGTCAGTGAACTTGTTGAAGAGGCCTCTATGCCTTAATCCAAGTCATTAATGAATAAGTTAAATACATGCTAACTGGGCCCAGTATTGAACCTTGGGGCACATCACGAGGTTTCCAATTAGACCCTGTGCCACTGATTATAACGCTCTGGGATATGCTGTTCAGCCACTTCTCAATCCACCTCACTGTCCACTCATCCAATCCACACTCCATGAGTTTGCATATGAGGATGTTGTGAGAGACAGTGTTGAAAGCCTTGCTGAAGTTGAGGTAGACAATATCTACTTGCTCTCTTCTCACCAAGGTAGTTGTTTCATCAGAGAAGGCAATCAGGTTTGTCAAGCACGATTTACCTTTAGTGAATCCATGCTGACCACTCCTTATCTCCTTCTTGTCATCTATGAGGATAAAGATGGCCTCCAGAATGAGGTACACCATCACCTTGTAAGAAATATTAAAGGTTAATGACTCAATCAGCCATTTGCAAAAGCAGCAGGGTGCTTTACTGAGGCCAGGTTTGCACCCCTGCAACTGAAGGGGAGGCAGAGAAATTTGGGTGTGTGGCAGCAAAACCTCTGATCTGAATAAAAACAGCCCAGGGGTGAGCACTGACCACTGGGGAACGACCATGACAAACTGAGCATTCTTTAGCAACAAGCAGGGGTTTTCAGCCAGGGTGCAGACCCATAAGCAGATCCTGTGAGGTGGGATGATGTTTTTTATCATGCCGATGTCCTCCCTTACACAACTTGCTCAGGTGTTAAACCCCTCCCTGTTTGGGGGAGGTACTGGGGCACCCACACATAGGCCTGAGGGTGTTCATCGCTTCTGATGGGGCACACCTGGCTCATCTACACTGATGTGAGAGGCAGCTGCCATGTGTTAAAGTGTCACAAACCATCAAAGACCCACGAAGTGCCCCAGACTCATTTGTGGGGTCTTTTGCCACAGGACAGCACATGATCCACAGTGTTATGTCGGACTGCCCCCATCAGCGGAGGTACCTGGGTGTTCCCACCCGAACCTGAATATATATTAACCCATCGAACTTTGTGTTTCATGGCCTTCCCCCACCCATAACAGGTCAAGACTGAAACCATCACTTCACCCAAGAGACATCTAAAACATTCCAGTCAGGCAAGCTATCCCACCACATCTCCATAATCACAATGAGATCAAAGCCCTGTGACTGCACACATATCTCCAGTTTCTCCTGTTTGTTCCCCATACTGCCTGCATACGTGTACAGTGTAAGGTACGAGCTAAGATGAAAAAGTATGAGCTCTAAATAATTTAGTTTTAACTCCACCAGATGGCATTGTTGAGAGGCTTAATTAAACTCTGACAGCATAACATCTTGTTAAATTATGGTGACAATTAAAAAGGGAACGAGGGACAGTAAGAAAGACAAAATTCGTTATTATTTATTATTCTTCTGAATTGGTAAACCAAATCATTAAATAACCGTGCTACAGTATAGAAGTTAGGCTCTTGGAAGAACTTTTTTGCTTAAATGAAATCTAAAGTGTAGATTCTCAGGCCTTGTCTGTTACCAGAAATATTTCTTTCTGGTCTCGAATGTTGTCATATCCCTAAATAGCCATACAGGAATATTTACACATATTTTAATTAATTTACATATAATTCCTTAAATGGCATAATTATAAAAATGTCTTTTAGCTTTCACCTTTGCTGCAGATGAATTAAAGTTCTACTATAGTTTTTTGCTATGATTTTTTTTTGGGTTGGTTGCATGGTTGGTGTGGGTGATTTTTTTTGTTTTGTTTTGTTTAGTTGATTAGTTGGTTGGGGTTTTTTGTTTGGTTGGTTATTTTTTTCATTTGATAGAATAAACACAAGGACATCTGATGTAAGAAACAAATATTTTCAGACTCATGGAAATGCTTGATAAGGTTGATGATATTGGATCCCCCCTATTGAACTCCTAAGTCCTCAATATAGTTGGTAAGACAGAACACAGTATATTTGCTATGCCATGACTTGTGAATTGCTGAATTATGGTCTTGTTTTCTCAGCATTTCCATTTAAGCGGAACAATAAAGAAGAAAGAGAGGGGAAGTAAGCTCACACACTACCTTCAAGCAGCAACATAAATCTCTTTTAAACTTCCTCAGCCATTTATACCAAGAGAGAAATCTCCAATTATATTAATCAGCTCTTCAGAAACATTTCAAAAGTGTCTTGTCACCCAAAACAAAAAGTCATGAATCACATAAAATACTTTCTAGCCTGTCGAGGAGGAAAAAAAAAAAGGTTTTCTTCTAAATAGCTTTCAAATCAAAAACTGAAGTTCAAATCAAAACTGAGGGTTTAGAAGAAGAGGCAGAGAACAGGACGGCCTCTGTTCTCACATTTTTATTGTTTGACGATGTTTTCTTCACTCTGCCTTTGTGCACTTGATGGCAGTGTCTGTAGGTTTAGAGGAATATGAGTCAATACATGACCACAGTGATTTGTGAAGGAATTGCAGTACTTGCTAATATAAGGAAACAGCAGCTGCAGACAAAAGGATAGGAGTAAATTGTGGTTGTTACTGCCTGTTGCAGGTGCATTTGACATCTCTGACACTCCCTTTGGAGGACTGATGTTCCTGTACTCAAATGGGTCTTCTGAAAACTTGCTTTTCTACAAAGAATAGGAAAAAAAAAGTGGGTGATGAATACTAGGACATACACCACATTTTTAACTCCTTCTATGATGTGACTAACCATAACAATAGCGACAAAACCCACATTTTCTAATGGAGGTAGTGATAAGTTATAGCTCCATTTCCCAAGCCTGAGTGACTGCTAAGCCCCAAGTGGATATTCTGATAATATCTTAAATCAATATCTGAGAGAAACTTGAGAGCACACTAGGTCTCTCGCCTTCCTCCACAAACTGGATTTTGGAAATTAGGTCAATCAGTAGTTCCCAGTGCTAAGATTAAGTACTTGGTCTGGAAATTTGGAGGTTCAGGCCTCTAGGATATGCAGTGGAATAACCTACAGTTGGTAAGTTACTTTAACAGAAAAAAAAAGTACTTTGAAAGTAATGCACACATTATTTTGATACTTCTACATGACAATTTTTCCTAGATTCTTCCATTAGCTCTTTAATAAGAACATAATTTTTTCTACATGTTGACAGTTCCATAAGGTTCTGTGAACTAAGTAGCCCCTGAGTAATTGGAATGTGACCTGGCTAATATGCTTGTATTTCCTATTTAATTTCATAGACTTGTATTCCTTTTAAATGTTTTTTGTAACCAAAAATGTAAACCATAAGCAGAATCAATAATTATTTAGTAGTTATTCATTAGGGTTTTGCAATTAAAGATGTGTTTTCTATGTTACGTAATGAAATAATCTCAGCTAAATTACTGACACCTTTTTTTCTTCAAAGAAAAATGACAATTTTGTTTTGCTTGCTTTCATGTGCCTCATACTATAGAAGTCACTTATTTCATGTGTCTTAAAAGCAAAACCCGTATTAATTTTTTACAGACACTGTCAGCTTCTCTCTTTTCCCTTTCTTTTTTCCTGTTTCTTTCTAATTTTATGAGCCTGGGTTTCCTTTCTGCAAAAGTGATTAAATTTCAATAGGAGATAGTCATAATTGGGATAATAATAATTGGGATAATCAGCATATCACCCCTTCTTCATCCAAAGTACTTGTGTCCTGGTCATCTAGGAGGCCTTACTCGGAAAACAGAGGGAATTGGCTAATAGTCTGAACTTTAGGAAGACCTGTAATACAGGTGTCCCACTCTGCCCAAAATACGTATGATGGTATAGTTCCAACTTTTCCAACAGTAGTACTAAATCAAAGTGGTGGTGAATGCTGTGTTTTATTCTGAAAGTGATGCTGCTGGGCTTTGTTAAGGGAGCTAGTTGCCAACATTCTGACTTGACTGGACCTCTTTGGAAACAAAACCTGAATTTCAAATGACACTAGGCAAAAGATAGGTTGTGACGTGCTTAGCTTTGCTTGTGTAGTGGTATCTCTTAGCATGGCTGCATTATGCATTATAGTTCAGACCAGAAGAGTGTTTTTTCTCATTTTTTGTCTGGTTTTGAGTAAATTGCTCATTTGTACTCTCTGTGCTAAGGTGCTCTCCATGCAGGGTTCTCAAAATGTACACAATGGACATCTTTCCAATCATACCTTACCAGAAAAAGCTAAGTCATTTCATCTGCTGATGGGTTTTCAGTACACAGAATCAGCCTGTGACCAGGTCAGGGTAAAATACTGGAAAATGCTTGCAGTGTAGATGCCAAGGTCCTCAGCACTATTTGCTTTTGCTGTACTCTTTTTTGAATTAAATTTGCTACAAATATAGATGGACCCTCACATTTACAGAAGTCTTGGAGTGCAGGGAACTTTACCAATTCTGCTGAAGGTATCTAGGGAATCTCTATTGCCTAAGAGGTATTGCTGCGGGGTTTTGTTTGATTGTTTGTTTTGCTTTTTGTTTGGCTATTTTGAAAAAAAAAATTACTAATTAATTTAGGTCACTATATTTTTTACAAATTTAGATGTTTATAAGAATGGTTATATTGAAACAGAGGTGATTGAGCTAATGATTATGCTTAAAATGCTATTTTCAAGGGAAATAGCCTGAAGTAATTTTTTTTTCCTGAACTGGGGTTTAGCTTTCCTTGAAAATAACAGATGCACTGAGGATGAATTAGAAAAACCTTCAGAGTCTGTTAGTTGTAAAGAATTCTCCAGTAGATGGAGGTACAGAATAGGGCGTTTTAGAAGATGTACAAAAATCATTTTTTCTCAATGGTATTTTGTACATTTTCTGTCAATCTTCCTAGGGTGTTTATCACAACTGTTAATAAGTTGCTCTCTGAGAAGACGCTCAAGAGAGCACAGGCAACAGCACCCAGATACGAATTCAAACCATCTCTGCATATGAAAGGTGAGTGGAACAAGTTAACAAATGCATTAAGAATAAGTTTCCTGATTTCCTAGCTCTCATTTCACTCACTGTCTTAAAAAGAAACACAACTCTTATTAGGTGTTTTGTGTATAGACAGGTATTTGTAAATTTATAATTTCAGCTTAATAGATAAGTTATATGCTTTGTATTTAAAATAGTTTATTTTAACATGCAAACTCTCATCTGCATGATTTGAGTCATCATCATACTAGTGTGTGGGAGTTGTTTGTTTATATATTCTTTTCATTATGCTAACACATCATAAGTACTGTCAATTTCCTTCATTTTTCAGTTATTTTGTGAAAAAAAGAAGTGAGTTGGTTACTTTACTGGCAGGTTATTCTTCTATCATCTCAGCAGAAGCAGGAATGCATAAAAATTAGAGGAAAGACGATGGGAATATAAAGACTAAAATTAAAAAAAAAATCCATGTAGTCATAGCAGGAAGATGCTAATGGTAGAAAAAAAAAAACATACAAGGACATTTCTAAGCACATATTTTATTCAGATGTGTAACTACCCAAAAATGCCAATGAGTGGCTTCCCAAGAAACAGTATGTCTTTTCTGCTGGGAGCCCTTAAAATATCCACCTGAAGACAGACATTTAGCCTTGCCATAAAATATTGACTGCTGTTTTTCAGCGAACATAGGTACAAAATCTCCTTGGAGAGAGGCTTGTTTCTGAAATAAGGAATCACTTGCATAAAAATATCTTTTTTTTTTTTCCATTCATATGTTTACTAAAGATATTTACAAGGATTTTGTCATGGTGGCACATAGACACATTGTTTGCTTCTAAAGATTTTTTCTTTCTTCCAGACAACTTGCAATGCATGTTGATTTGATGTTAAAAATAAATGGAAAACTTGAAAGCTTTAAAACAGTCTTGGAAAGTGGTGAGGATGAGTGGTCATTGCTTTGAAAGTCAATTCACAACCCATAGGTCATTATCTGAGAAAACTTCTGTGTGAACCTTGTCCTTTTTCTCATGGCTGGTACTTCAGTGGTTACTAGTTCATGGTCACAGACACAAAAAAAAAAATCAATTGTGTCTAAAAGAACTTCATGCTAAAGAGAAAAATTGAGCTATGCGAAGCTTCAGTTTTTTTATTTTTCAGAGAGCCTTAAAGATATGTCATTTTATCAGTAGCTTAGAATAATGCCTTGCATATTTTCCAAAAGCCAGATTTATGCAGGAATTTATACTTTCTCCTTGAGAGCTTGATCATATTTCTGAGATGTCTATCTGAAGAAGACATTCATTTATCTCTCACTGTGTAAAAATTTTGGTTTGTTTGTGGTTTGGGTTTTTTTTTTTTAGTTAGTTGATTTTCTTTTTTTTTCTTTTTAATATGTTTTCCCATGTAATAGAAAGCAGTCTTGAGATTTCTGAGGATTTGTAGAAAGAAGTAGTTGAACTGAAAGAACAGTTAGACTCAAAGGACAGATTGCCTTGAAATCATCCTGAAGAACAGGGCAAAGCTGTGGTGCAGGTTGCAACCTCTTCATCAATAATGCAGTGGTCTCAGGAGCTCTGTAGTGTTGGGTAGATGAGCAAAAGATCTCTTTCATTTAGAAAGAGATATGGAAAGACTGACCTTGTTTCTCAAGAAGCAAGTACAAGAAGAAAATTTCCTTGGAATATCACAGAGGAATTCTTGATCTTTTTTGCCTCAAAAAGCAGGAGTCTCTGAGTAAGAGTGATTGCAGCATTTTTTTTTTCCCTTTTTTGTCCAAGCACTTCTTCAAAGAAAGTTTGGAGAGAGCTTTCTTTTCTTTTTTTTTTTTTCTTTAAGTCTCCTTGCATAATGAAATAATGTTTTCTGGTAGTCATAAATGAGGAGCAGTGTACAGACGCATAAGACATTATCAAGTAGCGTAGTATATATGTATGTATGTGTATATATATATATATATATATATATGTGAAGTAAAGGGAAGTGTCTTTAAAGTTGCATACCATGCCCTCAACTTTTTCACTAACCATAACAGCTTGGTTTTCTGTCACTTACTGAGATATGAACTATTTAAGCAATAGTAAGAAATGCCAGGATTTGATGCATTCTCATCTTAGCAAGATTTCACTTAACCAGAACTTTGGGGATTTGGAATATGTCAAGGACAGCAAATACGGAACATTTGTTTTTCCCTGTGTCTTGCTGCTCTAAAGGTCAATCCATCTCCCTCTTCTACCAGCCTATACTGGGACTCTGGTGCTGTTCTACAAGCATAACAAGTCATCTGAATTTGTTGTTCTTTGTGCTAGAAACCCCTGAAGTCATCGACCAGAGAGGAACATTTGTAGCTTTGTTTACGAAGTGAGCATTCAAAATGATTTTCAATACTTTCTGCTGTTCTTTATTCCTTTTATTCTTTCAAGTGCCTGATTTTTTCATCAGCTTTCCTGCTTTAAACCAAAAGTGCAGTCCTGACAAAAGGTCTTTTTGATGACAGAAAGAGATGCAGGAGAGATTGATCTGTACAAGAAAGGTCTTTTATGGTCTGAATATTTTCTGTTTTTCTTGCCTTGTCTATGGGGTTTAGATGAGTGAATGATCTCTTCTTTCATGAATGAAGATCCCTGGTTAAACATAAAGAAAAATAATTGGTGTGGAGGAGGTGGAAGACAAAATCAATTGTATACTTCTAAATCATAGGCCTCTTGTAATGTTTATGGCTGTAACCTAATGTGTTTTTCAGGGCCATATGTTTTGCTTACATTAGTGTAACTGCTAAAGTCATTTCAAAGTAATGTACCCCAGGTCTTACCAATTACACAGCGAAAGGATTGGCATTTTACTCTGACCTCAGAGTTCCCCCTTACACTGCAACTGCTGCACTACTCTGTACTGCAGGTGACAGCTTCCACCTTCTTCCCTTCCAGGCTGACTTCGTTTTCTAGCAATCGTTAACTGCTTTGGAAGTACTTTTAGTGTCAGCAACAATGGATTTAATGAAAAGAGTCTGTAACTGCCAAGTTATTTTAAAGGGACAACCATACTGTTTGCTTTGGGGAGCAGAGTGCTCTCTCTCCAGACATTATGGCGTCTCGAGAAATAGTATAATCCTCTCAATCACGTCATCCTGAGAAGATATGTAATTTCTAGCTTGTCCTACAGTATCTAATCACTTTTGCCAGTGAGTTTCTCAAAAGTTAAAAAAAAAACCAATGTTACTGTTCCTTGCCCTCTTCCTTTTCCTTTTAGCCTCTAAGCACTTATGCTCCAAGCACACAATTTTATGATTTTCTTCTGCAGACACTGGCTTGCACAATTTTTCTTTAAAGCAAACAATAGTAGTAAAGTTCATAAAAACAAATGTCCTATTCTACAGCGACTCATGCAGAGCCAATGAGAAAAGAACAAACCTTTACATACCATGATATCTGTATGATACAAGATAAATATCATTAATGTGTCTTGTTGGAGTTTTTTTCTATATATCTTAGACTAAACCAGTTTGCCATGCAAATACTATAGTTACGTTCCACTTCTTTTTTTAAAAGAAAAATAAACTAAAAGATTTTATGAAATCTTTTACAAAATTTCTAGCCGAATATCACTCTTACAGTAACATATAAAAAAAACACCTATTTTGGAGCCTTCTTTATTTTTCTGGCCCTGTATGATTTTTTTTAAGCTCCACTATGCTTTTGTTTGGTTGACTATAATGTTTCTTTTAGTATTTCTATGCCATAGCAACCTCATTCTCTGCAAAAAATATACACCTTAGAGATACTATGTTCAGGCACAAAATAATTTAAGTAGTACCTTTGCCTTTATAACTTCAGTAACACAGAATACAGAACATCAGAGAGAAATGTCACCTGTGTATTTAAACCAACTTTGGCCTTTCTTCAATATGTCTTGAAATCTTGAGTGTCAGTATTACTGAACTGTATGAACTAGTGATGAGAACATATACATACATTCCCAGTTCAGAATTATTTGCTTTTCACTCCACCTTTCTATCTTTCAATTACCCATCTATCCTCAGAAGACTTATATGCATGCATTAACAAGAAGAAAATATTCAAAATGTTGGGCATTATTCTTTTTTACCTTTTTCTCAAACCAAATACAGGAAGGCTGCTCTGTGATCCTCTTTGATTACTAAATCTCATATAAAAATCTGCATTTAATGACAGATTTGAATTATTGTTAGGTAAATTTTGAAAGATTTGGACCAAACATTTTTAGCTTGTATTTACATAAAGCTGTAGATCCTGGTCTTCCAGATACTCTTATCAAATAAAGATTATCAATTATCAAATTATCAAAATCAAGAAAAATAGTCTACTTATTATTGCAAGAATGCAATTCTTTGTACACTGTTATTGGGTAAACAAGGATTTAGAAATGAAAACTATTCTCATGCCATGGCATGGTTTTAATCGCAATGAATTAAAACAACATTTGCTTTTCACATGTTTTATCCTGTGTCTATTACCATCTGGGGATAGGGTATATCCCCACAGAGGATATGGAAGGCTGTATTAACCTGTCTACATACAGAAAAGAATGTTGTATGCTTTAGTCTCTCTTTGTACACTCTCTTGTCAATAAAGGGAAACCAGGCACACTGGGGTGTAATTTACTGCATCCAGAGCTAGGATTCCTCTTTGTCTCCATCGATTACAAAGAGCATATAGAATGAACAGCTTCAATTCAGATGGAAGCATTGTTACAGTTTTGTAATAATATTTTATGAAGTTTTGCTTCTAAAATGTGGATCAAACAATAAAAACAATCCAAAAATATTTTGGATTGACCTTTAACACATTTTTCAAGATCAGCAAGAAAAAAATATTAGTATTTCTATTCTAAGCACATTCATATATTTATATGCTTCAGTTAACTGCTTACTTAATACCTAAAAATAATTGTGGAGTTCTTAGCCTATATTTAGAAAATAAAAGATTCATAGAAGATATACCTTTGTTGCCTATGTGGTGTGTGGAAAGAATTAGAAATAACAATGTTTAGAAGGAACACTTTGTCAGAGACTGAAATACCAAAGCAGCAGAATATGGCTGATAACAGGTAGCCAGTAAGAAATACTTGCAAAGTGGGTGAAAGTCAGAGGCTTCAGTTCAAAACATCAGGGACAAAGTTCGGCTCAGGTCAAGACCCTGATATAGCTGTGGATGTGACTACTAGAAAAATCTGTGGTTTTGTTATTCCTTTGAAACATAAACTCGAAAGAAACATGCTCTGGAGTAGCTGCAGACTGTTTTCTTGAAACACACATGTGGGTTCTGGTCCCAAGTCTTATGGATATTCATGTAAATTTTATCTTGCGACTGCTTCATGAGAAGTACACAAACTGACATAGCAACAAGGAAAGAAGCGCTAAAGTGTCAACAGAATCCCTCTCCTCTTGTACAAGGAATGTCAAAGACTTTCCTGCATGTAGAAAAGCTTCTGCAGCACATGTGGAGACAGCGGCAATGGAACCATGCTGAGGAGGCTTCCCATCAGTGACATGCAAGTTTTGTGTCCACTGTATGAGACTTGACATAGCTACATAATGACCTATAAAATCCATGTCTTTAAATATTAGTGTGGTTTTATGTGGCAGGACATCCCCTCTCTCTCATGGCTCGGAGCATTTGGAAGAGATAACTCAGGCCAGATTAATAGCCCAGCGAGGAGTCAGAGAGTCCAGCAGGAGGTCAGACAGCCCAGCAGGAGGTCACCTCCAGGCTCCTGAAAGTCTGAGCACAAGCTCCAGTACACATCTTGGTATGAGAGCAGATGCGGAAGGAGATAAAAGAAAACAAACATCAATGACCAAAAGACACGGTTCTTATGTCTATAAAAGCCCACACAAATTATCACAGGAGCAGACGTCTCTTACACACTCTTTGGGAATATGCCGGGAGATTTCTCCCCTTAAGTCCGGACGTGGGTTTTTGAGGTTACTTTCCTGGGAACTGAGAGAAAGAAATTCGATGTCTACTCCTTCAAGAATTGGCAGTAAGAAACACTAAATCCTAAGTTATACTATTTCTTAGCTAGCTGTAAATTTAATGGTACCTTTAACCCCATGTATATAATACTAGTATTGCCTTTTGTCTTATTCCTGTGTAGTAATAGTCTGTTTTAAGTCTTAAGTCTGTTAGTTTTGTGTCTATTAATAAATAATTCATATTATAATAGACCAAATCAGCCATTTTTAAAGAACTTGCAGATGAGAGTGGGTCTTGGGGTGCTGGACACCTCAATAGCAGGACTGCCTGCTTCCAGAGGCCTGGGCAAAAGACAAGAGCTAATTTAAACCCACATAATCCATTCAGAACAGTTCACTGGCTGTATTGCATTTTGGACACACATAATGGCAAGCTGGGTCATGTGAATTGATAATACACTTGCATAGCTATCGAGACTATTTGTAGATCATATTTATGAAAATTATCAGGATAAAGGAAAACTGAACAGGTTTTCTTTACTCCTTTTTTTTACTTCAGCAGAAGGAAGGCAGACTGTTCAATTGACCTCTACATCCACTTTGCGTTTCAAAGAATATTATGAGCTTTAATGTTAGCAAGTTTTGTGAATGAACATCAACTATTACATCTTCAGCACCCCATGTGGCACTTTGTTATACACTTCTTGGTTCAATCACATTGCAAATAATATTTTTTTCCCCTGTAGCTCATATACAAGTATTAATATAGAACTATATAAAAAACAGGTTGAAATTGCATGCAATAGTAAATCACCAGGGCAACAGGGAACTCTTCACAACCTTACAGTGTTTATTTTCCATTTCAGAAGCTCTATAAAATATTACTTTTGCAGAAATAACCATCAAGCTGGGAGGAAAAAAGAAAACAGTACTTTCAAAAGCCAGTTAGAAGGTGTGAATCAAACTATTGTTAAGACAGTTCAGTTTGTGTGCATGTCTGTTTATATTTACTCACAATTTAATGTGGGGTTTTTACAGTTAAAAGAGTGAATGTCTTCAAAGGAAATATATGAAAAGTTTTTGAATTACTGGAAGATTGCTTCCACTAAAACATTCCTTTCTAATTCACAAAATGTAAAACTTAAATCATTCATATTTTCTAAATGTTTTTCCTCAGTTAATTTGAATGCTCTGATCTAACTAATGTTGCATTTGTTGCATATGATTTTTAAACTAGGTCATTTCTTTGTGTTCTGGAATAAAATTTCCACATGATCATACTTCCATGACAGCCTGTGAACATGTTAAATAATTTCTACCACGTAATAAATCTTCACTAATCTTACAAGTCTTTGGATTTACCCAGTACACGCATGAACCAGAAGAATGGGTAGAATGCCTGGAGTAAAGACTAGAACACATATGCCCTGAACAGACATGAGACCATAACACTGAATCGTTTCTTATTCATTAGACAGCCTAATTACCACTATCTTTAATGAAAATCCTGCAGGCAGATAAGAACAGAAGTCCCTACAGACTGATTTTAATCAAGTTGCATTCAATGGGCTGTAGCAGAAAAAGGGTATGGAAAGTTATGTCAGACACTGATAGGAATTTTCTGAATGCATTAGTGATTCTTGTGGTTTTAGGCAGAGAAAAGAGAGGTTGAGATTTTACTTCCTTTAAGGAAAACTAGAAAGTAATTAATTTGAAAAAGTGCGTATATCTGCTTTCAATATATACAAGAATACATTTTAGTAAGATTTCAAGAAGAAGAAGTCAAAGAACTGATAGTAATTCAGGCAAAGCATTCATGATCAATATTGTTTTATCCTAGAAGGCTCATTGTCTATTTTTTTCCAGCTCTTTGACAGAGTAACTGCAGAGTTTTTCCTGAGTGTTACCCTAGGAAGCGTTTTGAAAAGAAAAATGGAGACACACTCTCTAATCACCTTAACTCCTCACAATTTAATCTTTTTTTCAAATTTTTATTCTGCATAGCATGGAAAGAACAATATCTGTTTCTCACTTCTTTCAGTATGGCTCTGCATCCAGCTATAAAGTGGTGAGCTTGTTTGGCCCAAGTATATATCTCCCCTGATTTCATTTGATTCTGACTCGGAGGTTGTTCTCAGTGACTTCCATCACACCAGCACTGGTGTATTTCCTCAGTTACAGGTTGTCAGATACATTTACAACATCATTGCTATGTTGCCTATACTCAAGCAATATAAAACGGTCTTGGATAAGATTGTGACATCAAATGTGGAATACACTAGAGTCTTCTAAATGAGAAGAATAGTTAGTGAAAGTGCTGGAGAATGACAAGGGGAAAACCTTTATTAATGCAACTAATAGAAGTGACAAAACAACAACATGAAATATTCTCAGAAGATTTGTCATTCTAAAATGCCAAGCAAATATACACTGCAGGAGACATCACCCTCTTAAAAACCTCCAAGAGTAATAAACTCATTTTTCTGAAAGATTTGGGACAAACTATGCTTGTCTAACACAAGGCCTTCAGGGAATCCTTTTGGCAGGGGTTCAAGGGCATCACTTCTGAAGAGCTCCACAGACATTAGAATAAAAAATTATCCACATACGCCGTGCTAAAAAAAGACCTGTAGGACATCAATCTAGTTAAAAGTCCAAGGACGTGTCCCTGTAGAATTCCCCAGGGTGTCAGAGGAAAGAGTATCTCTGCACATCACTGCATATTCTTCATAATTACTGGAGGGATATTACCCGGAGAACTGCTGCAGGGAACAAAAAGTCTTTGGGTCACATATATTATTCCCCTGATTATATCAATGTGACACACTGTTGTACTGACCACTGTGGTATAGGCTGCCTGAAGAAAAAATGAAATACTATGAAAATGAACATTTGGATATGTGGAATGATTTTCAAATGTACTATAGTATGGATCTGGTAGAGCAGTTTGCATGATGAGTCTCAGAAATAATGAATCCCATTGCTCTTTATCCACAGGATCTGTAGGGCAAAGACTAGGCTATCTTGTAGCCAATAAACACATATTCAAATGCAAGATAAAGAACATATTATATTAACCAAAAGATAGATTGTGGCTGATCATATGGTAGTATGGATGTTCTGGTCATCCAGAGGGAAAACCTTGCCCTTCAGCCTTCAGCTTCTCAGGTGTGGAAAGTAATATTGATTGTCAGCTTTCAGACTGAAAATTGAATTCCAGCTGCTTCATGCAGCACTGTATATCTGCTTTTTCTTTAGTTAAAATTACAGAGAAGAAAGGACAGTAGTTCTGCATCAGGATGAGTTCATTCTGTCTTGTAAGTGCTTCTTTCTAAATCTCCATCTGTCTGTAACTATTGGCTCAAAGACACTGGCTGGAGCTGAGAAATTTGCATGAGTGCCTATAAATTCACACAGATTCCCAGGCCCAGGTGTGACACCCATCAGGAAGAGTCAGGGAGCACCTCTTCAGCGTACCTTTGAGATTGAGTAGAGATTGCTCCCCAGAGGTATGGAACACCTTATGGGATGCAGGGGAAGAGCATTTTGGAATAGCACAAGATCCCAAACATGGGATGCTTAGAGAAAGAAGTGAAGATTGGGAAAGGGAAGTAGTTGCTTTGTATAAGACCAAAAAAGGAACATGGAGCAATAAGGTGACAAAAGGGTTGATTCCATGTAAACCCATGGCTGTCTGGCAATGCCCTGCAGGTCATCAGCACAGTCTGCCCTGCCTTACAAAATGCTATTTCTAACTCCTTTTGCAGGAGATGGACTCTTGCTCAATGTTGAGGGGAAAAGGAAGGACAGAGTATGAGTGCCAGCCCCTATGGTCAGCCTACAGGTCAGCAGGCCATGGAGTCACAATGCCAGGAAGGGGAGACAGCAGAGTGGACTACTGTGCCAACAGCTACAGTGGGACCCTAGTGTCATAGTGATCCATGTGCCCATGCTGCCAGGAATTGGAGCTAGTGCTGCTGCATAGGTGAGTGTGTGATCACTAGCAAACATCAAGCCAGAATAGTCAGAGAGCAGAGGAACCCACCTGGGAGCCCAGGTTATGTCTCTTTTGGAACAGACTTTTAGCATCTGTGTGTTTGAGGATGCTGCCAGACATTCCACTTTTTTTCAGAATGTAGTGTGAAGTTTGGTTAATATTTTATTTAGGTAGCATCATTCAGTCTCAGATTTTTTTGCCCCTTGAATATGTGTTTCTTAAAGGCATCCAGAATGGCTTTGAAATCAATATACATAAACCCAGGATAAAATTATTTGTCTAAGTGACAGTACAGAAAAGGCTTGGGATTTTTGACAAATCCTGAATAAGGAGCACGGTGTGATTGACATACATTGGAGATCTATGCACTCTGATTCAGAGTACTGAGGGCTAATTGAGAGCGAGCGATGAGCATGAAATCCAGGGAGTGTGCTGGAGTTCATTGCTTTCCTTAAGTCAAGTGTTAATAAAAGTTAAATTGTCCATAGTAAAATATGATTTGTTCTTTCTTTGTGCTTGTTCAGAATGTGTTCATTCAGAAAGCATTATGTTCAATTATCAGGTTTATCTGTGAGTCAAAGAATTCCTTGGAATGTAACATGCATTTCATAAAAAAGAAATTAAAAAATGGAAATCATCAAAATATTTAAAATAATATTTAATATTTAAAATAACTTCTATATGACACATATGTTCAAAAAAGCTGAGCTCATAATAGCAGCCTTCATACATAATAGCATTTTGCTTCCTGGTTGCATCAACTGGTACTTATCTATGGTTTACAAATAAAAATTTTATTTGAATTTTATTCAAATTTTCCATACAGACAAAAAGAACTGAACAACTAGATAGTTTTTAAGCAGTGGTCAAAATAAGCTTACTTAATTTCTTAGAACCTAGAATTTTTTTTTTTCTTTTTTCTTTTTTCTTTTTTCTTTTTTCTTTTTTCTTTTTTTTTTGTACTGATAAACCACTGCAATCCTTTCATTTTTGGGGGGTTTTCACCTGAAATAAGATGGTTTGAACTGTTATTTTTATTTGTAAACCCTTTATGTTGATATAGGCAATAGGATATACACACTGTACACTACATACTGGATGGTCCCAATCTATCTATATGAACTTTAATCAAGTCAAACTTCTCTGCAGACCCATGAATCTCTGTGATATTATATATTTCTTCACAGTAGCTTTGTTTCCTTTCCAACATGACTGTAGCAAGGGAAAACATTTGGATCTATAACATCCAAAATTTCTCCTTAAAAGGAGAATTCTAATTCTTTAGAAAGTTAGCTTTCTCATGTTTCCAATAATGCTGATGCCTAAATAATGACTTATTTTTGGTTTAGATCCTGTGAAGCCACAGAAAGAGCAAGGAAGTACTTGCATGAATGAATAATTCAGTATAAAGAAACTTTCTTAGCAAATTTCAAACCATAAATGAAACTATTTAAAAGATAGAAAGCACAATTCTCCAGCAAAACATTCATTGCAACATGGTGGCTGGTTTTCATTGGCTCCTATCTGAATGAAATGTCTTTCTTAAAAGCATTACCGCATCAGCATGAAGTTAAATGAGGAAAGTTAAAAGTAATTGTTTATAAGAGTATGCTTTGTAATTAAAACTTTTTGACTTTAACAGTAATATTATATATCTGTATAAAGATATAAAGATATAAAGATATAAAGATATAAAGATAAAAATATATAAATATATATAAATATATATATATATATAAAAAGCAGGTCATATTGGCTGAATTTAATACAACAGCAGCCAATGGAGATAACGTAGAACAGACACCTGAATATCCAATGATGTGGAGTATTGTTTTCAGATTAAAAAGCACAAAGTGCTTCTATCCAGATCATCTCAGAGGAGAATTCAGTGGACAACTGAAGTAAACAGGCTTAGGTCTGTTCCCATGCTCTGTTGATTACTGTACATCTGACAGCTGATCAATACATGAATAACCCCCTTCAGATGAATGGCAAAGAGTACTTTTGACTTCTTATTTCCATTCCTTGCTATGAAGCCAAAGTGTCAAGTATTAGTAAATGTCTTCATTCGGAGCTGGATGTGGTCAAGAGACTTCACTTGAGTTGGTGGAGTGTCTTGGGGTCCCTGAATAGGGATTATCTGTGGCACTAGAAACTGTAATATGAAAGTCAGAGGTAAGACTATGGTGTGAATGCTGTTTTGCAACCATCAGATCTGAAAAAATTTTCAAGTGTAAAGTGAGAGAAAAATGGAAGTTGTTTAGGAGCCAACAGGAAGCAACAGATGCCCTCATGCTTCTGAAAAGTTCATTGTAAATGCTTTCAATGTTCATTTTTCTCTTTTGTTCTGCACAGTAATAAGATCACAAGGAAGATTTTTTTAAAGATTGCAAAGTACAGGGCCTTTTTGAATTAGAAGTAGATGACAACTGCTTTGAATCTCAAAGTGCCAATAGCAAGAAAAATGAAGAGGCATGTTTCAATGATGATAGTAGTTCAAAATATCAAAAAACATGAGGCCGTGAAATACTGTGTGAGCTGCTGGTTCTAGGCCATCCATTCTTCAAAGTGATAAGACTTACCTCTGAAAAATGTCATGTCAGTTCCCAGGTGATATGAAAGAATGGATATATTTAGCTCATCTAGCAAGGTGGTTCCCCATTTTTTTTTATATTAATGGGTTAATGCTCTGTGTAGTTGTGCCAATATGAAAGGCTACGATAATTTTCTTCTCCTGTGGTGATGACTCAGTTCCCTTGGTTGACATGACATAGGGACAAAAATATGGTTCCATTATTTTGCTGATTGCTTGCTTCACAGTTATAGTAGGACCAAGTATGAAAATATCTCCTTCTATAAGAAGATGGCTATTAATTCTCTAGTTACATAAGACTAAGCATGTATCCTTACTCTGTCTACACAGAGGAGGCAAGAATTTAGGTTTTCAAAAGGCCAAATAATCTATGATCCTAGGATTCATTATTTTCCTCTGAGATTCAGGCTCCTAAGCACATAAATCACTTTTAAAATATTATGCTAAGTTCTACTCTGGGCTGCTGAGATAAGAAAGGTAAGATGCATGGAAAAAAGTATTTGGCAAATGCAGTTTCAACCACCTAAAGGAACCAAGAAGAAACAGTAGGATGTTTTTCTATGACTCAGATGCATTAAATACTAGTCCTTCTAGCATTTGGATAATCTTTCTGCAACAAAACAGTGGTGGATAGCTTGGTAGTATCTCGAATTTGATGACAAGTAGGAGCTTACTAGTCATGCTTTGCATCATTATCATATATATTATATTCTGTAACGACATGATGACATTAAAATATATGGATTGGAGGCTTTAACAGTGCCATTATGATGAGCTATTGACAAAAACAAACCAACCAAATACAATGCACACCTGGTAAAAGATGCATATGACAAGATACTGTAACTAATGAAAGATAAAATGTTAAAAATATCTGTTTCATAAGGTTTATTTTGCTTTTATAAGACAAACTGATCCAGGGAGACTGTGTGCCCTCTGAAGAAGAAATGGAAGTGCAACACTTGAATAATAAGTGTTGGTTTACTCAAGGACCTAGAGTGACAAAAAAGGTAAAGATACTGTAGTGATCCATCCTCAAACTAGGCTATACTGAAGTTTTATATCAACCTTTGACTGTAACTTTTGAAAAATAGTAGGTATAGGACTGAAAATTCTGCAGTTGCAATTCTTTCCTGAGGCTGTTCTTATAAGGCAGATCTTACCCAGCTTAATATTATCCCTGCATTTTGCCTACAAGCACAGCCTATCAGTGCTATCTAGAATTTGATCTGGATAATGATAAGCCAAGTTTAAGCTACATCATTTCCTGTATTCTTTTTTAATATTTAACAATTATTTTGCATAAACTCAGAGGCTGGAATATAGAAAAAGTATCCCATAAACCACAAATTCTATGTATTCATCAGGAACATAGCCTAAGACACTTATTTTTTTTTAAAAAGGGGATTTAAATATTGAACTACTTAAAACACACACCTTAAATATGGTTTTTTTTATATAGTCTCTACTAAAAATATTTTTGGGAACTAGTGGTCTTCTTTCTCTTTAGGAACTATTTACATTTTTCCATTTTTAATACTGTTTAAATAGATACAATTTGTCCAAGGGGAAAGAAAACAGGCAGAAGTCAGGATATATAGCTCTGCAGTGATTCACCATAGTTTTCTTCAGTTTTATTTTAGATGATGTGTCTTCATAAATTCAAAGAGTTAGCCTCTGAGTTCATCTTTCATTTCCCTGGAAACCAGAGCATTTTGGATGAGTACTTGGCTCTGACCCAGAGCTGAGTCATAAGCAGTTTCGGCATCTGTGAGAGAGTCCAAGATCTCTCCCGAAGTTAGCAGCACAAACTTAATTCTGTGTATATTGTTCACAAGTCACTTCTGACAGGATTGTTCTCATGTAGCACAGGGACCTAAGTGATATGTCTAAATTAGAGCCTACTTTACTCCTCTGTCTCTTGAAGTGAATGCAAAGAGGAAAAAAAAAAGAAACAGAAAAGGAGGGATAGTTTCAAACAGATGGGCAATCTTGACTGTGTCTGTGTTTAAAACAGTGGGCTCCTGATTTCACCTGTGTGCTGCCTTCATGTAGAGAGGAGATGTAGATTTGTACTTCCCTTTGTGATGGCAGGGCACTTGCTTAAGGACTAGGAAGGATAACTGGGACACCGAGTTTCTGGATATACAGTGGCACTACGTGCTGCTACTTCTAGGCGCACTGCATTGTACTCTCTCAATGAAACAGAGAAAGAGCTCTCCTAACATAGGCATTTTAGTAGGGCCCAAACAGCTGAGTGTGTAACATCAATATGTCTGCATTTTACTTTCCTCACCTGCAAAATCAAACTACTGTATTTATTCATAATATATTTATGAAACAATTAAAGTTTTCAAAAAAACCCACTGCTGTTCATCCACATATTAACTGGAACTCAGTATAGCTACCAAACATATAAATAATGCTCTGAATTTATTATCTTGTCAGTGATGATCCAATAAATTGGCTGTTTACCTGCAAAAACAGGATGAAAGCTAAGAGATAGCGAGCATTAATCATGAACATTTTGTTAGATTCCCAGGCAGCAGAATGCTATATATACCTGAAGCTTTTTTCATTTATCTTCAGCACTCAAAGTAAAAAATAACCTTTTTTTTTTCTTTACTCTAATGTGTTTTACATATGAACCAGTTTTTAAATATATTTATATACAAAATTATTTCAATATTACCAAAAATGTATTGTGGTTGTCATAGCTATTCAGAATAAGCAGCACACTTTTCAATACCAGTATTAGGCTTTTTAAATTGCATGCTCAATTTCAACAGTATTTGAAAAAGAAAATGTCCTTATGAATTAAGTTTGGATTCAGTGATATATCTTCCTGTTCTTTTATTCAGAAGAGCAGACCAGTCCTTTGTTTGTTTGTTTATTATCTACATAGTTTTCGAGCAAATTTATTAAGGAATGTCTGAAGTTACTTAGTGAATCTCAAGGTAATCTCATCTCTAATGCTTTTATATAGTAGTTATTTAATCTTCTTTACAGAGAGGACAGAATGACCTTATTCTTTACTTTTTCTAATAAAACTTCTTACGGTTGAGAATTTCAATGAGGTTAAAAACAAATTTGGTCTTACTGAAAAACGAAATCATGGAAATGTCTCTGAGTTTGGAAGAACCTTTTATTCCTAAGATTTAACTGAAAAAAAAATTGCTTTACTGATTGATCTCTTGCCATTCTATGGTTATTTTCTGGCAATGGTTGGACAACAATGCAGGAAAATATAATTACCACATCCACTTAATTCAGGGGTATTAAAAATAAAGGTATGCATAGTAAGGCTGCAATGTAGAAATGTCTTAAAATCTATTTACAACAAATAAATTATTTTATTCACTGAGTTTAACTGCTTAGCATTTTGTCCAGTTTTTCTTTTAAAATAACAGATACTGTCAACGTTCATATTACATTTCTTTCTATCAACAGAAAAAAAAGCTCTATTTTGACAGGGTTTCAGAAATACAGAATGATTTAAAGGAAAGTCCTTATAAAGAGAAAAATATATTTAAGGTGGTTCACTGTTGGGGTGCACTATGTGCTGGAAGAGAGATAGACTCAGAAGGCCGGAGCGAGAGCCTCTTTCCTGGCCCCAGAGGTGATCCTGAGAGCGCATCCAGGTCACCAGAGATGGGCTGAGAGAGGATTGTGGGTTTGTGGACAGTGCTGGACCTATGGGAAGTGACAATTGTAGTTTGTGGCCTTATAGGGTACTGTTTGCCTGTTACCATAATAGGCAATGTCTGTGCACTACCCCAGGTGATTGGGGGACACTGAGGTGAACATCTTTCCTGTTTATATGATGTGATATCCTGTTGGGTGCTGGTATTTAGGGAATATTTTCCTGCGCAATAAACGCTTTGCATTTCTCCATCTTGTGTGCGGAGTCGTGCCCCTGCGTGAATACTGCAGTTCACCACTGTCTTTTTGACAGAAAAAATAACAACTTTGGTTACTGCTTCAACTTTAGCAAAAGTAGCATGAATGCATAAATCAATCTGCACAACGGTCCAGAGGATGCCAGAATTTTAAAAATCATGTTATTTATCTTAGATTACAGCATATTTAGATTCGAAGTACTTGTGCAACTTTATATATGTAGTTGTCACTATGCAAACTAATTTGTTTAATCAGCATTAGTCCAGTTCTCTTCTTTGGAACTATGATAATTTAGTTACAATGTGTGTGCCTCCCCATATTTGTTTATCTCTGTGTGTATGTGTTTACACACATACCTGTTTGTGTGGGTGGAGGATACACACAGAAGAGTGGATAGAAATAACAGTAATAAAAACAACTGCTATCTTCAGTGAAAGGCAAACATACCTGCACAGCTTTGAAAATCCTGAATTTTGGAACAGTGAAGGAGGAAGAATCATGTACCCTCTGCTCCTCTTGTTCAGTCCTTAATTTCAGGAAGATTTTATTTTTCCCTGCTGTGGTATACAAAACTGGAGGGAATATGTCACTATTTGGTAAGCAGTATGTTACACAAATAAATTATAAACTTACCCTACAATATTTCAAAGACCCCGCCACCATGCTTATTCTTTAAAATATTATTTTACTTGATTTTACCACCTGCTTTATAAAGTAGATACAAGAGGCTTTTTAGAGGTTTTATGAAATACTGTCCTGTAACTACTTGGTGGCACCTTTCTGTTTAATGTGTTCTCCACTGTACTGCCAAAAAGAACAGATGGCAGATCTGTTTAGATCTATCAAAATCATAGATCTCTTTAGTCTGCAATAGAAAAATATACACAGATATTCTGAGACCACTGATATTTTCAAACCCTGAATTAAACATGGCAATGTTATAACTAGAACAAAAATACATAGCAAAATGCCAGTTGGTGACATTCACCATTCTTTCAAAAGCACATAGTACTCCAGCTTAGAGAGGAGTAAATTCTGAAATCCTCTTTATTTTAAAGTCTCTCACAAATATTGCAATATTATTTTAATCAATATTAGGAGGCCATTATGTTTGTGTGGACAAAATTAAACAGAATACTATTAATTCCATAATTAAACATAGTCAATGACTGAATGTGTTTATGCAACTATCCCCTTGATCTTATCAGTCCATGTTCTGGCTGGTTTGTTTTGTTTTGTGGGGGGTTTTTGGGGTTTTTTTGTTTGGTTTTTTTAATATGTGTGTGTGTGTGCAAATGGTACCTGGTGGCATCTCCCGTTCTTGAACTGGGGAAAAAATCCCAAAGTTTTGCTCAAGACAATTAAACCTTTTTATGCAACTACAGATTTTTATCTAGTGAACAGAAAGAAAGACTCTAAAAATTTTAAATAAAATCTTTCCGAGATTTTTGGAGGGTTTCCCCACTCCCTTAGAGGATTTTACCACTCCTAGAAAAAAAGTGGATTTAAAGTTCATTTGTACTGTGAGTAAAAACACAAAACATGAAGAAACCTTATGAATTATGAAAGTTTCCCAGTTTGAAAGCCATACTTCATCATCACATACATCCTATTTATGCTACAGTGAATGACATATTTTCAGATAATAATCAGACAGCTGTTTGTAATGATAAATGTGGATAAAAGACCCTTTGCAGTTTTTCTGCATATATCTGATTTCTTAAAAATTTCTTTGACATTTGAGATTTTTCAGGATCAATTAAGCATATTAAACCACTGATAATGAGTCTTCACAAACAACTGAGTATTGAGGTATTGAGTTTGGATAAAAGGAATTTATCCCTTGACATGAATTAACTTTACTAGAATGTGTAAATGAGTAGCAAGTGGAAAGTCTTATCTCTGTAGTTGTTCTAATTAGGCAGTAATATTTAACATCACAAGAATTTGAGATAGTGGAAAAGACAAATAATTGAACTTGCTATTGTTATTGTGCTTGTTAAACATGAATATTAACATGTTTGTTGAAACATTTCAGAGTGATTCTAAGCAAAGTTTTCTGTAGCCATTTGGAATATATTAATAATATTACAGCTAGAATAATCTAAGTATTTGTTGTGCGTTGGTTAAAACTTTAAGATTATAGTTAGCCAATAATAAATCCTTGGATCTTCAGTTTCATAAGGTCAGTTCCCTTTTGGCCATGAGATCCTGGATCAACACTTAGAAGCACCTAACAACAAGGTCAGCAGCAGTTTGTACATTCTTATCTTGAATTATATTTATAGACTACAAAGCCACAATAAACACGGTCATTTTTTGGTGGGGGAAGTGTTGGAAACTGAATGGAGGCATTCTTGACTCATTGACATTAATTAGGGTCACTTTATTCACTTCTGTGACCTGAAAATTAACCAGTGACTTGGTACCATACCAGAAATTTGCACTCTTGACCAAGTGATTTTGACAGGGCTTTAGTAGGGTTTAACATATGCAGAAAGTTTTCATCTTTTTTTTGCAAAGGTATAGGAGAAGTGTTTCATTGCTTTTTTTCCCCCTCACTCAAATGACCCATAAGTCCACAAATGATATCAAAAGAGATTTAAGGAAGATGAAATATGAGACAGGTGTTAAAGAAGAATGTACTGTTAAGATAGAGGTTGACAGTGTCTTAGCCTTCTATTGATCAGGGTGGGAGGACGGAAAAGCTAAAAATCAAACACCAGTGTGTGAAGAGGAGAGAAGAGAGAGAAAGATAAAACCTATCATTAGAATCTTATTTTCTTCATAAAACAGTGGATTCCAATATCTGTTAAAAAATAGGTGTCTAAATATTACGATCTTCTTGCATTTGCATTGCTATGTCTATAAAAATAAAAGAAATAAACTCAGTTTATCCCAGAAGTTTGTACAAGTATGAAGGAAGCAAGCACGGCTGTGCTTTTCTTCAAGTGCTTGTGTGAAACTAATCATTATATTTAATTATAAATGAGGCTCACTATAAGGTTACTAGGACCAAGAAAAAGAGGTATACATAAAAATTGTCTTTGTGTCATCCAGCTAAATAACAATCTTTCAAGATGTTTCTTTCATTTCATGGCATTTTTCTCAAAACAGTGCTGAACATTACAATCAGACTCAATGGGATTTAAGTCTTTAATGTTCTTACCTCATGGAGCAGAAACTGCATTTCCAATTCTTAAACCAGTAATAATGGTTATGCAACAAGATACTCTATTTGCAGACAATTTTTTATTATTTTTCTTCCTCCTTTCCTGTTTCATCTTAAACAATCACTGTCACCTCTGAACTTTAATCCTGTCATTTTATCTTTCATTTTACAGTCTTGGATATAGAAAAAGTTTCTCAGATAGAAGTTAGAGATTGAAGTCAGGAACTGTCTAGACTTTCATGATTTCTTTATCTGTTGCCTAAGGACAGATGTATTGTACAGCATGCAGCCTGCTGAGAAAGTTAATGTTTAATTGAATACATGCCACTGGATGTTAAAATAATCCCTATTAACTGTGATGTCTATGGAGTTATGGGGCGGGCAGAAATATGGTAAAACTGTCTATTGGTCTTCCAAATTGAGTTTGCTGAATTCATGAATGGCAAGAAACAGGAATTAGTGCTTCAAAATATCTATCTAATCCTGTGTATGTCTCCAGTATAAATAATGGAGGATGCACTCGATCCTACTGCCTCACTAATGAAGATATTAAAGAGCATTTGTCCCAATATGGAACCCTGAGGGACATCACTAGTCACCAATCTCCATCTGGACATTGAGTCATTGACCACTACCCTCTGGATGCAACCACCCATTCAATTCCTTATCCATCAAACTGCTCATCCATCAAATCCATCATTCTCCAATCTAGACAGAATGATGTTGTTGAGGACTGCATCAAAGGCACTACAGAAGTCTAGCTAGCTGACACCCGTAGCTCTCACCTTGTTCATTGATGTAGTCACTCCATCATAGGCCACTAGGCTGGTCAGGCGGGAATTGCCCTTGGTGAAGCCTAAGAACCTCCCTGTCCTCCATGTACCTCAGCAGAGCTTCTAGGAGAATCTGTTCCATGATCTCAGGCACAGAGGTGAGGCTGAAAGGTCAGTAGTTCCCAGGATCTTCCTTCATATTCTTTTTAAAGATGGGTACAATGCTTACCTTTTTGCAGTTACCTGGGACTTCATCTGACATGACTTTTCAAATATGATGGAGAATGACTTGGCAACTGCATCAGTCAGTTCTCTCAGGACTCTGGGATGCATCTCATCAGGTCCTACAGACTTACGTATGGTCAGGTTCCGCAAGTGGCCATGAACCGGATCTTCTCTATTCTCTGAATGCCTATATATATATATATTTTTTTTTTTTTTGACTGAATGTCTAGTTCTTTTTAAGGCAATACCCCATCTTGATAGATCAGTATCTATGGTGCCAGGAACTGGAGCAAGTGTAGGTGTGTGAATGAATGTGTGAGCAACCAATGAAGATCAGTCTGGTCTTGCCACCAAGCAGATCACAAATCTGATCTTCTCTTGCAGTGGGCGAGACTTTGCTCCTCCAGTCCCTCTCTTGTGATCCATCCACTCAAGGAATGTGGGAAGAGAGGTTGCCAGTGAAACTGAGGCAAAATGGGTTGAGTATCTCAGCCTTCTCCTCATCAGCTGTTATGTTTGCCAGTCGTGCTCATCAGGGGCATATGCTTACATCTGCCTTCCTTTTCTGGCTGACATAACTGTAGAAGTCCTTCTTGTTACTCTTTGTATCACTTGCCAATTTCTGTTGCCGTTCCTTGGCCTTCCTGACCCCATCCCTACACAACTGAGCTGTGTCCTCATGGTCTTTCCAGAATACCTGTATCTGCTTCCAATGCCTGTGCTGTCCCTCTTGTCCTTCAGTTTGCTCAGCAGGTCTCAACTCAGTCATGACAGTCCTTCCCTTCCTTTCTTGATTTATGACACCTGGGGATCAAAAATTCTTGCACTCTATGGAAAGCATCCTTAAAGATCTGCCTTGAAGAACTCTGTTCTCCCTCCTTGTTCCTGAGGGCAATTTCCCAGGGTGTCCTGTTGATTGTTAAACAAGTGGAATTCTGTTTTTTTGAAGTTCATTACCCTGAAGACCTATTCCTCACCTGACCCATATCCTTCAAGACTGCGAACTCCTCTAGCATATGATCACTGCAGCCCAGGCAGCCTCCAGTCTCAATGTTCCTGATTAGCTCACTTGCGTGGTGGCCAACTGGTCTAGTAATACATCCCACTCTGGTCAGTGCATATAGGGGTGTCCTGGATTGCCTAAAACTCTCTGTATTCCTTCTCCAGTAGCTATTGGTGTGGTTGAACTCCTCCAGCAGGACAAGTGCCTACAAGCACAATGCCTTCTGTGGCTGGAGCAAGGAAGTGGCCTGTAGTAGATACCAGACACCATTTTCACTTTGATGCCCAGTCTCTAATTCTTACTTTCAGCTGGCTCATGGCTAATATTCAGAGACATCTCTGCACTCTATCCCTTTCTTGATGTAGAGTGCAACCCCTTCACCTCTTCTTCCTCTTCTGCCCCTTTTGAACAGCTTGTAGCCATCAATAGCCACACTTCAGTCCTGTAATTCATCCCACCAATTTTCAGTAATGGCAACTAGGTTGTAGCTTTCTAACAGCATTTTCTAGCAGCATTCTGGCTTCCATCTCCTCCTGTTAGTTGCCCATGCTCTGGTGCAGTTGATTATAGATATGAGCTGTCTTGGAGAGAAATGATAAACTAAAAAAAAATCTCTATATAAACACACTTTAAAGTGAGAAAAAACATGAGGAATTTTTCATGTGGAAGCTATGACACAAATTTTGCTAGTCAGAATTTTGTACAATCAATACTATAAATAGAGGCATCATGCTGCATGCTGGAGTAGAATACTCCATTCTCACTATTTCCAGTGTAATAATGCCTTGCAGAACTGACCCAGGGATTTTTCTCGGAATGCTCTAGATACATACATCATCTTTCTGGTGTGATAAATTTTCTGCTACTTGGCTCTATTGTCTGTTTGTTCTCAGTAAATTAATTGAAAAATAAAACAAAAACGTTTCCTTCTCTCAGTAATAGAATTGGGAAAAAAAAATAGCTCCACTAGCATGACATATAAAGGAAGAACTTAGAAGTTTTTCAGGAGATATTGTATTTTGCGTTAGGACTAGAAGGAATCATATTTCAATGACAGTGGAAGCAGACAGCTCAGGAGATGTAAATAAATGGACATTTTCCTGCTGCACTTTGCAGTGCTTTTAAAGTATAGGATGGAAACCCCTAACACACAAATTTGATATTCATCTTGCATAAACATGTATTCAGATTTGGCATATGCATGTACACTTACATTTCTCTTATCTGTGTGAAAGGTTGACAAAATTCAGACAGAATAAGTAGCAACAAAACTGACTGTGGATAACACAGGTTCTTACACTGAGTGTAGCATTTCCAGTTCATTTGAATCCTGTGCAGCTTCATTTACATATAGGAAATGCAGATCCATCCATCCAAACTCACTCTTTCCACATCAGTGCAGGGAAAAATTGTCTGGAGCCTGTAAGTTTGGAATTTTTTAACTCTACTTTTTTTTTTTTTTTTTTTTTTTTTTTTTTTTTTTTAACCTGTAGGGAGGAATTAGATGTTAGAGCACTTGAAATCCTGAAGAGACCTGCTCTGTGTAGGGTAAAAGGGTGATTTCTTCTCCACATGGGCATTAACAAAAGCCAAAGAAAAACAATTGAAACTCAATCCTGAGCATGAAATGAAGCTTCCTGGTGGAGATGATGGTAGAATAGCTGTGTTAGACTCTCAAATGTTGGTTCTTCTGAGTCTTACTTGATTATGTCCCGTGTTCTCCTGGGCTGTCATCAGTCCATGTACAGACCTATGCACTACTGAGATAAAAGTCCTCTTCTTTCACTCTTTGTTCTATGTGTCTAAGTGTCTCTGTGTACGAAATTTTAATTTTCAATTTCAGGAAGGTGTTAGGATAATATTTAGTTACTTATTATGACATTTTCTCTAGATAGCATAAACCTCAAAGTTTTATTTTCTGCCCAACCTATGATAGTATGAATTTAAAGTGACTCTTACTATTATGGCATTGTAGTATTACCATGTACATAGCTTAAAGATGAGTAAATGTCAAGTTTTATCTTACATCAAAACAGACTAGACTGTCAGGACACTGATTTTTTTCCTCTTCTTTTAGCATCCATGCTGCTACAACACTCAAGATTTATGTTTCTCTATCAGCATGAGTTTATTCCTAGTCCATTTTCACTGTTATTACCTGGATTTCCAAAATCCTTATTACTAAGTCAATCATTTTGGAACACATATGATTTATTTTTATGTAATCTATAGGCCTAGAGGTTAGAATTAATTTTCTATTTATGTTCATCCATGAACTGAAATTGCATTTTGTATGTTAAAACACATGGTGTCCCAATGCTAACCAGAATTTAATTTATTCAGGTGTTGTAATGACTTCCTGTATAGATCATATTTCCTTGAATGTCTTGCAAGTTGTGTATCAACTGGATTATTTCAGTCTTTAGACCAATGTCTTGTTAATTGCATTGCTTTCATGTGAGGAAATCTGTTCGACCTTTCATGGGACCCACTGTGTTCTTTGGCTCAGAATTCATCTCACATGGCCAAATTCATGACAACATGTAAATTGCACATTTTTTCTTCTTGTTTTTTGTTTGTTTGGTTGGTTGGTTGGTTGGTTTGGTTTGGTTTGAGTTTTTTTATTGTGGGTTGTATCCATCACTGAACTGTATTGAGGGTATTGAGAGACACCTGTGTCAAATATGTTACATTAAAAGTTAATTAAATAGCACATAGAGTTACATTTCATATTTTACTATCTCTATATAGGTAAATGCTGCCTCTGAAAACAAATCAAACCAAATAAAACCCATTGATTCTATATGTACCATAGAGACATTTTATGTAGCCATGTCTATCGGTCCTTGTCTACAAACTCAACAGTATCAACACAGTTCAGAACCTTCCCTGATATCAGAGGGATGTGAAAGTTCTCTGTGTGCTTTTCCTTCTGCCTTTGTACAGTCCATGCAGCCTTGGAGTGTGGCTGACCTGTGCAGTGGTTTTTTTCCATGGTCTTTTGCACTGCTTAAGATACAAGCAATCGAGGAGCTACTACTTTTAAGGACATTATCTCTCACTGGAGTGGTGTCAATTTGTCTCATTGTTAGATGTGACAGATCTTGGTCTTTCAGTCCTTCCCATAATTGCTCCACAACGCTCCATGCAGTACAATCTCCTGGCCACCCTCAAAGAGAGAATGTAGAGCACTACCTGTATCTGCTAAGCAACAGGCATTTACTACAGGAAAAATCACAGCTACTTTGGCTTTGAGGAAGGGAAATATTTTTTGGCTTAGTTTCATGGCCTGCAGTAGCTATATTTACTCTGGTAACTTTCCTTAATTGGTTTGGTAGCATGTCAGCACCTGGCATGTAATGATATGAACTAAAGAGCCTGCTAGCATATATTATTGAATGCAAATTCAGATGTCTTCTATTCTTTTATGAACTTTACATTTTAATTGTAGTCACAGTCCCCTACTCAACAAAGAAATCTATGGGAGTATTATTCCTGAATGCTGCCAGAATGAAATTGTGGTGCCCTGTGTAGTAAAGTAGCATCCTTATCTCTATGCCTAAACAGAATTTCAGTTTTAGACTTTCAAAGCTGTCAAGTTTAAGTCACTTAATATTACCTTCTACCATCACATTCAACTCACTTTTGAAACAGCCAGCCAGAGACACATTTTCTGTGGTTTTACATCTTTTATATAAAACACATTACCCAAATTTGAACAAAGTTCCTTCAAGTCACAGAAAAGGCTTAAGAATACCCATCTTTATACATTCTTCTGTGAAAATTGCTGAAGAAATCTCCATTGAAGTTGAAACTGGAAAAACTGAGGGACTTCTCTCTACCTCCACCACCCTACTGAAGGCATTTAGGCTTTACCTCCAAAGCAATGCCATGCAAATATCCACGTTTATCACACATTTCCCTTACACCCAGCAGAGCCCTAGCTGGGAGAGCAGAACCAGGAAATACACTTCACCCCTGCAAAATGTGAAGGCAGTGCTGAATGGCATGTAGAGACATACTCACATTTCTGCATTAGCCTACAACATCTAGAGTGCTACACTCCTTCCTGTATCTAAGCTATCCTTACATGACCAAAAAAAAAAAAAAAAGTAAAAGCTGTTGAAGTTTTCGCCATAAACTGGCTTCCAATTCTTACTCCACACTTCTAAAAGTATTTTGGTGCCTTAATTTTGGTGTCTTAATTTCTTTTCCATTGTAAGGAAGGGTTGATTCACAATACAGTCTGAGAGCTATATTTACTCTGCTTTTAAGAGTTATCACTACAGCCACCACAAGCATAATGTTGATTAGAATATGCAGAATAATTTTTCTTTTTAATAGCCATGGCACATTACTAATTAGAAAATTATTCTTTGCATGCAAAGGAAACTCAAAGAAAATTAAATAATGAGTGATATTTAAATGTTAATATGAGTAATATTAATATGGCTTTGCCACTGTGGGACTAAGTGCAAAAAAGCTAGAAAAATAACAGGAACCTTCATAATGAACAAGACTGAGTCAGCAACAATTCTAAGATGAAAACAGAGTGTTCTTAGGTCCAAAGTAGTTTAAAGTACTTTTAGCTGTAGAATATTTTCTTGCAATACAATTATGTTCAAACAAACACAAGCACAAAAATAAACACAAAACCAGAAAGTTGAGGCATGCTAGAGACATGGCAAATTAGCCCTTTGCATATTTACAACTCATAAATCAACAGCACTTTGAAGTAATGCAAAACAGTTTAATAGAAATGAGAGGTGTGTCAGAGACATCAAAAAAAGCTCCATTAAATTAATATTAATCTGAAGTATTCTGTTACTAAAAGAAGGAAAAAAAAAACCAACAAAAACAGCAACACGGTAATGCAACACAATTTTTAATACTCGGAAATCACAAACTTCAAAATGTTACTTCACCTCTTCATTTAAAACACAGGGAGACAGATTTTATAACATCAAATGCAACTATAATAGAATAATGACAAGCACCATTTTTGTGAAGTAACTTGTCATATTGGCAAAAGAAAACCAAATTAATTTATTACTAGCAAATTTTTTGAATATTTATTTTAAGTCAAAGCAAGTTCTGGATGAAAGTTCTCATCAATCAGATGAGAGCTTAATTAATTGCAGACTTTAAATATATAGTAGTTTATTTTTTGTCTCAAATATTATGAAATAAATAATTGAGTTAATTATCTTTTCCCAAAGTCTGGAGTAACAGCAGATTACAGGGTTTCCTCACTGGCATACTGCTCAAATGCTTAAAACTCTGATTTATCTATCTAGCCAAATGCATAAGTGACATATATAATTCAGTCCATACAACTTTAAACAACAGATCAGCAGAACTGCTGTTTTTCTAAAATAGAAATGGGAGTTGCTACATTTTGGTAACATTGATCTAAAATGTTTCCAACTATGTTGAACTTTCTTTATTTCTAGTGCATGGAATATTACCTAATGTACTTAGAAGCCCTTCCTCTGCACCTGTGGTAGGTAGCCTAATACTGTTACACTGTTGGGCTGACAGTTCACTGAAAGGCACTCTTTCTTGATTTCACCAATTCCCTTGTGCTCATTACAGGATTTCCTGGACATTAATTTGACTAATCCACTTCACGAAATCAGCAGAAAGCAAATCCAGGGGGGGGGAAAAAAAAGGAAATTGTAAAAAAAAATACATTTCCACTCAATTTCCACTCATCATTGACAAACTGAATCAGACTTATGCCCGATAATACAAGCAAAGGCTGCATATTGTTGCTAGCAAGGATGTAAAATTCTTTCTTAAGTATTTTTTGCTAACAGAGTGTAAATTTATGTCAAGATCTGTATAAGAATGTTACATGATTAATTTTTACAAATATAATTTTTCTTTTAGTGGGCACAAGAACAGAACTTCACAGAACTATAGAGCAAATTGCAGTTCAAACTAATCTAAATATAGTGACACTGCAGAGCACAGAAATAAGCCAGGGGAAAATAAAAAACAAAGCATGAGAACTGGAACAGACTTTTTTTAGTAAATTTGCATTGAAATAATAATGGTGAAAATAAACGAGAACAGCATTACTATTTATTCCTTCTGAATATTATCTGTGCCAAGGAAGGGGTAATACAGCGAAAGCATCTGCTAAAAATTAAGGTAACTCTAGAAAGGAAAGAAAATGGGAAGACTGAAAGTGAGAAAATAAAGTAAAAACTAAGGACTATTATATTGAAAAGAAAAATTTGAATGAAAATAAAGCACAAGAAATATTTGAACTCAACAGGAACCAATAAAGAGCATTTACACTCAGCTTAATAATACTTATGATATCACTCAACAGGTATTATCTTTTGAAAAATGAAACTAGACAGCAATTTTCCTTTGAAATATACCTTGACTTTTCTCACCCTCAAAAATAGCATAAGGAAACAAATAAATGTGTTCTTACATTAAAATGTATGTTACTTTTTTTAATTCTGTGTAATTTAAATAGTGACCTTTTCACCAAGAGAAAATTAATAGATGCAGATACTTTAGTGATTCCACAATTTCTTTTAGTTCCATATTCCACCTTTTATTTCCCCCCCGTGGGAATGAAAATTATTATCTATTCTGAGCTGTAGCTTCCCTGAAATCCAACATCTAGATTTTTTCCCCCTCCAAAAAGCACAAGTTCTTCCAGAGGACTTGGAAAGAAGATGACATAAAATGGGATAAAATGCCACTTTATTAGCTAACAAGATTATAGGAATGCTTGATGTTCCCTCTACTCTGAAAAATTATCGGCAGTAAATAATTAAGGAATTCTAAGTACACTTACTGAAAATATAATCTCTCTTACAATATGTTATAACCTGTTATTATGTTACTATGTTATTAGTACAATTACTTTTTGAGGCAACAGAAATGCCAGAGGGAAGTTCGATGCCGTACAAGGCAGTATCAGTAGATCTGATAGATCACAAGAACACTACATCAGCAAGGATGTTTATTTTGTTCATAGTGTTAACTTTCCTTTTTTCACAAAGGCAAAAATTAAAGTCTCCATGGGCAGCTCTCCTTGAACAATTACACTCTTAGGAAAGGTCAATAATTTCTACCCCAAAGCTAAGGTAGATAGATAAAACACAGGGAAAAAAAAAAACAAACTTTGGGTGACTGACATCAGGATTCCATTTTTTGTGTATTTAGAATTTTACAGTAATTCCTTTAGAACTCTGCAACCTGATGTTTCTCAAGTACAAATAATTAAGCTCAGAAGCTTCTTAAGAAATTCTTGAAAAATTACGTGGTCTGAGGTTTAATAGACAAGTTTAAGATGAGATTGCAGTGAATAAAATAGTCTGTAGGTGAAAGTGAATGAAAACCAGAAAGGTTGAGATTGCTTATGTAATAACCAATAGAGAGAAAGATAGAAATAACTGTGAAGTCAAGAGCACTAATAAAATATTCAGTAATAAAAAAACAGCAGTCTTCTAAGCTGTATTACAAAAAAACGCAGGAACTAAAGATGTACTTTTGTAAACAAAACATGAAGCCATGAGCTGGTTGGAAATAAAGACTATTTTTCATGCTCTCTCTCACTGAAAGAAAAACATCCACAAATCAAATACATCACTCTGCTGCGCTAGCAGTCTTTGAGAGTACATCAGATAGGCTGGTAAGTTTGCTTTGCAGGCAGAATTTCCAAGGTTCATCCATCGCTAAGATTAATAAAGCCCTGTTATAGCCTTTGTCATGTAGTAAGGCTGTATTTGCAGTCAGGTATTGCCTCCTAAGTTTTGCATTCAAATCTTAAACTGATTAGTCGCATTAGGCTTTAAGTCCCAGCTCTGATGTGTATTTATGGATTACTGATCTGTAGAAGGTTTTCTACAGCAAAAACAGCAATGCAGTTTTCAGCTGAAATCTAGTCCTGCATTAAATGAAAAAATGTTTCTGTACAGCTACTATCCTGACCACATTTCAAAGGTGAATAAGATTTACTTTTTGCTTTATGGCTTTCTTCCTTTTTCTGTGGAATTTATAATCTATATGCAAAATATTTTGGTTGAAATTGATGCTGTCAACGTCTTATTTGTGGATGTTGTCAGCTGTTTGTATTTTTCCTCCCTTTCTAATAAAATCCACCTTTGAATCTATAATAGAAAAATGCCTATGGCAAATAGCTGAATGGCTGAGCCCAGAAGGCCCATCTGAGGCATGAGGTTTTTTTTTGTTTTGTTTTGTTTTCTATACAATAAACAGGGAAAAGGGAACAAAAATTAGGAGATCTGTACAGAATATAGACCCCTGCAAACATAGACACATAGACATCTGTATAGAACAAAACACCTGCTCTTCTGCCACCAGGTGTGTGGGTGGGGGGACGCAGGGATGGCTTCTGGGAGAAGACACCAAAATCTAGTTCCTGCTGGCCCCAAGGTGGACCTCCCACTGGCCAAAGCTGAGCCAATCAGCAAAAGTAGTAGCACCTCTATAATAATATATATAAGAAAGGGGAAAACATGGCTGCACAACAGCTGCAAGATAGGAGTGAAAAAATGTGAGAGAAACAGCCCTACAGACACCAAGGTCAGTGAAGAAGGAGAGGGAGGGGTTGCTCCAGGTGCAGATTCCCCTGCAGTCCATGATGCAGACCACAGTGAGGCAGGTTGTCCAAACGAAGTCCCAGGAGGACTATGGTGCTGCAGAGGTCCACCCCACAGACGGTAGAGGACCAATTGCCAGAGCAGGTAGACATGTTCTGAAGACAGCTGAAGTCTGTGGAGAGCCCACCCTAGGGCACGTTCCTAGCAGGAATCGGTGACCCTGGAGACGACCCTGTGTTGGATAAGTAAGGATTGGGAGAAGGTGGGTTTCGGTTTGTTCTTAATTCTCATTATCCTACTGTGTCTAATTACAACAAATTAAATTAATTTCCCCAAGTTCTCTCTCCTTTGCCTGTGATGGTAACAGGTAAGCAATCTCCCTGTCCTTATCTTGACCCACAAGTTTTCATCATATTTTCTCCCCCTTTCCTACTGATAGAGTGAGAGGGAGAGAATGGCTTGGTGGGCACCTGGCAGCCAGCCCAGGTCAATCCAATGCAGACAGTAAACCATGCCAGTGCATAAATCATTCGGTTCCACTGTGGATCTAACACGTGCAGTCAAAATCCACAAAACATGCTTGGAAAAATCCCAGATTTTCTCACTTTGAGATTCTTTTCTTCTGAGAGGTTTGGCTTGGAATTTGTGTCTCAATTATGTAAGACAGAACCCAAATGTTGGCACAAATGGATCCTATTCCAAAGAATTCAGAGTATTTTCAAATAAATCTGGGTGCAATTTTGCCAAACAGGAGACTTAATCAAGTCTGTATTCTTCAGACATTAAAACTGAGAGCTATCAAGGAAAGCAGAACAAGTCATCAGATAATATGATAATATTTTAGGTGGTTTAAACATGCTTGTGTGAAGGATCTTTCATCCTTGCTTACATTTAGTTCAGGAAAATCATATGTTTGGATTATAAGTACATCAACTAGATACTGTCACCCTGAGAAGAAGTTTATTTGCAAAACTGCTGTCATCTCAGTAAATTTATTAAAAGAACTTATTCAATTAATATTAATTTTAGGAGAAGACAGGAATACTGAAAGAAAGTTGTATATTGTAAAGCTCAAATGGATTGATATAGAAAAGGTTGACATTATGCCTTTGTCAACTATTACAGTATTCAGAAAAATTTAAGTTTCCCATTTCTAAGAAGTCTTTGGAACTTTCTTAGAATATTTAGTAGAGAGTTATCTATGTACATGTTCTGTTTTAAATTATTTTAAAATTACTCCTGAAAAATTTCTGCAAATAACTTATGACAGGTTTGTTAGATACACTTGAAACCCAAGATGATATTTGAATCATCAGAACAACTTTCTCATGCTTTACCTCCATCGTTGTAATTTTTTCATCTTGCATATTTTCAATGCTAACATTATTATAAATTGTCCTGAGGAGCCCAGAACAGGACACAACTCTCCTGATGTGGCCTCACTAGGGCTGAGCAGAGGGGCAGGATCACCTGCCTTGACCTGCTAGCCGTGCTCTTCCTGATCACCCGAAATACTTCTGGCTGCAAGGGCACACTGCGAGCTCATATTCAACTTGTCAACTTGCTATTCAGTGACAGACCTTCCAAGTGTCCTGCTAAAACAGAGCTGTTTAAGTGTGTAAAGTCAGATGAAGCTGGTATTCAAAGAAACAGCGGCTTCAATTCAGTTGCTTGCATGTAGGAACTGAAAGCCATTTAAGAAACTTTGGTTAAGATGGCTGGGCCAACTCTGTAATTTCAGGAAGACACAGACCTCATGAAGGTCTTCTGTCATATCTGCCAGCCCAAAAGGAAGGCACTAGATAAACTAGCCTGTCTCAAATACCAGCAGAAACAACTTTAACATAACTAGATGAGGTTCAATAAACAGATTTTTTTTTTCCTAGCACCAGGAAGACAATATCTGATGAGTGAAATGGGAGTTTTTTTCTGGAAGATCTCTTTTATGCAGACTACTCTTGCAACAAAGTATACTTATTATATATATACAGGACTTTTGGGAGGCTTTTTTAAAAAAAAAAAAAACAAAAAAATCCAAACTTAAACAATTGAAGTCTTTGTATGGGTTAAATTGCAGTGAACTGCAGTTAAATGTTACCAGAAAACATAATTCAGATTAATAGCACAGAATGCAACTCTCTTAGACTCAAAGAAGCGAGAGATATTACAAACCACCACAGCTTAAAGACTTAGCTCAGTTTCAGTAATTATCTGTTCTCAGCCATTTCTGCACTTAAAACAAAGTGTTATTCTAAGGTTTTTTTAAAGCCTGTTTTTCTACCTTACGTTGTTACAGCTTTAGTGTTTTACACTTCCAGATATAACCATCTCCTGTGATTTTGCTGAAGATCAGTTAACTGACTGTAACTTTGTATGTGGTGGCAGGGTGGAGAGGGAGGTTCTGGACTGGAGGGGAAGGGCCACTTGCCTTTGTACTGTTTGCACCAGCAGCAGCCTTAATTAGAGGACACCAGCGGGATAAAGCTTCAAAATATATATATATTTTTTTAGTCACACTGTCAGTCTCTTTCTCAGCAACTGAAAAAGTTACATTTTCAAAATATCAGGAGGTTGTGAAGGATGACCCAATGAATGTGACTATAATCACAAATGCACTGAAAAAGACAAAAAGATTTGACTGCATTTTTGGTAGCACCAGTTAGAATAGCATCAGCAGAGGCTATACAGCCACTTTCTCTACCAGGAATAAAGTGAAAGGAGTAGGAAAAATTGCAAGGATTTACCTCCTCAGAATAGCTGTCTCTGGAATCGTGCTTCAATAGTAAAGGTGTATATGGTTGAAGTTTTGCTAAAGGAGATTTTCAACAGAAAAGTGTGGGAGGCTTCGTTGTTTTGTTCTCTGTTTGTTTTGGTTTCTTTTTCCATATCTGTTTATCTAGGCAATTGAATAAATAAATAAATAAATGCCACTACAACATTAGTCATCTTTCTCAAAAGCGTAAGCACACTTAGTAGTGTCTTTCAAGAGATTTTTGAAAACCTGCACCTTAAGCATTCTGTTAAAGAGAGTGTACCCAAAGAAGAAAGTTGTCCACTAAGGATTCATAGAATATATGACTAAAGAAAATTCTGTATTTTCAGAAGATAACGTAACCGTGGGTGGAAGTGGGATGAGTTAAGCACGAACTCCCTAACTTCTGTTTAAAATGGAAATCTATCCTTTCTTTTTGTTTATCTGATAAATATACTTCAAAAATATGCATATATTAGTGAAGTACTTGGCACAATAGTGGAGAAAACCTTTTCCTAGATCATAATTTTTTCAAAGTTCCCATCCGCTGCATATTTCTAAAAATGTAGATATCCAGGTATCTTATTCTTGGTTTATACACTGATATGGAAGAAATACAATTTTTAGACTACAAAGGCCACAGGTTATGCACTATATTAGAAAATGATACATATAACCAGGCAGAAGTACCAACTGTACAGGTATACCTAAGTATTTCAGTTTTCTGAAGTAACGCAATAGTTATGGTAATGTTAATTTGTAGATGGAATCATAGAATTAATTAGGTTGGAAAAAACCTCTGAGATCATCAGGTCCAACCTTTGACCAAACACCACCTTGTCAATCAGACAATGGCACTAAGTGCCGCACCCAGTCAGTGTGTATAGGTTGTGGTTTGATTAGCCTTAATCAAAGACTCTGTCACAGGATTTCTATTCAAGCATATGAGATATGACTACAGAGTGTAAAGGTCTTTACTGGGAAATATTGAAAGTTCTATGCTGAATTCAGTTACTTTGAGCTGGTTTACTGGGGAGCTGGTTTACTACTGTTCACAACAAATCACATCCTAGGAGGTACACGTGGAAGCATTTACTCCAGGTAAAAACTGGTGATGTTTACAAGCTTTATCTAAATTTTTAAACATTTATTTATTTCTGGGCTTAGTTATCTAATGAATTTTACAAGAAGGATTCTTTTTATATAGTTTAAGTCACTGTAATTTAGTCACCTATATCTGTCTCTAAATCATGTAAAGTCTCTTCCGCTTGTATTGGGTCATTATTTTACAACTGAAAGAACAGTCACTCTATCTGTCTAACAGTCATTCACGCTGTCTCCTTCCACTAACTATACTGAGCATCAAGAGGAGCTGCTCGATTCACATACTTAACTTCTAGGTGGCTAAAATCAGACTAGACAAGTCAGTCTGCAGAGTAACTTACATTTCTCTTGCATTTGAAATACCTTGAATCTTGTCATACCAGCACAGTACTTATATTTGCAATAATTTAAAATCTCCGTATGGACAGACAAGTTGAAAGAAAGGAACATATATCAAAAGTCGCAGTTATCTAACATAGTATGGAAAGAACTGAGTAAAAACATGAAAACTTGGGAATCATCCCATGCAACTGGTTGGGTGGTTAAAAATTCCATCGAGATGTAGAAGCATTTTCTCACAGAGTATCTGCTTTCTTCCGAAAGTAGGAAATAAAATGTCCTCCCCTTTAAGGAGGGCCTTCTATGGATTATGGAAAAACATGACACAGGGAGTAAATATCTTCAAATTATGACACATTAGTCAGGGTATCGTAATTCAGCACAAAGTGAGGTATATTTATTCCTCAGAAGGGCAATTCAATAGGATTGGGGTATTGTTTTCTTGGGTTTAACTTCTCCCCCATGTATTAAGAACTCAGAAATTATTATATTGATTTTCAAGAACTGTTCTGATGTGATCTTAATTTGACGAGAAAGTAATTTCCAGAGTGTAAGATCTCTTCTTTTAAATAACGGCTCCTAAATTGTGCAGTCTTGGGACAATACTAAGAGCTTTTATGTACTGCTTGAGTGCTGTACTGAATTCAATACAAAAGCAATACATAGTCACTAGAGTAAACCAGTAAACATTTACATCAGGTGGCTTTAGTATGCAGTAGTGGGAAATTCACCTTCCCTTATCCGGTTGTTTTTTGTTTTTTTTTTAATAATCTAGAAAACTGCAGTCATAAATCATGTTAGGTCACTTTCAGGTTGACAAGTTGGTTTAGATGATGCAAATCGCGTAGTTTCAGCCAAATAACAACTACACCTTATCCTGGTGCTACGTAGTAACAAACAACGTCATTGGCTGCAGCACTGCTGCCAATACACAAAACCATATACTTCTGTCATATAAAAATTGGACTCTGAAAAATAGTCTTTCAAACTTGTTCTGGTTATTTTTTTCTTCATAGCAGTCCATACAGTGTTGTGTTTAGGGTTTGTGACTAAGTGTTGAAAACATGCTGATTTTCTGAATATTATCGAGCAGCTTTTACACAGTGTCATGGCTTTTTCTTTTTCCCTCTTTATTGCCCACAGGGATTAGGTTGAGTTGGATTTTGTTCTGTTACCTATGATCCTCTTCTTCTTTCTTCTTTCTTCTTCTTTCTTCTTCTTTCTTCTTCTTTCTTCTTCTTTCTTCTTCTTTCTTCTTCTTCTTTCTTCTTCTTTCTTCTTCTTTCTTCATCTTTCTTCTTCTTCTTCATCTTCTTCTTTTTTCTTCTTCTCTGATTAAGATATCTTTATCTCAACCCATGAGTTTTCTTGCTTCTTTTCTCCCTATTCCTTCCCCTGTCCCTCTTGGGATGGTGAGGAGAGTAAGTGAACAGGTAAGTGGTGCTTTGCTTTCAACATAGGTTAACTCACCAAAGAACTGAATCCCCTAGCAAGATGACAAGGGAGCAAAATTATGTACAACAGTTCCTGTAATTTAACTTTTTTTATTCAGTTACTTCCTGTGCAACAAAGGTTTTTTTACCAGTGATTGTGATTTTTCTAATATTTCATTTTTCCTTACTTATATTTTGTTGGTCCATTGCTTCTTTAAATAACAATATGCTAAACCATCTGAAATTTCTAATAATTCAGGTTGCTGAATTGTCAGCTTATAACAATGATAAAACTATTTTTGCTTCTACAAAGAAGAAAAAAATTCTTCTGCTACAGAAAAACTTCTGTATTTATTACTAGTAACTCAGTTTATTGCTGATCTTGTTTATCATGCCTCTTTACCACAGCGCTCAGAATAAGAACTCCATTAATATTATTGTTAACAGGAATATTTCATTATATACTTCAGAAATTTGTAATTTAGCCCATTTGTGGAGTCTTTTCAAAGAACAGAATGAAAAGGAGTCTTAGAATCCTCAGGCTTTCTTCATTCACAAAGGAAATAATCATGACATTGAATTAACAGCATTTTTCTGGAATGAAAATGGTCACACTGGTATACACTATTTTGGGTAGTTACTAGATGATTCTGAAGTATGGAGCAGCAATGATTTTATAGAGTTTCAGATTTAGGGTGAACTTTTCTGGACAGAAATCAAGACTTAGAAATGGTCATCTAGTGACGTTTTTATATACCCTACAGAATAAAAAGCCCCTGTAATGTGTATAGCGCAGGAACTACAGGATGTGTGCCCTTCAGGCTGGTAGGCTACCATAGGCTGTGCAGGATACAGTAGAGAAACTCAAATGGTGCTTAACACTTAAGTACTCCTGGGGGGTGACACTCATTGCTGACAGTTGTCTGCATGTGTTCAAGCTATATGAGCTCTCATTAAAGTCAGCAGATATCTCAATACTGTATAATTTCTTTTGAACAGACCTTGAAATTGAATTAATAAGTAACTATAGATGATGAGGCTGTAGTGCTAGACCTCACTTTCTTGTCTCTCTTGTTTAACATTGCAGATGGACCCTCAAAAGTCACCAGGTTTGTGTTAAAAAAAAAAAATTCACCACAGAGATATAGATGACCTAATGAGGTACTTGAAATCTAAGTTACTTTAATTCATTTCATCCAGTTAGGATACAGAACACAAAGTTTTCTCCAGGGTAAAGCAGCTGGCAAGTGTGCTTTGAACAAATAAAGTAAGAATCACCTGTTAAAAAAGACAATACACTTTTGTTGGTTAGCAGCATGTACCTGAACTACTGGCTTTCCCTGAGGAAATAAAGGGATGGATTACTGTTGTCAGATATATGTAGCCATTTACTGGCTCATTTATCACAGACCTTTGCTTCCCTTGGAGTCACTGCAAAAGATTTTCTTTATTTAAGATGAAAACACTGATCCCAGACTAATGAAAAATGTTGTGTTGTCACTGACTAAATTGCTGCATCTAGAACATATGCATTTACCTAATCAGTATGTGCTCTCACCAATCTCTTTCCTCTTTTTATCAATGAAGTTTATGAACAGTTATTTGCTTTTTTTAATGCCTATACATCAGATTTTTTTTCTCGAAAATCTAATTATGTAACATTGACATGTAATAGTTTCAAGATGATAGTGGCTATTTTGAGTCTCGTATTTGGGCACAGATTATGATTGATACCTAATATGAAGAATAATCCTAATCAAAATAGAGAATATCAATGAATACCATAATTATTAATATAGTTTATAAAAACAAATAGAACTAAATCCAGTATGTGCCTTTATGAAACTTTGCCAAACTGTATTAAGGGAAATACTGATGGGGAATTCCCAGCTGTAAACCTCCAAACATCACAAAACACAGCATTGGTGATTAAAGCAGAAACAGTTATTATTTCATAGGTCCAGATTTACCTCTTCAACTGATAAGCTTATTTAAAATTTCAAAGACAATTTAATTTAATTTAATTTAAAAGTAATTTCAATATAAAATAAATTAGAAATAATATTAAAAATGCATCATAAAAAATTTAAAATATAATTAAGCAGTTAACGTAACAACATATTTTTCCAGCTGTTGCTAAAATGAAGATTTTACATTCCTGAAACTGATTTTTAGTATTATTTCATTTTTCCTTCCTCAAAACCAATACTATATTAAATTGTGTTTTCCTGCTATTTCTTCTATACAACTTTTCACCTTGATTGTTCCATTTTTCTATGTAAATTGTATTTCCTACCCAGTCTATAACCACTATTTGTACATTCAAATTTACTGCATTTTTCAGGTAATAGCTGTGTACTCCTCCAAGTGTCTCCCAAAATGCCCTTCAGGATAGAATATGTTTATCCTTGATCAGATTAATTGCTCATTTATTTTTTTTTCCATTTCTCTACACAGACTGCCAAAGAATTTATGATATCAGACTAAGTTCCAGAGATTCAAATTTAAGTCAGTGTATCTTTTCTGTTTCCACCAAAGCATCTGAAGTTGTAATAAATCCTTATGGAAGCAGTAATCATGAAGAAAACAGCCAACAGTTAAGAATAACAGTCTAAAATATCTCCACAGGTCAGTAGTTCACTATTTTAATGGGACAGTTAAAAAGAAGTACTTGAGGTCATGACAGTAAAAAAAAAAACTCACCTGAGTGAAAAAATATTCTTTTTTTTTTTTCTCCATAAATAATTAAAATCTGCAACAAATGTAGCAGTTTTCTAGATTGTCTAGTGCAAAAATACTGCACTGCTTAAAATTTTTATCATTCTAGGAAATGGAATTATTTAGGGGGGTGAGGCAAAACCCCTTTTAAAGTGATTTTATGCAGTTACACTGAAGCACTGGGAAGTGACTTTTTCATATTGATGCATAAAGCTCACTGACAAGAATATATTTATGATGTTCTGAGTTAAGCCAGAAGCAATGATATTATAATTTTCTGAAGATCTGTGTAAAATTAAAAAATAAAAAGCCAAACTAGTTCAACTTCTCTCTCTATGACATAAGAACCTGGTTTAGTTACAGCCTGGGGTACTAACTCTATGCCAAAAATTTGAGACAGACAAAATTTTCACCGGAATGTTCTGAAGATGTCAGTCATCCGGATGTACTTACTTACATAGGCAAAATTTAATACATCAAGGTTTTGGGCCCCATGGTGATTGCTAACCTCATTGCTCAGGTTAGTTTGCTCAAAAGGACAATTAATTTTTACTGCCTTAGCAGAATTGCTTACTTGCCCATTTATTTTCACTTTTCTCTTACTTTTCAAAGCCTGGGGCATATTCGATATGTACTTAAGTATTAAAAATATTGGTCCAAAAGCATTCTCAGAACGGAGGATGAAAGTGGAGGCCAGAAGTTTGAAATGAAAGTTGAAGTTAGTAAATAAGTGTTCTGTGTCAGTGAAACTGGTAGAAGTCAGTACTGTTCTGCTTAAAGTGGGCACATGTGCTGCTGATGATTAAGCAATGTCCTGCAGTAGTGGGAAGATGTAGCTCCAGCATGGAATTTATTCCAGCCATCTGCAGCTTCATCCTGGAAAAAATTTATTCCTCAATTTTTTTTCATGATCTGCAAGAATTTTGTTTCTCCTTTTGCTCTAAATTTCTTTGAAAAAACCCTTAATCAGACGGTTGACACACGATGAGAGAATATCAGCATTATTACCCAACTGTAATGATGTTTACCACCTGAAAATCCAAAGACAACAGCAATACCTAATCTTAACTTGTGAACACATAGAAGCATTTATGAATACCTGAAAGATATTTTGATAGAAATTAACACACAATATTAATAACAATTAATGTTAATAGAACCTCACAATAACAACAGAAATATTTAGAAAATGGTTCAGAACAGAACTTTAGAATTAGAGCAAGTGAGAGTAAATTGAACTAATTGCATGGTTTGGAGGTATCAATTCTGCATTACCTAGTTTCCTTCTAAGGAGTTAATTAAAGACATATTTCAGGAATATTATCAGAAGAGAAAAAATTGCAAAGCCTGTAGCACTCAAGTCTGAAATCAAATGATAGGCAATCTCATTTGTCATCTTGAAAAAAACCCCAGAGGAAGCAGTATTACTTTACATATCCTTATAATGTTTTTCAAAGAGCACAGTTTGAAACCTTCAGAGATAGTAATTACATTATTACCTTTGACATCTTTTAGGCTTTGGGTTCAATTACAAGTAAAGATGAAGAGTGCTAAATTTATTTTCTTTACAGTTAGAGATAACCTAAATAAAGCTTGTCTGTTTTATAGAGGCCTTTTTTCATTTCTGCATAATTTTATCAGAAGTGCCTGAATTGCAGCTTTAAAAATAAAGAAAGAAAAGCAGAAACCTTTGCTTTTGCTTAAGGAAATAGGAAACATGATGAGGGAAATAGCGGTTCTTTCCAGTAAGTACCAATTACATTGATTATGTGCAGCACAACATTAAGGAAAGAACATTTTCCTTCATTTTAGATGAAACTTTTACATTTGGCAAAGTAAAAATGCAAAAAAGAACAGACAGGATATAACCCAAAAGGATGAAAAATCCGGTCATAATAGTTTCCTACAAAGTACAGTGTGTTTTCTCCTGTATTTTTCTTTAGACAAGGTATCAAATTTTTTGCTATGGAAATGCTTTAGCATCTGTGCCATAGTGTGAAGGTGATATGGCTACTATAAAGTTTTGGGCTATTTCCCAGTATATTGAGTATTAGGACAATATATTGACAGCATGTGTGGGGTCTGGTGGGCCCGTGGTACAAGGGACAAAGTCCACTGGTGAGACAGTCCCTAGTACCAAAAGAGCCTCCCGAGGTTAGGGTGACACAAGAGACTTCTGCCAGTATGCTCTGCTTTGGTATGTTAATGTGCCCCAGTTCTGCTTTCTCGATTGGCCCGTGGTCTCCCCACCCCATGTTACTTTACATGCCCCTGATCCAGAAGGTTCTCCACTCCCTGTTTCCCCCATTGGCCCTTGCCCAATCGCCCCTCCCTCAGAGCTTCCCCATTGGCTTCCTTACCCTAGCCCCCCCTGTGTACCGCCCCCATGCCCTCAGACCATTGGTCTCTGATGCTCTCTGCGCTCCCGTATACAGCCCTAGACCCTCCCGTGCTCTCTGGCTTCGTCCCTGGACACCTTCATGAGTGTGGCTGGAATAAACTTTTCCCGTGGGACCCCATACAAAGACCCTTCCTGGCTCTTTACCGTCGATCCATTCCTGGAGCTATCCGCGCGCGTGTGTGTGTGTGTGTGTGTGTGTGGATGTGTGTGCAAGTGTGGTGGCTTCGCTGAGCGGCTTCCTCTTGGAGATGCTCTTGGGAAGGTCATGGCACTTCACCATCCAGCACAGTGCTGCGACAAGCATGAGCCCTTTGGAAGTCAAAAAAATACAAAGTGGGATGCTTTGTACATTTAGACCTTCAGTGAATGAAGGTATTGTCCCTGCATTGCATTTATGCATCTACTAAAAATGAAGCCATTATATCAATTTCCATGCCATGCCGTTCTGGAAATATTATTGCTGAGAGATAGTAAAATAAAAAGATGGAAAATGCAGAGGAATAATGAACAAAAAATGCACATATCAATACTAACGGCAACAGACTGGATTGTGTCTATTTGTGAAGTATATTTTCACTGAATGAAGAATAACTTAAAAATCCTTCACTGCTGAATTTTACAGATACTATTTTCCTCTCTCGAACATCCTTGCATTTATACAGATGTCATTATTTTTATAGGAACACCCACAGCTCATTCAGGTTTGGCATTGTGGCATTTTTTAATGCGTTCTGAAAAACTAATATTTTGGAGAGGTTACACACATGCAATGTACAAAAAATGGAAAAAAATGTGTTTTGTTCTTTCATGGACAATGTATTACTGATAGGTCTGAATTGTTATTCGTTACCTAGGCAGAGAAACAAAACTGTAATGTCTTATTATTATTTAACAAAACTCTAATGTCTTATTATTATTTGGAGACCATAAAATCACTGATGCTAACTGGAAGAGTATTTTAATCTTGATCTGGCATTAGATCAGTTCTTAAAAGAATAACCTTTTCTTTGCTAAGTAACAGCTAGCAAGGTCAGGTTGCTTAATTAATTCAGAAATAATGTTTGTGCATTATAAGTCTTGAAGATTATATATTATAAAGTATTTTGGACTATTCTTTGTGTAAATTATTAGTATTTACTAAAGTTATTGGGGGTTTTTGCCATTATTGTTAAGTGGGTTTTTTTACCCTGATTTTAGATTCAGTTATACCTTAACAGAGTAAGTGGATTTTTCTTTCAGTAGTTCTTATAGGAAAAAAAAAAGGTCATTAACTGCTGGATTGTTAGGGACCTCTACACAGTGACAACCACATATCTACCTGCATAGAAAGGGTTATGTTTCTTTCCTGGCAAATTTCTTTGCAAGTATGTCCCAAAATATTTGTTCTGTTTCAATTTGTGGACAGTGGGAAATGACTATGAAAAAGATTACTCAATTAACTCAAATAAACTGCAAATTTTGTGATAATTTCTGATTGGAAAAGGAACTTCAAAATAAACCTTGACAATGCCTGAATTTGGTTTGGGGAAAATTAACCTGCATTGTTAGCTAGACATATAGATATATTTTTCTCTGTCTTTGATCAAAACTTCCAGTTTTTAGAAAACCAAAATGCTTTCCACTGTTAAATAAATATGCATATTACCAAATTAGAATACCAAAATAAAAATTGTCAAATTAATATGTATATCATTATATAATCCACACATTGCATTATTGAGAATAATTCTAATTTCTTCAGTAGCAAATATCACTTCTGACTTACTGTTGAGATAACCAGGAATTCAAACTTAATTACATCAGCTGAATGTGAAAATATAAAATTAATCTGTGTTGAATACTTATGTAAAATATAATTTCGATAACGAAAATAGAAGGAACTATGGAAAAGATAACTGAGTGGGGGAAGGAATTATGAATAAAATTTTAATTTTTCTTTCACATGAAATTCCAATTTTTTTGTGGCAAAATGGAAAACTTATTACAAACATTTTTAGAGTACCAGAGCAGATTGTACATAGGAATCTTTCCCTCCTCAGAAATACAGAATGTGAAATTTAAGCTTTGTTCTGTCAATCACCATCTTAACACTTTCACTGTGAAGTGATTAACTGTTCTGAAAAACATGTTTGCTTCTATGGAAAACAAAAATACCTACATAAACCACCATCATCACCACATCAACAACAGCAGCAGCAGAAACATGACATAGAAGAAATTCATAGTAAGTGCCCAAAGTTCTGTACTTTGTTGATGACATTGCTAATGGAAACAGTCTGAAAAATGATATACCAAGACAAATACCCTGATAAATGTGAATAGTTAAGTAGGGTGAAGTAGGATTCAAAGACAAGAGAAATAGAGAAAGGAATATTGAAAGAAATGAGGAAAGTTTACTTTTTTTGAGGAATTACTGTTAGGACAAGTGGATGTCTCAAGAAAACAACGATGTTTACCTGATTCCAGAAATTCTCTGTCAGCGTTTCTGAGTTAGACTAAAGAAACATCTGTGACAGGGGAGAGCAGGCCAGTTCACATGACCTAAAGTCAGATCAGAACTAAAATGGTTTATTGAGAACATGACTTAAGAGCAATCAATTAGCTAATAAAAGCAATGCAACAGATAAGCCACACTTACATATTGTTAACACCATTAAACACAAATAAACTTCCAAACAACCTCTCTTCACTGTTCCAAAGAAGTTCTGTTTCCTTCTCAGGCACCCATCAGTGGGTCCAGCTCAGTAGGGCCCGTCTGGGCAGGAAGGGCTGTGTGGAGCTGAAGAATGTCACTGCTGCTGCTGTTTCCTTCAAGTGGAACTTTCAATGGTTTAGTTTGTGCCCATTGCTCCTTGTCATATCACTGGGTACCACTGAAAAGTCTGGCACCATGCTCTTGACACCCTCTCTTGTACGCATTGACTAAATCCCCCTCTCAGTTTTCTCTTCTCCAGGCTAAACAGGCCTAGCTCCCTCAGCCTTCCCTCGTAAGAGAGATGGTCCAGCCTTTCACTGGACCTTCCTCTGAAGATCCTTGTCTCGTACTGAGGAGCCCTGAACAGGACACAACACTCCAGATGTGGCCTCACTAGGGCTAAGTAGAGCAGCAGGATCACCTTCCTTGACCTGCTGGCTGCACTCTTCCAATGCACCCTAAGACACCATTGACCTTCTTGGCCACAAAGGAGCACTGCTGGCTCATGGTTACCTTGTCCAGCAAGACAGCATGTTCATGGTGAGCAGAAGTAAAAGGACCAACTTTTATAGGTACTAGCTTGCTACAGTCATATAGTACTGCAGCTATAGGAGTTGAAGTTGCTTATATGTTTACCTAGAGCTCAAATACCTTGTACATAAGCATATATTGTTGCACCATAGCACTTCTCAGAACAGATTGTCATTTACACCAAACCATAAGATGGAATTTTCACTTCACCTTCATTTAAACCTCTACTACGCTAATTAATTTTTATATTGTCTTATTGTATTATCGTGTTAAATTCAACTAACTTTCTACTTCTCTCTAAAAAATCAAAGCCCTCTTCTATCTAAAAACGGCAGCAAATGCTAAGATGTATAACTACATGTGTATGTTAGACATTCCTTGTATTTTCTATTGTGTCTTCATTTGAAAGACCTAGAAAACTTCAAATAATGAACCTGAGATTTTACGGCTTTTATTGCATTTCAAATACAGTTTTATAATCTCAAACTTTTCTTTCTACTATTAAATCTTCCGTCAAGGCAAGGTTATCCTCACACTTTATTCTGCAAGTTCTTGATCATTTAAAAGATTTTTGTTGAGCATTTCCTTGTACTCTTGTGTGTTTTCTTGAAAGATCTGAACTGAAATCAGTTATCATGAGCCATAAAGACATTTTGAGATTAGTAAATAAAGTCTTATCAAAGTTTTAACAAAATAAATTGAAGCACGGAATATGATATTTTCTGCTCTGTTTCCCACTGCAGATTGTTTTGTAGATCACAGTCTTGTCAGAGCCCTAGACTATGTAAATACAGATGATAACCCACCTAAATAAAAGAGAAACTTTCCATTGACCTTGATGAACTTTGAATCACTCCTGTACTTCCTTTTTACATGAACTTTCTATATCATAGAGCTAATATCAAGTGCTGACACTTTAAAGTATTTCCAGTGTGCTAAATTGCAGCGCATAAAACCAATCGTGCCACAATATTTTCCCAGTTCTCTTTCCAGTTTCCCACATCACAGCTGGAATAGCATTTTTCTTTGTTTTCATTGTTACTCTCCCTATGACAGTATTGCTTTTCTGTGTACCGTTTTCCATGTTCTTTTCCGTATACACTTCATTTCTTGCCAAAATCTGACATTCTGTCAGCATTACATAAGATACTTATCTCTGTCCAATTTAAGTCCTGTACTATATAGTGCATCTGTGAACACTGATCTGTAGTGACAGATAGTTCCACTGAAAATGTCTGCATTTTACTGCTTGCTGGAACCATTTCTGCTGTATCTATGAGTGGAGTAGAACTTTTGGTACTTGCGTTAATGTACCAAAAATAAGCAATGGTTCTATTAATTATTTTACTTTTATTTTCCTTTTGAATGTCTGTCATCTACTTCCATCTGCTTGTTAACATATTAAATATTTTTCTTTTTGCTTCTGGAAATTATAAGAAGGAAATTAAAAACATTACATTCAGGAAAAAAGTATATTTCTTATTCTGCCTTATTGATCATATACAGTATGTAGCAACTTCCTAGTAAAGCCTGTTTTCTTATTATAAAATTAGTAATAGTTACTCCTTATATGGAAATATGTTAACTTGACGAAATTAAAAAAAAAACTTTGCAACTCAATGAAATTTTATCCCATTAAAACTTCATGAGTTATTTTTTTATTTTCCAGTATAACTTTAAGAGATAGTAAACAGGCAATTTTGACAATAAAAACATAAGAACATAATGAAAAGAAATATAAATGTTGATAGCATAGGTTCCTTCACAAGATATTATTTTCTTTTAGAATTGCTTTAGTTTACAGTATATATCCTTAACTTCCTACATCAATTAGATTGATTAGAAGTGAGGTAATTTTCTCTCTAGTAATATAGTAAATAGCATAGGGTTGGGTTTTGTTCAGAAGATAAAAAAATGAGAAGATCCTGTTCTAGAGATGTTTCTTTCAATGCATGTGTAGATGTGATTTTCTCTAGCTATAGTAAACACCTGTATCTGCATTTGAAAAATACAATTCAACCCCAGACAAGCAACCAGGCATCACGTTTCCACTCAGTCACTCTGCCCGTGAGTAAAAGTGAGAAGATTCATGGGTTGAGATAAATACAGTTTAACAGGTAAAGTAAAAGCTGTGCACACAAGCAAAGCAAAGCAAGGAATTCTTTCACCACTTCCTATTAGTGGGCAGGTGTTCAGCCATCTCCAGGAAAGCAGGGCTCTATCACACATAACAATGTCTAGAGAAAACAAATGCCATCACTCTGAATGTCCTTCCTCTTCCCCCAGCTTTATATATAAACCAAAAAAACCAACAGCAAACAAACAAACCGCCCCCACCAATACTAAACCACAATGATAAGAGATATTAATCTATTTTTTAAACAAATTTAAAAACCAGTTATGGGAAAATAACTATTCTAGAGAATATTACAGATCAAGTTAAAGGTCTTACAGAGTCATAGCATAAAATTCAGTGTATGTGAAAACAAAAATTAAACAAAATTGAGTAGCTGAGTGACACCTGAAAACCCTACAGCTATGTAAGTCTGGAATTTAATGTTTAGAAACCTTGTGGAAAACATGAAGCAGAAAAAGAAACAAATATATTTTAAGGCCATGCACAAACCAGATAGGTCATTACATCCAATTGCATAGAAATGGCAAAAACCACAACAAATTCTTTTATGTAAATATATGAAAATAGATAAAGCTGTTTTCTTCTAGCTGCCTGCTGAAGTGACTAAGACATATTTCAGTGTTAACTTTCATGTCTAGTGTCAAGAAAATGATGGACAGCTCAAATTATCTAGTACCTAATGATGCCACATCTTGCATCTTCTGGCATATGATGATGACACCTGCAGTAGAAAATGTGAACACTTCCCCACCACACCTCATGTCCCTTTCAGGGGTTTTTGTTCCTTTCGCTCCTATTGGAAAACAGATATGAAACTACATTGTTCTGGCAGTAGGAACACGCACCTATTTTGCAGTCTAAATATATCTGTACCTGGGAGTAGCAAAGCATTTTAGTGTAAATTTTTACTTTTCCTCCAAAGTGTTTACTCCTTGGATTTCTCCAACCCATTTATGAACAGTAGTCATCCTCTCAGCATTCAAATGGTAAGCTCAACTGTTTGAGCTCTCCGATTCATCAATAGGACAGGCTTTCCATATTTCTGATCATACAAATTGCCTTTCTTTACAACAGCTCCACAATTACCTTTAAGCATGTATGATTACACTGTGTCATGGTTCAAGTGACTCCTCACACCATTAAGAATATTTTCCTGTCTCTGTAACACCTAATTTGTTTGATTTTTTGTCTGTTCAGTTTGTTCTGCTTTCTCCATGGCTGTGTCACAGGGGGACTTCAAAGTCATCCTTCAGCTGGGGAGTATATCCCTGTCCATTTGTACCGCAAAATCCTTTAATTACAGGTGTTGACCTTGAATTTTGTATTATTAAATTTCTTCCTACCCCAGTTGTTTCAGCCTTCAAAGTAATGTTTTTCTGTATTTTATCCCAACTGTCCTTTTTATTGACAAACTCTTTCTATGACTTTGTGTCATCAGCATTTTTTATCAGCACATTTTTTTTTTCTGTGCCAAGTGGAAATGTTAAGCAAAATTTTCCCTAGACTTATCCTTTAAGACCATAATTGAATTTCATACAGTAGAATCCAGCTCCTTAATTGAGGCATTAATGTTCATCTATGTAATAAGATAATCTTTGAAAAAGGGATGACTGTGTTTATACGCAGCAAATATGTACACAAGAGGCATATGAAAACCTAGAAACATTTTCTAGGTAATATATAAATGAAAATTTGAAGTTACTCCTTATTTACTGTTAATTAAAGAAAGATGGTGATTTGGAAATGAGAAAAAAAAGTTAATCTTCATAAAAATTCTCAGTAAGAAAAAGAATTAAGTGGCAGGATAGATTTTTTGGGGAAAAAACCCAACCAAACAAGCAAAACAAAAAATTCAGCTGCAACACCACAAACTGGTTACAGTGTACAATAAACCATCTGTAAAAAAAACCTCTGCAATAAAAAAAAAGTTATTGAAAACTTTCAGAGTTCATTATAACATTAAGAAATGAAAGAATAAAAAAATATATAAAACTTCCATTATAAACTTGCCTTCCATGGAATTCCACAGGTAAACGTTGTGTATCTAAATTTATAAAAAGGAAAGAATCTTGGTCATCTTGTACCATATTTACAGTGATTTTCAGTTCTCTAAAGGATCAGATATATCTCCACTGGATTATAGAATATCCAAATTTAGGAACTGAAAGCAGGTGTAAAATGTAGTGTTTAGAGTAGCATTTCAACTTCAGCTAGTTCTTTGATAAGTATGCTTTGGATATTAAGTGAGTTTATCATAACAGTTCTCTTGGACTCATTTCTGGTAGCTCCATTTTTTTAACGGTAACTAAAATTAAGGAAGATCATGACAGTTTTTCCTCGTTTCAACATGTTTTAAAACTTTGTACATCCTCAACCTATGAAGAATCTTTCATGAAATTGGTTGTGTCTCAAAATTACCTTTGACTTCAACAGAGTTACTTTTATATGTAAAACTTTATAAATAATTGCTTCTTAGTTGCTTTCAGGAAATTGGGATGCTTCTTCCGACATTTTAAAGTTCATAGTCTTTTTAAATATCTGCATTCAAACTTTAAATTTTTTGGCACTTACAATGAGTATTTGTATGAACAGGAGTACTTGTAGCAAATATATGATATTGCTATTGAACACATTCTCAGATGCACACATCCATTTAGTGTTGAAAGCATTGTGTTGATTAAAACAAAAATCAGTAGGGAAAGTAGCTTAGAAGTGTCCTGAAAGTAATATTCCCAGCTGAAAAAACCTCAATAGATTTTAAAATTTTAAAAAAAATCCTTTTATATTTCCTTTGTGGCACAGACATTTTTTAAAAATGTTGATTTCACCTTAGCAGGATTTTTTAACAATATATGAACAGTATTCCTACTGTAAACAGAAGTCATAGATATTTTCATGAAAGGAAATGCATTGAAAATTCATTTAAAGACATCTTTGGTGTACAATTTTAAGTGCTTGAACTATTATATTTAAATTATCAAGAGTAACTACAGTTTGTGTGGTATTATTAAGAAATAATACCGCAGGGACACCTTCCACCGGACCAGGTTACTCAGCGCACCACCCAACATGGCCTTGAACACCTCTAGGAATGCAGCATCCACAACTTCTCTGGGCATGGTATTTATGAAAAATGAAGTAATCGGTTTGTTGGTTGGTTGGTTGGTGGATGCGGTATATCACTATGACTTGACAATATTTTGCATTTCCTTTGTGTAAGTACAGAATATATTGTGAATGCGTAGTACCATCTGGGAAAAGAAAAGGTCTGGGGCTACTCTGTGCTGCCAGTTGAAATTAATTAAATTATCTTTGTTGAAAAAAGTCAAATATTATCCATATGATGTATAAAGGACATGAAGTAGCCCTCTCCCCAACCTGGCTTCAGCAGGCCTGAGCTGGATTATCATGTCTAAATTTGCCACTTCAGGACAGATACAGATGAATAGAAAGGGATTAGAAAAGATTTTAAGAAATGTGAATGAAAAGAGATTGAGTGAATCCCTGTTATTTAGTCTGGGATGAACATTAAAGCAACTTTCAGGACTCTAAAGGGCTGCTGCAAAAAGGAAAACCACATTTTTTTTTCCATATCTCTGCTGGACAACGCAAAAAAAAAAAAGTAATAGGTTTAAATTAAAGCAAAGCATATTAATGCTAGAAGGTATTAATAACTTTAAAACAGCAGGATCAAATGAAGACTTTTGATCAGAGGCCTAGGGTCTTAAAGAACATGTAGAGGAAAAAGTGCTAGGAGTATTAAAAGTGTATTGTATTGATCTCATTATTAGAGCCCTAAAGGATTAGATAATTTCCTAATGTCCTTTCTAATGTTATTCCTTGAAAACTTGTTTCGAGAAACAGCATATTCAGACTTTCAAAACAAACTATTTCACAGAACTGTTGGTTTGTTTTGGGACATTGTGGGTTTTTTTTTTTTTAAAGCTTAGCAATTTTTCTCTCTGTGCATTTTTTACAAGCAATGAGGCATAATGATACTTTGAGCAAGCAGCTTTGAAACCAGATATTAAGGAACTTTTAGAATTTTCCACTGACATTTTGATACTACAGCAAATGACTCAAAAGGCTTGATTTTTTTACTGGCTCTAACACGAGATCTATAAGTGAATCATTCTCTCTTAGAATCAATAAATATGCTGAGTCGAAAGGGACCTACAAGAGTACCCAGTCCCACTCCTGACTCCAAAAGGGCAGTCCAAAACTTAAACCATGTATGTTCAAAAGCACTCTTGAAATGCTTCTTGAACACCAAGAAGATGTTCACTTCCCTAGGGAGCCTTTTGCATTGTTTGTCCACTCTCTTGGTGAAGAATTTTTTCCTAAAATCCAGTCTGGACTTTCTCCGGCACAGCTTCGAGTCATTCCCTTTCATCCTTTTACCATACACCAGAAAAATGAGATCACCTTCCTTTCTGAGCTTGTTCTTGTGAAAGGTATCACAGAAACATTAATTACCATAGGTAATATGGTATCAGCATTCAAAAGAAATTGAACCTAACAACCAGTGCTCTAAAACTGAACAATACTGACTGAAAAAGAAAAAAGTTATACAAATTGAGCTGTTCAAAATTATCTCCATCATTGTTTTTATAAGAAGACTACTTCCAAGTTCCTTGGAAACACAAAAACCCCCAAAACCAGACAACAAACATAACTATCTCTGGGGTGTTTTTTTTGTTTTTTTTTTTTTTCTGAGTTTCAGAATATTTCTTTAAGAACTTAAGTATTACTGAAAACTTCAAAGCAATGACACAGTTTAACCTCATCTAATTTATGCAAAACATGATCCAATTTAATGCAGGAAAATCTTTTGTGGTGTGTCTTTATTTTTCTAGATCTGGCAGTATCCTTTGTTATTTTAAGAGTCTAACCTGATACAATAAAAATATTCCCAGTTAGAACTATATTGTTTTTCATTCTCTTACAGTAATTGAAAATAAAGGACATGTAAATTTAAAGTCACTCCCTTTGTAATGGAAAATATATCCCATCGACCAGAACAGGTCCCACACTTTCAGGGCTTTTTGTTATTCCCAGTGATGATGCTGTAACTCATACTTTCATCATTCAGAAATACAGTTGTCAAAATATGCAGTTAACTGCTATTGCTACTAAATGACCAATCCAGCAATTTAAGCAATTTTCTACACATCTTAGTCTACCCAGACCTACTGGTAAGATAACATCAGGGCATATTTTGAGGCTGTAATGCCTTAGGGAACTGGAAACAATCAATTATGACCACTATTCTGACACACACATCTCATGATTTCCTTAATATTTTCTAAAATTATTTGTTGATATTATAGGATAATCACAGCTGCTGTTCCAGCTGTATCATTAAATACTATGTGAAACTGGAAATAATGCAGGCAAAGTGCCATAAAGGCTGTCTAAGTAAATTGTTCACTTTAGTTTCAAAGGACGGAAGGTCAATATCACTGTCCTGGTCTTCTGAAGATTTAGTTTGTTTATAAACAATCATGACAAGCGGGAACTACAATTTCAAAGAAGTATTAACCAAAACATATTATGTGTTTGGTTATTTTATGACTGTTTTAAACACCAGATAAGCTTTTAAGTATTGAAAAACAAATCTTCTGTTACTGCATTTGAAAAACACACACCAGGAAAAAAAATCATTTATCTTAAAACATTTATTACCAAAGTAGCTCATGGTATTAGATTTTAGAAAAGGCATCTCTGAGTGGGAGCAATAGTTTTGACTGGCTAAAAATATGCCCAGCAAGTGTAACTGCAAATTTTTCTTTCATTTTTGCTTCTTCTGAAAGGTAGAGCTATTTCTGGAAGTGATTTACCTTGTAACTTGAGTAAGTGTGGCATTCTCTTCTATTCCCACTGAGAAACAACATCTAACAGTGTACTTGTAAACAAGAGCATGGTTCATCATGTGTAACTTAGACTGTTTATTTCCTGACATTGAACTGTATATGTTTAACTTTCTCTTAATAGTCTTTATATGAATTTACAGTACAGTAAAATGTCCTATAAATGTCTTATCACTTTGTTAGTTGAGAACATGTATTAAAAAACTGATCTAAATGACCACTTATCTGAGTTATTAATTATGGAGCCTTTAATTTGACAATTAAACTTTTCCCTTATCTATCTTTTTAATTGGCTCACACTGAACTTCAGAAATTACATTTGACCTGTTTTTTCACCCTGTGAACTCAAGCTGTTTGAAATGTAGCATTCAACCTATGCATGCTATTAAGTCTTAGCTCTGAAAGAATCTTCAAAAAATGCAAGTGCATATGAGTGTGTGTATAAACACCAGAAATATTAAATCACAGCTGAATTAACAGGAGGAATGTCCATAGATAACTCACAAATAATTAATTTTGTATATTTCACTTAAAATAGAATTTGTCAAATATTTTGCCAGTGGGTATTCCATTAGAAAATGCCAGATTGGTCAGACTCAACCATCTCAAATACACATTCCCCATTCCCCTTAAAATTTTCAGATGGAAGATTTCTCAATCCAGTCATTACATTCTTAGTAAAAATCAGAGATAACTTTTCCCCAGAAGTTTTGTCCCTTAGAGAAATATTTTGAATGTGGCATAAGTTTTTTTTCCATTAAAATTGCTATTCAGAAAGGCATGGTGTCCATGAGATTCTATAGATGTCTCTTTTAGAGCACTCACCAGAACCTGGGGTCCTCTTGGTCCTATAAGTTACAAGAGATGCTGTACTGTGTTTTCCATATCCACTACCAAAACTATACCTCCTGAAGTTTAAAACCACTTTCTCCTTTTGAACCTATTTGTTTTTCAATAAGCTAGCATTATTGGGGAAGTGAAAAGTTTGAAAATCTTTAATGGCTCTCGGAAAACAACAGAAAAGGATGTGTAAACACTAATCCCCCCACATTTTACAGGATTCTGATGTCATTATGCTATCCATGCTGTTGCTTTGTAGCACTACTCTGAACTGAAATATACACCCTGATGTATTTTATCTCATCAGTTTGACCTGATGTAGCACAGATATGCACAAAGTATACAAAGTATATGTTTTCTTAAATATTTCTATAAATTTAAAATAAATTATGTGTAAGTTCATATTTTTTTTTAATGGAATATGTAATCTACTGCTCAGAACAATAACTAAATTTTCAGCGTTTTTTGTTGCAAATGATGCTTTAACTTGTTTTCAACAGTCAAAATTGCATTCCTCAGAATGTATAGTTATCTGCATTTTAATTTCTTGCTTATTTTTGTACTAGTTTGAAAGCAAACCAGTGAGAGACTTGCAATCAGAACTACAAATTAATAGGAAAATTAAAAATAAATGCAATAGTACAAAAACACTGACAGAGTAAGGATACAACCTGATACCCTGCCGGGCAGGGTGGAGGTAGCAGTCTGATTAAGGGGTGGCTGCAGTCCTCTTGAGGTGATAGATGTGGTTCTGTTGAAGTGGTGACCCTGTAGAAGGGTCTGGTCTTCCTCTGAAGGTCCAGTGGTGGTTATGTAGCTCTTGTCCTCTGGGAATCCAGTAGGTAAGGGCTGCCTGTGGTGTTCCAAAGCTCAGATTATATCCAAGTGGGAATGCTTGGCTCCTCCCCCTGGGCAGAGCATCTCACAAAGGGATGATGTAATTTTGTGAGTCATGCAGTGAGGCTTGATAGCCCATAAACAGAAAACTATCACTCCGGAGGGAGTTATCAGGGATGTGTCATGGAAAAGAGAAGGAGCATTGACCCACCTGGTTTTAACAGATGGTGATAGAATACATAATTTTGGTTACATCTTACACTGTAACCTAAGACAATTTTTTAAGTAAGTTTCCTGAGGAGGAAATGAACACGCAACATTTTTATCTGTTTGTATTGTAAGCAAAGGAAGAGATGAAGAGAATTGAATAGCTACAAGTAAATGCAAACAATAGAACTAAATTCAATATATTGTAACACTTTGTATTTTCTTACAACAAAATTGTTGAAGAAAATTCTTACTCTCTTAGCATTCTGAACATAGCTCTCTCCTGAGGACCTCGACTTGTCGCTTATGAATTATTCAGGTTGTGAAACAAAATCTGGAGGCCTATAGGAACTGCATCCAAGAAAGAGACATACTGAAGTTTTAAAATTTGTGTGCGGCAGCAGCTGGGAATAGTTCTGTTAGTATTAATGTTGTCAGGATTGTTGGTGCTAGCAATACTAATTTTTGTCATAAAACAGCCAGAACAAAAATTATGGTCTTCTTGCTTCAGTCTACAACAGAAGGTCCACGTCTCACCCTCTTAGAAGAGATTTGTGTGAGCTAGAAGAAATGTCATGTTTTAGTAATTAATTAATTAAATAACATCTAAAAATATATAGTTATGTCTTCATAGAACATTCTGAAATTAAACATATCTTTACTTTTTATATAATTAAATGTAGAGACAATAAGGAGTATAAGTACAGAAATATTTGTTGATTCAAACATTTGCACATTTAAGGATATAGACCTATCATATTAGTCAAAGAAATAAGGGTTATTTTAAAAATTTAACTCACCCACCGCAGGATTTGAAAGAAAAAACATGAATCAATGGTATTTTATCAGAATAGTTAAAGTATTATGACAATTTAATCAGTGTATTAGATATTGAAAACCCCTCATTGATCCGATCATCAAAGAGATAGTGTCAGTATGTCTATGTTTATGTTAATAAACCTCTGAGTGTTTGTGAGTTCCTAAGTATAGTATTTGTCCCAGCCTGCACCACAGCTCCATCTCAGGGTGAAACAAGGTGTGAACCACTTTCTTATCATTTTGCATTACCCAGCTTCCCTGAAAGGAAAACCTAGAAGTAACAGATCTTGGCAATTTAAATGCAATTTTAACATGATTCAGAAGGTCAGCTGAGATCCTGGTTACATGAATAAATTACAACTATGAATATATGATTCAAAAATGCAATATAACTGAATGTAATTTAGCAGTAGTGTAAAAATGAAAGGGTATGTCTGTATAACATTTTGCAGAAAGTTGCAAGTGATTTCTGCCTATGATGAAGCTGACTAAGCTTTTAGCAATAGCACAGCACTAAGTCCAAACTAATAAATCCTTCTGATTGATGGTTCAAGTTAGTACCATGGTAATGTAGTGGTACTAACTTCCCTTTAGCTTGGAGCATGGGCAGCTTCTGCTGTCAAAAGGTAATTCAGATTTACGTTGAATTACATATTATGCATGAAGGCATTGGAATAGTCTCTAATTACAGAATGAAAATGAGTGATGAAGGGAATGTATTTTGAGTGTATATATGTGTCTCAAAATTGTGCACACACAAAATTTTTAAACAAGCTGTTAGAAAGAAGAAGAAGGAAACTGTTTAGATGCATATGGCTGGTCAGAATACAATTTACAGCAGCACAGAACACTCCTCAGTTTTCATATTTCTGAAAGAAAATGCATTATTTCCCCCCTATTCTTCTCCAATTACATCATTCTGTTATTGATTTTCTTTCATTTTATTTTCCTTATAAAACTAACAATGTCAACCTTGTATTAAGAAAAATCAAGTTTTTTCCTACAGATAATGGCACTTACTGTGTTAGAAAAGGTTAGGCTTTACTGCAAATGACAACCATAACTGCACTGAAGTCCTTTCTTTGTCCTACACATTAATGTGCATGTAGAGTAAAAAAAATCACATTTCAGTACTTTGAAACCCCATTCGCTAGTATCTTATCCATTTATTATACAAAATATTGGAGGGTGAAAAACAAAACTGATTAAGAAACATGGGAAAACATAAAATCTAGGTACTTAAAGGCTTCATTTATTACAATGCACATGTAAGTTAAAAGGCAAGCAAGGAAGAATGAAAAAGTGCAGCTCTTCACCATTATAAAACACTCAGACCTCAGCTATGCAGAAAACGGCAAAGCAAGGGTTTTTTTTTTTTTAAATAATTAATAGAAAAAGTCATGTATCATGACAGTTGGAAAACTCTTGGCCTTAAAAGCTCTAGGGATTACTTGAAGTGAGCAATATTGCATTTAGTTACTATTGTAGAGCACTCAGATCTGAGCCTCTGTATTGAGATTTTTTATGGTATATTATTTGTCCTTCCACATCATCTCAGGGGAAAAAAAAATATCTGTAACAAAGTAGAGAGTCTTAAAGTAGATGCTTGCTTACCAAAAAAGCCTATCTCGAATTTCTGGTGGCTAAAAGAGGTTCCAGTTTCATAAATTCAAGAGCCATTGTAGTTTCTCTTCTATTTACCTATGCCTCCTTAGATCACAAAGAATGGAAAAAGATTGGTACTTTTAAACTATTGAAGAAGAATGAAATGAAGAAGTAATGTTAAATTGCATACATTTTCCTCAGTCTGTTTCTTTTAACTCTTTGTTAACCAGACCAATTCCTATGCCTGTGAAAATAGAGTCTCCTTTATTTTCCTAGAGACTGGCTGCATCAATGAAAAACTCCTTTCTTCATTGGTGCTGTCACTCTACTGTCAGTATTTGAAAACCACCCCAGCATTAACAGGAGATCAGTCTCTAAGCTTTGCAGCTTCAAAAAGTTATGGTAAGCCAGTTGAGTGAAACATTTACAGCCTAAGAAGACTAAACCTGGGCTGTGATGGGGAGCTATAACAACCAGCCAGCACAAAACGCCAAAACTAAGTCAAGCAATTCAGAAATAGATTGAAGCCTATTCTTGGAGTGAACAAAGTGCTCTTCCATCTGCTTGACTAATCAGATTGGATGCTGGGAATGCATAAGACACTTATTAAGACAATAATCCGCTGGAGCTGAAACAAATACTGGAACCCTATATGTGGGTTATTACAGTATTTCTTTAGAACATACTGAATTAATGCAGTTGAAGCTATGTCCGTGTTATATTTTAATATTCATTATGTCTTGGAAATAATAATAGGGATTCCATAGAGTGATGGATAATTCATGTCCAGATTCCAAAGAGGAATAACATCAACAAAGGAGACTTAATCAAGAGCCTTTAAGATATCAAAAGATGCATTTCTGTTCCTATAAAAGCAGACCTGGCTGTGACAACAAACAGCACAGTACCTCTTGTGTGTTCCTGCCTAAAAACATTGTTTCTTTCAAAAAATAGGGCAGCCTCCTCTCTATTTCTTTTAAGAATACTTTCTATCATGTAGCATCCTGGGACACATGTTTCAACACTGTGTTAGCAAGCACCACCTGGCACTGGCCAAACTATTTCTGGCTGCATTCTAGCAGTCATGTAGCAGCTCTTCATATTTTTTCCTGGCTCCATGTACATTCCTAGTACAGACACTCTACTGAGTATTTGTGAAGAAGTGGAACATATGGGTTCAAGAATTTATTCTACATGGAACAAAAATAATGTCTTGATTTTGTTTTCCTGAGGTTTAGTAAGTGCTTCAAGTACTGATGAACTGGGAGGTAGTGTAAGGTTCTTTTACTTTTTTCTTGGGAAAAAGAGAGCATGGTAAAGGGAAAAGGATAATTAAGCACAAAAAAATGAAAATATCCACAGGTTTTGTGTCAAGATTGATAAAGAAAAAAAAATACAAAATTTGCCAATTTCACTGCCTGACTGATCATAGTATTGATGTAGGGAAAAAGGGAATCTGTTTTTAATAAATGAGTCAATTAAAGAACTCTTATCTAATGAAGTTCAACAGTAATTTTGGGAAGATGTACGTTGAACTTAGACCTAAAATTTCTGCCTCATCTCTCTCTCTTTGTTGACCTATGATGTACTACAAAAACTCTTCCAATATCTGTGTCTTAATTATTTGGAAAAAAAAATGTAAGAATATATAAACAGAAACATAGAATTATAGTTTGGGTTGGAATGGGCCTTAAAGACCATCTAGTTCCAATCCCCTTGCCATAGTTAGGAACACTTTTTTATAGACCAGGCTGATCAAGGTCCCAACAAACCTGATCTAGACACTGCTAAGGTTGGGGCATCCACAACATCTCTGGGTAACTTATTCCAGTGGCCCACCACCCTCACATCAAATACAATTCAGGATTTTGTTTCTTCGCAATGCTGAAATGCTTTACTGTGCTGGACTTACACCCATGGTGATGTTGGTCAAGTAATTTCCATCAGCCTGACAAAAATAATCCTAAAAGCTTCCAGGTTTTGCAAGTAAAACAAAGTTGGAAAAATCAGTACCTACAATTTGTGCTCTGTTATGCATTTTATTTTGTCCTCTAATATTACAACTTTCAAAGGGATTTCCACCAGACCTTTATAAGCAGAATTTAATTCTTGTATGCTGCACAGACGTGCCAACCCAATTATGTTAATTTTCCTTACTTACAGTACAGAAAAAAAAAAAAAGTGTGTATATCTGACCATTAATATTTACCAGGGGAAAAGAAAGAAAGAAAAAAAGTGGATCAGCTGGACACAGGCAGGTATTATCATTGCTAATTTGATAATTTTCTCATGCAAATGCTTTTCTGAGATGTTGCTCCAGCAGGGGTCGCACAAAGACTGCTTAAATTTCACCTGTTAAACTGGAATAAAGTTCACATTGGAGAGTGAAAACACAATCAAACGTCAAAATAGCACCTTGATCCATAGTAAGCAAACTATTTAAAATCCTGGGGATGAGTCACTGCTGCTTGTTTATCGTGAATGCAAGTAGCACTCTAATTTTATTTTTTTTTTCTTATAAAGCATTGAACCACTTTGGAAAAACATGTCTTGCCCTTATTACATTGTAATAAATCATACTGCATAAATGATATTACTTCATGTCTCGTATTAGGATAAACTATACTAAAATGAAGTCAATGCTGCTTCAAGTAAAACTAAGGGAAAGTGTTTTTCCTCACAGTTTTGGAGGAAGTAGATTTAAGTTTTGACACAGGCCAAACCAGGGGCTCTTTTTTCACTATTCTCTGTAGTGGTGTTGCTATTTCTGCTGTGGAGGTGACAAGGCAGCAGTGATGAGACCATCCTCATTTCAGGATGGATGGTGAGTGTATAAACCATTGCACTTGAGAGGAACAACTCATTCATCAATATTCTGGCTTATTGGCCCCAGCATAAGCAGCTTTACAGAAAAGAACTTGGGAGTTCTGGCGGATACCAATCTGAACATAAGCCAGAAATGTGACTTTGGAACAAAAAATATTAATGGTATCTTGGGCTGTATTAGGAGGATTGTTGCCAGTAGGTCAAGGAAAGTTATCCTTCCCCTCCACTCAGCAGGTAGTGGAGTCTTGTGGCCAGTTATGGCCACATCTGGAGTCTTGTGGCCAGTTCTAATCTCCTCAGTCCAAGAGAAACATGGACATAATGCAGAGAATCCAGCAAAAGGCCAAAAAGGTGATTAAGGGACTGAAGCATCTTTCCTGTGAGAGAGAAATTCATTCCAGAGAAGAGAAAGTTCAGGGGGGATCTCTCTCATGAATGTGTAGAAATACCTGAAGGGAAGTTGTAAAGAAGACAGAAGACAGCACCACACAGTTCTCAGTGGTGCCCTGTGACAGGCCCAGAGGAAATGGGGCACACGCTGGAACACAGGAAGTTCTCTCTGAACATCAGACCACCCTTCTTTACTGTGAGGGAGCACTGACACAGACTGCCCAGGGAGGCTGAGGAGTTATTAAAAATCCATCTGGGCACTGTCCTAGAGAGTCTATTTGAACAGAGGGTTTGGACCAGATAACCTCCAGACAGACTCTTGAACTTCAACCATTCTGTGGTTTAGCTGGTCTAATCCATGTGCACTGATAAATCACCGTAACTTGGCTACTGGCTTTGGAAATACTGGCCTTTCTCTTGGTATGAGATAATAACATAGAAAAGAACCCTTCCCAAACCTCTGATTGGTAGTGAACATTGTACCTAATTTTTATAAATAATAATATATAATCATGAGCAGAAATATTTGTGAAAGTATCAAGCTTTTCCCATATTCTTCATTATATTCCTTATAAATTAGTTAATGAGAAAAAAGAGATTTAAATCATCTTTAATATAATTCATGGGTTTGCTACAAAATTCATTACCCTCTATTAAGAGAATGAAGCAAAATAATATAAGCACTAACATGGTACATAGATCAGAAATTACTTTCTTTAAAAGATTAATCCAGTATGTATATGAGTTCAGTAAATAGCCTGTGTGCACACGCTTTATATTTACATATATCAGCTTTCCAAATAAAACTTTTTTCCATTATACTGGTAATTTTCGTATGTATACAAATGATACTTTTTGTGTTTCGGTGCATAAATATAAATGTTTGTGTACTTACACATAAGTACAAACAGAGTTAGACATAATCGTACTTCTTCTATTTATGACAGATTCTACAGTGTTTTGTACAAAAATGACTACAAGATATACTTGAGAACTGTTCACAATGACTTTCTTTTTTCATAAATCTCAGAACCTTACCAGCTAGACAATATTTCTCCCATAAATTATGATTGTCAGCACTAACAGTCTAAATAAAGTCTGCACCCCTTTTCATTTAAGCAGCACTTCCTATTAACACAGTCACAAGTGGTTTCCCATAATGAGGTACCATTACATAAACCTGTGATAATTTGGTTGGCAACAACACCTATAATAGCATAGTATCGTCTGCGCCACTTGCTGATAAGTTTAAGAAACAGTTTATATTTGATGAGCGCTCTGCTAGAAATATGCACATACAATTTGAAAAATGTACCTGCTGTTAGTAAGTACAATTTCAGAATACTTGTTTCACAGAGAGGAGGAGACTGTAATTATTAATCCTTTGGACATTAATGAACTTTCTTTTAGCTAAATTTCTGTGTTTATTAATAATTCATGAAAATTGGCCAGCCATTTAACATAGTACATGCAACTGTCTGATAAGCAGATAGTGCCTTTTAATTTTGTCTTAGACTATTTAATAATTCAAAACAAATGGGATAGGATTTTGCATTATGCTAATAATGTGCCACTAATAACTGAAGAATCTTAAAAACATATGTTCCTTTTGCCCTGCTTTTGCAGTTTTTGATTTGCTCTGTAACAAAGAAAATTAGGTCCTTGGGTCATAAAAAATGTCAAGGAGAATAAGTAGAAAAAAGCCTGTTTCTATACTTCCTTGAGCTAATGACACACTAGATTTAAAAGAATTAATGGCCACCTTTCCTATATGATATGTGCACGGAGAACTAAACAATGCCTCATGCAGTGTCCAGAATCTTAATTGCCAGGCAGTGCATAGAAAGTCCCAGAAGAGGGAGGTGTTTATCCTCAAATAGAGAAGGCATTTTTTTTACCTTCTATAATTCATTACATTACTAAGCAGAATAAAGGAAGAGTGCCCTTCTTCCTCTTTAAAATAAAATGGGGTAATTAAGAAAGGTTTTGTTTGTCTTTTTTTAAATACAGTGCTATGGATTAGTTCGTTTCCTCTTCCATTTGGCTTTTCATCTACTGGATGTGAAAAAAAATAATGCTGTCCAAAGCATGTATTTATTTTAACTATATCACTAAGCTTCTCTTTTTATAGAAATATGACACCTATTGAACTCATAATCACTAATAATCCAGCATGAGCACTAATAATCAAGCATGGGTAAAAGTGTTCTGTTATTTCAATCTGCGTTTGGAGAAAAACCTTTGAAAATATATATTTTTATGTTGACAGCATATGTTTCATACTCACATTAGCCAGAAGGACATAAAATACTGACAACTAAAATTAGACTTCTGGAAATTATCAGATATTAGTAAGTTGCAAATAAAGTTTTAAACCACTTTGCCAAGGACCAAGTTAATTCTATATAAAAGGCAAGCGAGATGACCTGAACAATTATAGACCATTTATCCTGATATTGGTCCCAGGCATGATAATGCAGCTGATGATGTTTGATGTAATTTATTAACCTTTTATTAATGATTAACACAGGTTCCTTAAAAATGCTTCCAAACTGATTGGCTATTTCAATAAAAACTAAAATCTGAATGACAGTATTTTTGGTGCTGAAGGATTACACACTTGCACACTTGTGTGTATGCTCCACAATGGGCCCTTTGAGAAAGACACTGTTGACATGATTATTATTCAATATTTTAAAAACTAACCAGGTATTAGGTATCAAATGTGATTTGAAATAGGGGTCGTGACATAGGGGACATTGCTGTGCTGGTTTCATCTGGGGTAGAGTTATTTTCTTCACAGTGACTCCATGGGGTTGCATTTTGGATTTGTGCTGAACACAGGGTTGATAATACAGAGATGTTTTAGTTATTCCTGAGCAGGGCTTGCATAGATCCAAAGCCTCTTCTGCCTTTTGTACTGTCATCATGGCAAGGATTTGGGGGCTGCATGGGAGGTTGGGAGGAGGCACAGCCAGGACAGGGGACGCCAACTGACCAAAGGGATATTCCAGACCATACGACATCATGCTCAGTATATGAAGTGGGAAAGGAAGAAGGAGGGTGGACATTTGGAGTGACGGTGTTTTTCTTCCCAAGTCAGTGTTATGCACAATGGGGCCCTGCTCTCCTGGAGATGGCTGAACACCTGTTTGCCCATGAGAAACAGTGATTTAATTCCTTGTTTGCTTGTGTGAGTGACTTTTGCTCTCCCTAATAAAATCTCTTTATCTCAACCCGCAAGTTTTCCTGCTTTTACCCTTCTGATTGTCTCCACAATCCCGCTGGTAGGGGAGTGAGTGAGCAGCTGCATGGGGCTTAGATGCTGGCTAGAGTTAAACTACAACAGTTGCCTAGGATATCTATACAACAAAAAAGATATGAAGATATGAGAAGATATGAAAAGACATGAAAAGATATGAGCTGCCTTTGAACCCAAGTTAACTTGATCCTGATATGGACTCTTATATCTAGACCAAGACATTTACTGCACAGACTAGAGTTGCACTACAACGACAAGTGCCTCTTCCTTTCTCCTTAAGAAATGCATGAAATTTAGCCTGTAACATACTGTAAAATACTCTTTTTTAGGGAGCTGAGTAAATATCCTGCATGGGAAATAAAAATCCAGCACCTACTGCTACCTCTCTTGTCAAGCAGTGCCTTATCCTTTCAGGATAGCTTCTGGATCAAGTTCTAGTACTGCTGTTAAAGCGGCACTGTGTAGAAATGACCTCAAGATTAACCAGATAAATGAGACAAGAAAATGTTCCCTGTTACCTGAGTAGTATCCAGATTTTACAAAAGTCACCAGAATCAGATTAATCTTGCCTAACTATGGAAATCTTGAGTATAAATTGATAATTTGTTGTCTGTATCCTTAGTCACTGCTTTAAGTCCTACATTATTCCTCAAAATAGAGGTTGATACTCACCATATTTTTTTAAAAGAAATGTCAAGTAATGCTACGTTACATATAAAGCCTGAATCTGTCAGCGTGTGTTACCATGTCTTGATAAGGTCTTGTCACTTTATCCTCATTGCTCTACAGAAGCAGACAGGCACGTTGTGATTAGCTTACAGCTAGTGATGAAGGGTGAAAGAAGGCTTAATGGTTCATTTCTGGATTTTGATCAAATCCAGGGGGAAGTTAATCCAGATTTCCTAATTTGATTTCCTGAGCCAGCAAAGGAGATGATCTCTGTGTTCCCACTAGCCTTTACCAGCTGTTCTGCATATGCTCATGGGCACATAAAACGATAAGATCTGCACTGTGCAGCCTTCCTACGTTCTGATTTCCAGCATGAGATGCCAATGCATTAATGCTGATGCAGTGTTGTGAAGATGCAATGTTGTGCTTAGATGCTAATAAAAAAGAAAGTATATTCCTCATAGAATCCCAGAATTTCCAGGATTTGTCAGTGATAATCAATATTTTCAGTATGTTAGCTTTCTAATAGTAATAGTAAAGCCTAAATTCTGCCCTTTTGACATCCTAACAGCTCATGAACCATTTAGTTCATAGACCATTTAGCCATCCAGTACCTAAACAGGGCTTTTAAAAGAGAGGGAGAACAATGTTTTACAAAGGGAGATAGCAATAGGACAAGGGGGAACAGTTTTAAAATAAGACACAAGAGATTTATATTAGATGTTGGGAAGAAATGCTTTACTCAGAAGGTAGTGAGGAACAGTGAATTTGTGGATGCCCCATCCCTGGGGTCTGGTTAGAGGCTGGGTTGCATGTGACCCTGAACAATCTTATCTAAGGGGTGGCGTCCCTGCCTGTGGCAGGGGGACTGGAACTAAGTGATCTTTAATGTCTCTTTCAAAACAAGCCATTCTATGATTCTATGTTTCTACGGAGTCAAGCCCTAAGAATCTTGGTGTCTCCTGGGAAAAGTGCCACTGAACGAAATATCGTAAGTTTTATGTTCTGAGGATTTGGGGGTTTGTTCTCTAACTCTATAAAACATTTTGCAAAACATTTTATTCAAGGAAGTTCTTTGGGCTGCATTATCATACAGAGTCAAATATTAATCACAGGGATCCTATCTGGTGGTAGAATACCTCAAATTGGTTTTGCAACCTGGTTTTAAATACGTTTAACGCCTTTTATAAAGAAATGCTGCTTTTTGTTAGTCATCCAAAAAGTGTATATTTTTTAATACTGTTATTTTCATATTACTATTTCTATTGCATTCCTTTTCCCCCCTTTCTTCATTATTTTCAGAAAATGTCTTAAATTAAAGGTGTTCAATTAAATTAAAAATACATGATTTAAGAATGAAATTCTAAAATTCATGACACATCAGTGGCCAAGTTAAAAGCAATACAAGAGTAAAGTTCTAATCCAAACCTCTGTTAAGGAGTCAAAATTTGACTCATGGAATATGTGGGGTTTTCTGGCCCCTTTATATATACCTGAATGCAGATGGATTTTTTTTCTCCAAACCTAATATTTTTGTCTGAAATGATACTGGTAAATATTTTCTAGTCTTGGAGTATGTAGAATAATGAAAGGATTTCTTTTGTGGCGCTATGCTGTACTATACAATTAGAGCATTGTGAAAACGTGTGAAACATAGTCATGTTCATATTATGTATTACTGGCTCATGAGGAGGCCCTGCACAGTTTCAAAATAAGATACAGTTTTCTGGATTACCGCTGAGACAAAATGTTCTCTCTCAGAGACCACCCATTGTCTTGTCTGCTTAGGACTATAAAAATAGGATTTGTTTCCCTTATACTTGGTGATATGTGTGATGGGAAGATACCTCATACTAAATGCCTAAGTCAGGTTAGTATCAGTCATACGGTGATGATTAGTACCTTAGAGAATGTAGAGTGGAATCTGGAGTGGTTTCTGTTGAAGTAACTTATATAACAGTGCAGTTTCCACAAAATTATCATCACTTCTGTGTTAGAAAACATGCATATTCTTTGGTTCGTTGTAACTAAGAAAACATTTTCTTTTGGTCTGAGTCACTGTTAAAACCACAGCTTCTAATAAGGCCTTTAAGACATTTAGATCAAAGGTTTCAAACTGCCCTTCTTCTTTCTATCCAAGAATTACAGCTTGACTGTGCACCAGGGAAAGCAGATGGAGCTTCTTCAGTCTAAGATCATTTGTTGATTAGGACATCACATAGTTCACTAAGGAAAAGGTAAGCCTGACCTGAGGCCTAAGACCAGAGAAAGATGTTGAAAGAAGACAGCTTTCAAGCTTTAAGTCCAATCTACAGAGAGTGTAAAGCCCCAGAGACTGAATTTTGTATCAGATTGGCTCAGAACTTAATGTCTTTCTTCAGGAATTTAAGTTCAAATATGTTAGTGGAATTTTTCAAAATTTCCAAGGAAACACCTTTTCTGTCCTTTACAGTTAGTGTGAAAAACCACAAATTAATTCCAGAGACTAGTCACGTAATGCAGGGGAGCTCTCCCTGCATTCCACTATTTTACTTCCAATTGTAAATTATGGGGGGCTGTGCCCTTAAAGCAAGATATCCAGTAAAGAAGCTGTAAACCATGCGAATCACGCATCATGTTGGCATAGGATGTGTAGGTTGAGAGATATGATATAACACATATGGAGAAATAATGATATTATGACACAGCAGATCACCTTCTCCTATTACATGATCAGTGGAAAAAAATCAGCCTGTCTTTATCTTCCAAGGTCTGTGGTCATTGAAGATTTTCTACATGATGAAATTAATTCTATAGCCTTTCTATGGAATAAAAAACCTTATCTGACTTGTTATATATTAGTTTTTTTAAGGTTCTTTTTTTCTCCTGCTCACGCCTCTAATTATTACAATCAAAAATATTAAATTTAGCTTACTGGTAAACAGAAATAAGCTTTCGTATATTTTCTTCATCATTATAAATTTTTTTTCTTTGAAGTGTGGCTCCAAATTTCATAGAACTATGACTCAGTTTTCAGACAATTAGGTAATTTAGCTCACTTGTTACTCCTTGGTCACTGGTGTATTACAAGAAATATTGTAAATGTCAAGCTAGCTTTATCTTTTTTTTTTTTTTTTTTTAAGGTCAGTTTATACCCTGACATTTTTTTTCAGTTTGCCAAATGTTTTCCTCTCAGGTATCCTCTCAATATCTGCTTGTGTACTCCAATAGCAGCTGTGCTTCAGGACCACAAGCTTTCTCATAACAGCATCTTGTCACCTCCAGCAGACACCTCAGTAGAAGAAGCCGAAAAAAAAATGCAACACTGATAAAACTCCTTTTTTTCTGCAATGTCTCTCAATATACAGAGTTTTGAGGGCTGTCTCATCAATTTAGACTCCTGGAAAGATGTCAGCAATACCATACTCAACAGTCAAGCATGCTTTGATACCTTCAGAAATAAGAGTATGTAGAATCCATCGTAAATTATGATTCGTCTATAAACATTACTTTAGATGGAAGCCTAATTTCGTTCTAAGACCAGCAGAAAACACTATAAAAAATTGTTCATCTATGAGACGATGTTAATTTGACACTTTTTCAAACATCAAGTATGCAGATTAATGTTCATTCAGTCATGGAACTTGTTTTTTTCATCTGGTCCATTTTTCCTTTACTATGTTAATTACACATTTAAGTAACTCACCTGCTTGGAATTGTAAAACCTGGAGATTTAAAATTTCATGGCATCCATTGTCACAGATGTGTTACCACTGTCACTGATGGCCTTGTCCTTGGCGAGCTGTGCGTCTGCCTTGGAGCTGCATTGGCTCCATTGGACTTAGGGGAAGCTCCTGGCAGCTTCTCAGAGAAGCCAGCCGTGCTGCCTTCCTGTTATCAAAACCTTGCCATGCAGACCCAATAAAAATAGAAACAAAGCAGCAGCTAACCAATTTGCACCAACATGGTTTTTGTGCTTCTCACAGCTAGAGCATCTGCTTAGCAGCTTCCCATACTTTGCTCCTCCTGACCATGTCCTGCAGATATATATGAATCACTAGAAAATTAGTCAGGTGTTCACCCACTCTGCAGAGTCCCCACCAAACTGCTCATTAACCTGGCAGGTAAATGGCGACATTTATTATCGTCTGAACACAAGTGATGATATCTAGTAGAATTCATGCAGATCTAATCTAAAGACATTTAATTTTCTAAACCTGGTTTTCCCAGTCTTTTTCCAATCTGTTCTAGAGGCATAAACTAGATAATAAATAGACTTTAGTATACAACACACTTGTTAGAAAAACTTTGTGTATCACAGAATTTTCTAGCACAGTCAAGGTAATTTTTGAAAACTTAAAGGAACAAGATATATACAGCTTTGAACAGGTAGATATTCCTTCTTAAGAGGAATTTCATTTGTCTTGCTATAGGAGTAAAAAAATTCTTTTGAAGAGCTGTGACAGGTGTATGCAAGATCTACAAAAAAAAATCACATGACATTTTTGGTTTCACATTATTGTGAATACTGCCAGACTAAAAGTAATCATTTATGTACCTTGTGTAAGTCCTTCTTCTAACCAGAACCATTTCATTTTATTTCTTACTCAGCTTTAATTAACATTTTATTTTGTCTATAAATGCATCCATGGATACCAAGGACAAGGAGACCAGTGGGGGAATTCTCAGCTGCATTAATTTGTGGTACTTCCAAAAGTTTGACCACAGACATTTGAATTGAAACGGTGATGGGACTGAAAACTGTATGACTATGACAAAATTCTTGAAGTTGGCGAGCAGCTGGGTTAATTAGTATCCTTGGGGTTTGTAAGAAATAAGCAAGCAGTACCAGCCAGAAACTGAGGAACTCTAAGTGTAAAGCACATTTACAAGGAGCCACTAGAAACTTTTAGTTACATGAGTTTAGTTAAATCTCAGTTAATGAATCAATTAAATCCCAAACAAGCTTTTGAATAACTTCTAAATGTGGAGAGGACAGCCAGTGGAAGTTCAGACTATTTTATTCTGCATTTTCAAGCAGTGGCACCAGGAGGAAGACAAACCAGTTAACGTTTTTTTTGCTGTAGTTTATTATTGATTTGTATTTTTTTCCCTCAAAATTTTAATTTAATTCAGGCACAAGAGACATTGCTAGAATCTGAGTGCTACAGAACTGTAGCAATCATTGTGATCGATTTGTGCTTTTTCAAGAAGGATTCAGAAATGAATCATAAAGCAATCTGTCCCAGACATAAGACTGAAGTATGAGTCTCATTGAATTTGGGAGTTTAAATGGCAGATCAGATTATAATGCAACAAAACACTCAAAGTCATATGAGAGATCCAGAAATACCCCTTCAAACTGAATTTGCCAAGCAAAGAAGTCATGAAGTCTGGACTGAAGCATATGTAGTGTTTATGATACTCTGGTCCTGTAGTAATAATGATAATTCCAAATTACTAAAGGGAAAGGGAATCAGAAAGGTGTTTTCTGAATTCAGAGTTGAAGTTGCACAGACAAACAGCAAGAAAAAAACAAAGGCCACGTGCAATGTTCGACAAAACTACACATCCAGTGTTTTGGAAAAGGGTTACAATGGGCTTCGTAAGCGTTTCCAAGAACAAGAATTTGCTCAGCAGACCTCTATGGAGTTTTAGCCCAAATGTGGTATTTATAGCACTGAATAAAGGACTGATTTATAAGCTTGAAAGTGCAGGAGACATATACTACTTGTAAGTGGAACAAGCCAAAGTAACAGAAGGAATGCTACATTGAAGAAAATCAAACATACAAGAATTAAGAACATCATGAAATTCAAGATTGACAGAGATCTTTTTTACACTAAAATGTATGAATGAAATGTCATTTTAATAAATTTTTGGTTGCAAAAGAGTGTTAAAATATACTAGGGCACGTCTCACTAAATTGGTTTATGAAGTACTGTGAGATTTAAATAATCTTCTTGATTCTTCTGGATCTTCTTGAATAACTCAAAACCCACCAATTAAAGGTCCATAATAAAAGCATTTCCAAATCTGGAGAACAAAAAGATAAACTTAATGTGCAGTAAAACATATAGCAAAGGCAAACATTTCGTAAATCAATCATTATGTGACAAAAATACTCAGAAATTATACACAAAATAAATCTCTTTACCTTTATAGACTCTGAAGTAATAAAATACCTTGTAAAAAGAAAAAATTCACATTTTGAAAGATGGTTGTCTGCGAATATTTTACTACAGTTGGTAAGAAAAGAAGCAAAGTTACATGTACTTCCCTGAGAAATACATATCAGCTAAGGTGGGTGTCATTTGATTAGCATTTGTTAAGAAGGAATTTCAAGGGATGTGGTAATATTTTCTTTCACAAGGGAGATATTACCTTTTCTAGGAAAATGTTTTCATCTGAGTAAGAAAGTGAGAAAGTATTCAAAATGCTTTTGAAAAGGGTCACTCTGGGCTTTTTAAAGGGAAATATCCAGGATTATTCATTTTATATGGTAAAAATTATTTTTATTCCAGGTGAAGAAAAATTCTCCTTCATGAGAATAAGAACTAGTAGAATACCAGTGTCTCACACAGTCTTTAAGAAATAGTTTTCAAAGTGACTACAAGAAATAGATGTCTGGAAAAGTCCTACCAGGGAGAAGTACAGGTTTATGTCACCAAATACCCAGTGTGAGTTTTATAGTGTGAGAAGTGCACATCGAACTGACAAACAACACCTCACTTCTTTGTGAAGTATCTCCACAGCTATTCTGCAGAACTGAGGCAATTTCATCTAAAAGATTACATGTTATTATAAATCTTTAGCATATCGATCTCAAGGTAACTGCCTATGTATTTCAGCTACTGAATTCTTAAAAAAACACCCACCGTTAAGATTTAGACAAGTACCCTGGTGACAGTGAACTTTGATTTAGACAGCACATTGCTTCTTTTAGAACATGTTCTGGAAGGTATTAGCAGCGCTTTGTAGGATACAAACTAAAGACTCCTAATGAGCCTAGATTATGTGCATTTAGTAGGCTGTTTATTTTGAAGTAAGCCTACATTTCCTCAGTGGGAAAACGTCAGTGCCTTTGAAAGTGTCTCAGTCAAAATCTTGCCATCTAAATGTTTTCCAGTAGGTATAACCATATCTAGTGAATGCCTTTCCAAATGGATACTATCTCAGAAAGTCCTAATTATACCTTTTATGGAGAAGTGTGTAATTAAAAGTGTTCTGAATCCACAAATTCAATTAAAATGCCATTCTTGTAACAGACTCATTTTCTATTGACAGGCATTGGTATATGTGTTTGACAGGCAAGCACAGTTTATGATGTTCTACTTTATTTCTGACTGTTTCCTTCTAGACACAGGTTGCTACATTTAACTCTGTGGTGATAAAAAATATAAAACGGTGTCCATTCACCACTAGTAAGCAAAATTTTGCCTTTGTGCCCTTTCCTTTGGTGGAGGACATAATGAAATAAACACACACTATCCAGTTCTGAGCTCAGAAAAAAATCTATATAGTCAACTTATGATTTCACAAGTGGGATATAATCTCCCATATGTGACATAGCAATATTTTCTGGAACAGAAAGAGAATTTCAATGTGTAAAGAAAGATATAAAAATGCAAGTACAGTTTATTTTTCTCAAAATTTGTCAGTTTTATTTTCTTCAAAGAACATTTTGTTCTATAGTGTTTCCACTACTGTAGTCATTGGTTTTGATTGTGTTTTGTCTCATCAGTAAACAACTGATATACCATGTTTACCTGGTAGTGTTCTGATGGTGTTGTCCAGACAATAAAATTGATTTCAGGGTTGTTTGCTTTGATATCTGTAATCATGGTTGTTCTTTATAATTGCTCTCATAACAGAACATTTCACATGCAAATTAACTGTCTTTTTATAGCAGTCTTATTAAAAATTATTATTCCCTCAGTGGGCTGAGACAGCATGGAGGTGACATATGTGTTCTCTAGGGGAAGGAATGGAACATATGAATGTATGACAAGTCTTTGCTTTAGGAAAATAAATGCATCTTTTTGGCTAAAGTGAAATTAAGTGAATTTTATTTTGGTTTCATTTTGAAGAGGTGTCTTGGAGTGCATTCACGAATACAACACAAAGATACAGTATTAATCCTTCAGAGATGGAAGCTAGATTTCTGACTCATCTTCTTTACATTACCAGTATTAAACTCTAGAATGACAGAATTATATTCTTTTTTTTTACCCATAAAAATATCAACTATGATGTTTAACAATACCAAAAGCTTCATTTTTATTTTCATACATGCATATTGCTCTCATCTGTAGCAACAGAAATTAAAATATGAGCTTGGAGATGAAAACAGTTTCCTAAATACTTCCTTGAATTATTTAAGACAAACCATTTACAAAATACAAGCCAAATACTTATATTTCATTACAAAAAGCAGGCTGTGCTCAGGTAGAACACTACTTTTTTCCCAAATTTTTGTTAAACCTAAAACAAAACACAGACAAAGCCTAATTTTTGCAAATTAGGATAGATAGATATATGATAGTAGGAAATTTTCTTCATTTGCCATTTTGTTGGAATTTATTCTCCAAGGAAATGAGACTCTTACATGTATTGCAAAGTCAGTCCTCATAGTGCATTTGTCATGCCAAAGATGATTTGATGTCAAGGGTGACTTTACAAGAAGTCAAAACTTTTGCTTATTTAACAGACACTTTTCTGCCTTTTCCTCTCATAGTCATTCTGCACTGAGCCTGCCCACTACAAGGAAATGCCATTGTTCCTCCTATCTCCAAGTACATCTCATTCTCAGTCAAGATTTAAAATCCATTCTCTCAGGCTTTGCTATTTTTGAGAAAACAAGTTTGATTTCTTACATCCTTTCAAATTCTTCTAATTCTTCTGAGTTGCCTTGACACCAATAAAACAAAGTAAGAAAGAAAGAGAAAGGAAGGAACAAGGAAGGAAGGACACCAAAAAAAGATACCAACCAAAAATTCATTATTTGTAGGCAAATGAAGACTTTTGAGTTTGTATGGTTCTGTCTTGCCTTGCCTTTCTTCAACTTGCTTTTCCTTCCTTACCCTGCAGTAGTCAATGCAGTAGACAATTTAATCCAAATTCTAAGAAGACAGAAAGCAGTACAGACACTGGTGAACTCAGAGATGGAAGATGTCTTGCTTTTGGCTGTGTTTTATGTGCAGTCAGCAGAAACCTATCTGCACATTCAACATATTGTCCCCAAAAGATGAGACCTACAAAGAAATAGGAAGGGTCATGCTGCTGTTCTCTGAAAAACAGAGTGTGAAAATCAAGAGTACATGGGAAACAAAAACTGTTCCTGCCTTCCACAGGAGGTGTGCACAAGGAATGGTGAAGATTTTTGATATCATTTTATGCCCTAGCACAGGTGAGAAGTGATACCAGACTAAATCTATAGTACATTTGACATTACAAGACAAAGCAAGTCACCAATCTGAAGATTTCCAGAGCAAGACACTTTGAGATAGTTAATATGTTAAAATGAAACAAAATATGTCGAGGAGGAGTGAGGTGGAAATCTGTCGCCTCTGCTCAATAGAAAATTAATTGCTGAACATGGACCTGAAAAGGTTAACATATCTCATTAAAATTGCATATATCTACTGTTTTGCTGCAGTGGAGAGAAAAATTCTGGAACTGTTAGGGAGATAGGTTTTTGCAACCTGCTGATACTGTACTCTTGAACTTTAAGCTTTCAAACACCTATTTAATTTTATGTTTTAGTGGTGTGATACCATGATGAACTTCTTCCTTTTCTTTTATATACATTTTATATGCCTTTTATATAGCTTTTATGTATCCTCAGTGTTTTTAGCATGCATACTTGTAGTTCCTTAAGCTCGATAATTTAGCATAGTCCTAGTATTCTGTTAAGCCAGGAGACCAAACATCTTAGGGGCCTCGCAGTTGGAGGCCGGAAAGCCCTACTCTATCCTGAGAAACCAAGGTCCTCTCTAGAACACATCCTGTAAACTAAGATTAGGCCCATCCAGGGGGGAATTCCTCTGGATGGGGGAAATATCATGCTAATCATTCAAGCCTCTCATTGGGGAATCTTTGATAGATATGCTAATTTGCAAGGTCTATAAACTGTATATGTGATCTGTTGTGTGCATGCATTTCAGCGCGTTCCACCTTGGCGAAGTGATGTACCGCAAGGATCCTTATTAAATACCGAGGTAAAAACCCTTTTTTTTCCTTAACCGTGTCTGGCTCTTAATTTTAAGACCAGGAAAAGGCATCATGTGGGATTTCACTGTATTTTTAACAACAATATTTATGCTTCCTGGAACTCAACTATATTTGCCTTGTGTACTCATAGTTCTGAAAGTTTGAGTAAATGCAGGTGTAAGAATAAAACTGCTGAGGTGTCATCACTGGGTCAACTTACTGGTCAGGCTGTTCCTGTGCAGAACTAATGTGGTGACATGATGTCTGCCTTGTCTCTGTTTACACTGCAGACAGCAGAGATGAGAACTGTGAGGTCTGACAAGGACTGTGGATCACACTTGTCCCTCGCACTGGGAACAATCCGCGAAAACCTGAAGCACTTTCAAACGTACTAAAATGTGAGTTCAATGAGCAAAAATCAGCAGCATTTAAGGGAGAAGAAACAAAACATATTTTTCACTAGCCTTTAATTTCTGAAGGAATTAAATTTCTGTGTGAATTACTGGTTGATTTCAGTGCTGTTAATCTAGGTAAGTAAAACAAATCTAGATTCCAGTCTCATAGAGACTGGTTCTCCTAGTAGCTTTTTCAGCTGAATCCTACTTCACAAATCTGTCTTCTTCCTGAGATTGAAAAGATCTTGCATGTAGATGCGAATCCAGTGTTTCTTTTACACTGTAAAAAACAATACAGTGGCATTAGTCTTCTTAGGATATTTATTAAAAAAATACTGTCATGGTCACTTGTTTTTAAGTATAGAATGCCAGATGGGAAACTTTTTCTCTGCAGTTAAAATGAGAGTACTTATGTGGTGCCAGGACACAAGAGCTTTCCAAATTTATTAAGCTAAGGTGAAAAGCAGCATCTTGCAAAACAGATGTGCAACAACAGACTGTATTTGTGAATTCCTCTTTTATACTGGCTTTAATCAAGACTGTTGTTTCAAATTCTTCTGGGTGCCATGGCCAAAGGGAACTACTTTAAATCCTTGGATTTATTTGGTTGCCACATATTGTGCACTTTTCAAATACATTAATCAAAATATAAACATTCCCAAGGTCAAGTTACAAAATAAAATTATATGAATGCAGTGTCATAAAATGTTAATATTACTGTGTGACTGAATATTCACAGAAAATGGTAAAAAGACTCAACTGCTGAATGTACTACATTACTGATGCTAAGCTCCAATACTGGATGGAGGAGTATGTCTATACAGACATACTGCAAAAGCCCTTAAGCCCATTTTACATATTAAAACATCCAAAATTTGCATCCATACCACACAGACTATTGCACATTAAGTCTTTCTTAGTAGCAGATTATTCTCTAGTGCTAACAACCATTTTATTCCTAGTTGACATGCACAGCACTACAGTAATCCTAGCTAATCAAAATTCAATTGTCAAGAGGCAGGAGAAATGCCTTCATGCATATTACACTCCATCAGCTTTCATAATCATAAAGTCATAGAATCATAGAATGGTCTGGTTGGGAAGGCACCTTAGAGATCATCTACTTCAAACCTCCCCAGTCCTGGGTAGAGACACTTTCTTCTAGACCAGGGTGCTCAAAGTCCTATCCAACCTGGCCTTGATTATTCATGGGGATGGGGCATTCACAGCTTTTCTGGGCAACATGTGCCACTGCCCCACTACCGTCACAGTAAAGAATTTCTTCCTAATATCTAATCTAAATCTATTCTCTTTCAGTATGAATCCATTCCCCCTTGTTGTATCACTACATGTCCTTGTAAAAAGTCTTTCTCCATCTTTTTTCAGGCTCCCTTCAGGTACTGGAAGGCTGAAATTAGGTCTCCCCCAAAGCCTTCTCTTCCCAAGGCTGACAATTCCAATTCTGTTAGACTTTCCTTGTAAGAAATCACTTCAAGTAAATAAGTCTGCAGGCTTCTAAACTTAATTTACATAAAATCCATCTTCACTTATGTACCCCTGTTATGTGAAATACACTTTTATCTTTAAATGCATTCTCTGAGACTAAGGACAGTGCAAGATCCCAGAAAGTGTATTACTGGCCCAGCAGGAGTTCGTGTCAAGGGAATTTGTGAGAACACTAAGCCCTCAGTTTCCTCAGTGACCGGCAGTGGACTTACATGATAGTAAAACAGAACTAAGAAACATACTTTTCCTTGTAATCAGAGACTTGAAGGACCAATCTAGAGAGAAAGGATAACCCCTGAATTTTCAGATTCTATTATGAAGAGACAGGCAGCAGAAAAGCAGCAAAAAACTAGGGATAGGCAGATTTAAGGAGAGTGATGATGGCAGTAGAAAGCCTCTGGAGGTAATATTAAAGAGTCATTTCTAAAGTGAAGCCAGGCAGCTTGACAGAAGGAGTTAATGCAAAAGTCCATTAACTGAATTACTAAGAGCATTTGTAATGTGTATTCAGCATGAATAGGAGATGTTGCCTGTCAGGACACCACCCCTTCCTTCATTTTATGTTCATCCAGTGTGTTCTGTTAAGACTGGGGGCTTCAGCAGGAGTGCATATATTCCCAGAAATCCAAAACATCAGCTCAAATGTCTAAATTTAAGTGACTTTGAGTCTTCTAAGGAATAAAAGGCAACTTAAGGAGAATTTCTGCAATCTTAAAGTAAGTGATATATATCCATTGCAATAGAATTCCCATACAGCTATCTGTTACGTAATTAGATGGATTTGAGTGTTGTCACTGCCACTGAAAAAGCCATAGAATATTCTGTGTGTTAAAGAAGAGGAAAATATAAATGAGCTTTTGAGAATAAAGATTGAATCTTTTATATATAACCACCTTTTTTTCTTGCCTTTTTTTTTGGTTTGGTTTTGTTTGGGTTTTTTGGGATTTTTTTTTGTTTGTTTGTTTTGCTAAGGTGGAAGCCTGTATTGAACAAAAAAACTGAATAAAAAAAATAAAAGGATGTACTCTTGTTTCTGTGGTCTAGTTAGCACAGTAGGGAGCTGGTTACATTTTCTTAGTTTCATATTACAGTGTATTCAGCCCTCAATTTTTCCCATGCATCATGCAATGAGAGCTCAAAGCTGCTGTAGGGTTAGTGTTCTGTATCAGCACTGATAATCAGTGTGCAGGAGTTGAATGTTCTTTATTTCCAAACTTTCAGAACATGCTCATTTCTCTCCTCCTGTGTACTCTTCACACTGAGATGGGTTCACTTATTTCTGTGAGCTGTGAGGACATATAAATTTTGGCATGCCAATCCATATCTTGACTGACTGTTTTGTGCCACCTCACCAGTTCTGAAAGTCAAGGGGAAAAAAATTAAACAATACTGTACAGAATACTACAATTACTAAGGTAAATGTAGATCTGGATTGTAAATTATGCCTTAGTACCGAATGACCACAATCTATTACAGGCTTATTAATTTCTATCAGAATGTAAAAATAATTATAGGTGAAACATATTGCAGTTATTTGAATGTTGATAAAAACTATGTTTTTTCCCACAGATTTGTTATGGTGTCTCGGTGATAATATTTCCTTTGCATTTTATAATTTGTATAGCGTAATTTACCTCACAGGAGGTAAATTTATATTCTTTTAAAATTTTTCCTCATTTTATTGGGCTATGCCTGTATCATTCTATATCAAATGCACTCTACTTTCCAGCTTCCACATCTTTACTTAAAGGGGCAAATTAACTTTATTAAAGGAGCTATAAACTTCAGCTTCCAAGGAAATATTTGTCTTAGAACTTTAATGAATTTAAAAACCCCCCTGATTATACATACACGCATGTCTGTCGTCCTTCCTCCCATCTCCCTCCCTCCCTCCTTCTTTCCTCATCTTGCCCCTTCTTTTATTTCTCCCAGATGTCAAACTGCTTTCTTTTTCTTCCCTTTAGCATATTTTGAAAGACTTGAGGCAAGAGTACAGAGCTATAGACAGGAGAAACCGATGGTGGAGTTAATATTGACTATCTAAGAACAGCTTTTCCACTTCTTCTGATTTATTATTTTCTTGTAAGTCTTGCATTGCTTAGCCAGTTTAAGCCATATATTGCAAGTCCTTCTCTTTTTCCACTTTGTGAATCTTCAAGTTGTCTTTAGTTCAAGCCCCAAGACACCTGAATTGATGAAAAATTTTTCTATAGTCAAGTGCATGCATCTCTAACTAAGCTACAGCCACTGCGGACATAAAGGTTGAACTTAGTAACGCAGCTACCTTCTTTATTACAGAAAGATAAATCAGCATATCTCAGTGAAAATAATTAAATATGCTTGCAGCAAGGAATGGTGTTTACAAGGGCAGTAGACAGTAGCATTTAAAGAGCTAACAAAAGAAAAACCCTTTTAAACAGAAAATTCATTTACACTGTATTTTTTACAATCTAATATTGTCTTTATATACACCTAGGAAAAAAGTCTAAATAAGCAAAATAACCTTCCAGGAAAAGGAAGAATTATAGTTCAGATAGTCGAATATGTACCATAGCATACCAGAGTGTGTTTGGTGCAATTATAGGAAAAAAAATGACATAACAGATTACTGCTTTAGTTGTATTCTAGTTATTTCTTTCTGCTGAAAGCACAAAAATTATGGTTGCATCATAGGTAAGAATGATTATCAGGAATTTTCATTGTTAACCAGATGAAAAGAAAGCTCACAATATCACTGAAGCTATGTGTATTGATAAATAGAAGGGTATTCCCCCCTGTTAAGGCCAGCTCCCAGTAGAGCAGATCACAGATTTTAAAACAGAATTATTTTCCCAGCAGTTTTTTTATTTCCCTTTTTTGTTTGCTTCCCCTCCCCCCACCCCCAGTCAACATGCTTTAAAAAATGGAAAAGCTCAGCTGACTGTGTCCTTCCCAGTGTGAAACCGAGCACATTTCATGTTTTCTTTTTTGTCAGGAGGACACATATTGGTAGCACAGGGTACAAAGCTCTTTGTGTGAATGTTGGAGATATAGGTGGAGTAAAGGGAGACAATTCTTGAATGCTTTTATTGCCTATTATCTATGGGAGTCATCCCTAGATTTAACTACCCTCAGGCTTTCTAGAAGATTGTCAACTGAAGGCTGTCCAGAAGAGGTCCAGAGAGTGACCTGACAATTAAACAGTCTGGCTTATCGGGCAGCATCTTGTTGCATGACATTCTTTTATTTAGCAGAGTTAAAGTGTAATTGCTAAGTAGATAAGCAGCAGTTAGCTACAAAAATGCATTGCCTACACGTTACATAATAATGTGTCTTGCTCAATTGCCCTGCATACACTTGTTACTGTTTGCAACAGTAGTATATATACTTGGATTCTGCAGGAACACCAGTGTATAATATGACAGCTGAATTACAGTATTTTGCAATATCATACTGTAGCGGGTTGACACTGGCCCAGCGCCAGGCACTCACATGAGTCGCTCGCTCACCCTCCCCTGCCACAGCTGGGCAGAGGAGAGAAAGAAAAAAAAGTTAACAAAAGTTCTTTGAGTGAGATAAGGACCGGGAGAAAAAAGAAACACTTCAAGGGCAAAACAGGCTTAGCTTAAAGTTACAAAGTGAATTTATTGCGAACAGAATCAGAGGAGGATAATGAGAAGTAAAATAAGCCCTTAAAAACACCTTTTCCCCCCAGCTCCTTCCTCCTTCCCACCAACAGTGCAGGGAGACAGGGCATGGAGTGGGGGTTTGTGGTCAGGTCATCACCGAGATTTCCTTCCGCTGCTCCGGGAGAGGAGTCTTCCCCTGTGAGGCCGTGGGGTCCCTCCCGCGGGAGACACTTCTCCATGAAATTCTTCAGTGTGGGTCCACTCTCACGAGAAGCAGTCCTGCCAAACCTGCTGCAATGTGAGCCCCTCCCACGGGCACACAGTCCTCCCAAAACTGCTGCACAGTGGGTCTCTCTTTCCAGGGGTGCAGTCCTCCAAGGACAGGCTGCTCCAGCCTGGAAGCAAGGGCCCTCTCTCTCCACTGGGTCCTCCACTGGATCACAGCTTCCTCCAGGCATCCACCTACTTCGGCATGGGCACCTCCCCCACGGGCTGCGGGTGGATCTCTGCATCCCCCGTGGATCCCCATGGGCTGCAGGGGGACAACCTGCTTGACCGTGGTCTGCACCACGGCCCGCAGAGGAATCTTGGCTCCGGCACCTGGAGCACCTCCTGCCCCTCCTTCTTCACTGACCTTGGTGTCTCCATGTTGTTTTCCCTCACATGTTCTCACCTCCTCTTCTTCTCTGACTAGAAGCAAAACCTTGTGACTTTGTTCTGATTTTCTTCTTAAATATGTCATCACAGAGGCGTTACCAACCTCTCTCATTGGCCCAGTTTTGGCCAGCAGCATGTCCATCTTTCAGAGCCATCAGGGATTGGCTCTGCTGGACATGGTGGAAGTTTCCAGGGGCTTCTCACAGGAGCCACCTCTGTGGCCCCCCTGCTACCAAAAAGCAGGCCATGCAAAACCAATACACATACTGAAAACATTGTAAAACCAAACAGTCAAGGAGAAATAGCTCAATATAGAAGTTTGGTCCATTTTTTAATAGAAAGTTCTTGAAAGTGTTCCTGAAAGCTCTAGAACCTTTGTGAAACTGTTTATAGCAAGAAAAAAAAAAGTTGAGATTCTCCTCCTGGCTTGTTCTTTTAACAAAGTAAATCATCTTTCTATTTAAGGAAGCACGATCACCACTGCAAGCACTAATTTTTCCACATGCAGACCCTTGAAGACCTTGCTCTGGATTTCAACTACTAGCATTTTGAGTTACCCCTAACACTGCAGTGTTTTGCAGAGTCACATCATCTACATGTTTCACTAAGAACATATGGGAGCGGTGTAGTTTTGATTTTTGTCTTACACAAAATTAGATGTATTCTGGTTTAAGCTGGGATAGAGTTAATTTTCTTCCTAGTAAAGTAAGATGCTGTGTTTTAGATTGAGGATGAGAATAGTGTTGATAACACACTGATGTTTTAGCTTTTGCTAAGTGGTGCTTACACTAACTCAAGAACTTTTCTGCTCTGCATGCCACTCCATCAGCAAAATGGCTGGGGACCGCAAGAAGCTGGAAGGAGACAGAGCCAGAACAGCTGATCCCTACTGACCAAAGGGATATTCTGTACTACATGCTGTTGTGTGAGCACATGACCTAGGGAGAAAGTTGACTAGGGGTTGCTGTTGGAGAACTGGCTGAGCACCATTCGGTGGGTGGTGAGCAATTGCACTGTACATCACTTGTTTTGGATATTCTATTTCTTCTATCAATATTAATGTTATTCTTTCCCCTTTAGGTTCTGTCCTTTTAAAACATCTTTATGTCTGCCCCCAGTTTTTTTCCTTTTTTCCCCACAGTTCTGTCCCCCATCTCACTGGGGTGGAGAGCAAATGACTGACTATGTGGTATTTAGCTACCTGCCGAGTTAAACCTTGATAAGATGTCAAGTAGGATGAAAGAAATAGGTTTTTATTTTAATACTAAGTTAAACACTGGAATCTGCTGCAGCTGGGAACTGAAAGTGCAACTGTACAGCTGACTTTGGCAAGTTTATCTTACAGTAACTTACCATGTTGGGTGCTGATTGCTTTCTACCTAAGTGATAGACAGGAAATAACTAAAATTATAATTAAAGTTTTTATTAGCAAATACAATGCTAAGCATCATAGAATATTTTAGAGTAATTATACTTCATTCTATGCAGTTATGTAGTTTGAAACTACAAAAAAAAGAGTCTTTAGACCAAAATAATGCATGTGAATAAAGCTATATTTAAAGGTCTTAATAGAAGTAGCTGTGACACTCTAACAGCAGTTATAATAAGCTGTCATTTAAAGTCCTCTAGTCCCTTCAAAATACTTTGGAAGGGAGAATTATGTACTTACACTTACTTTTCATCTGGAAGTAATAATAGCAGGGTTGGGGGTTTTTTAAAGATGATATAGATAGATATAGATATAGATGTAGATGTAGATATAGATATAGGTATAGATATAGATAGATATGTATGTATATAAACAAGCCCAGTAACTGAATACTCCCTGCTGCAAGTAAGGGAGTAACATTAAAAATCTTCTTGGGCTGACAAGATACATTTTGTGTTTCCTAGAAAAATTCTTTAAGCATCAGGTCATAGGTGAGAGAGAAAAGTAAGTTATGGTAATGGCAATATTTGCAGATGTGTTTCTACTGTGAAACAAGTAATGAAAAAATATAGCAGGCCTGGTCTTGCTGATATTTTTTAAGTATGATGACACAATTTGAAGATGGCTTTTTATGAAACAGATCCTGGGTGTTTAAAGTATGTGTAGAAGAACTGTAACATATATAAAGAATTGTGATGTTTGATCTTAACCTACATCAAAGATAAGCATTAGTTAAGCACAGATTTACCAATATGTGGTTTACATAATCTAGTACTCCTTTATATACCTAATCTCCTCTTTCTCTCTAGTCGCAAGTCTCATTTTGACAAAAGATTCGGTTGGAGATTCAACAGATGACATTGTGATGTTTAGGACTGCAACATCCAAAATGTAGGTGCTCAAAATTCAATATGCAGTGCTGATCTAGGTGCCTAGATATAACTATACACCAAATACAGGAACTCAAATTAGTATACAAAAGAGCCAGCATGCTGAGTGCTGGCATGTTAAGCATCACTGTGTGAAACATAACTCTGAAATTTGGAAGCTGAAGCACCTTACTGGGGATTCAGAGCTCTGCTTTCATTCTGAGAGTGAGACATTACTGAGTACCAGCTCCCTCGTCTCCTGCATCTTGTTGCAGGAGCCTTCCCATGGAAGCTGCAAGTCAGAAATTGGAGTTTCACAGCAAGCTGTCTCTGATTTGCTTTTCTCAAGGTAATTCAGCACATTCCATATGAATGATGCTTAACATCTTGTTAAATCTAATCTTCTAGCAACCTAATTTCAGTTGCCTTTCACACTTAAATATCTTCATTTTACAGATTGTGGCTTCTCCAATTTTAAAAAGGCTTTACCTTTCTGGCAGTGATCCCACATGTCAAAAGTTCTTATGGGTTTGTTGCACACCAGACAGTATTTTTTCATACTCTCTCATTGTCTAAGACAGTTTGAAATACATGGTAAGTGGCTTGAGGACTAGGGAAGGCATTGCTCTTACAGCTTTCATGTTCTCAAAGCCCAGTGTCTGATATTGTTTCTGCTTTGGAACTGGATAGTTGTTTTTGCTGCTGTGCAGTGCTCTTTCTTTTTATGTGGGCATATGTGCAACAGCTACTGTCTTTAGTGTCTTAATGTGATCTGGGGACTTCCACTGCTCCTGATGTCAAAATTCTCTACAGTTTCAGTGAAAGGACTAGGTCTATAGCTAAGGGCTAGAAAAGACTCACATCCTCTGCCACTGGGCACTAAAGAGAGATACATAATATATTTGTACCACTGCGCTAAGCCCACGCTGTAGGTGGCCGATTCCCCGAACTGCAGGTTTTCTCAGAAGCACTTGAGAATTAAATTCTTTATAATTTCCTTAAATGAACTAACGGCTGACATAATCCCTCTGAACCTGTCTCATATAATAGAACAATAGCAATCTGTTGTGTTCTTCCATTCCCATCTGTTTCATGATGTCATTTGTGAACTTTCCCCCTTTCCTAATACGTTCAAGGAAAGAATTTGGAAAAAAAAAATCCTTTACAAATCAAACTAATTTTTCTACATGAAAACATTTTATTCTTATTTTAGTGTTTCAATAAAAGACTTCTAAAATACATTAACTTGTCTGAATTGTTTTTAATTAATAGAATGCAATTTTGTTAAGAAAGGAAAGAAAAGAAAAAAAGATTCCTTTCATTTTAAAGGTGGTAGACAATGTATAACTAGTCTGCCACTCAGCTAGACTACGAATTTGTCCTGGAATAATTATACCAAGCAGGTGAAAAAAGAACAAAACAAAGCGACCAAAACAAACAAACAAAAAAAACCGCCTAATTAAAAAAAATCAACAGAAAAGCATCCTTGCACTTATGTTGTTGTTTTTGAGCGTGTTGGAATTTATTTCAATTTTGTTTTGTTTATTTCTTTCTTTCTTTCCTTTTCATACCAGTAGAAGCTTCAGACACCTTTCTACAATTAAAGTAACTGTAAGATACCGTTAGTCTGTCTTACTGAAGCAGGTAAGAAGAGATTGCCTAGCTAAGCACACATTGAGCAGAAACTCAGCAGGGTGACTGGGGATTTCTCTAAGACCAAACACAGAAGTTGGAACATTAATCAGTAAAGCATGTGAAAAACTGCAGAGAAATTGGGAAGAAAGACATCATGACGGTGGCATATCTGGAAGTGCTGGTGTATAAAACCTGAGGGCAAAGACATGCAATCACATCACTTGTGGCTTAACAAGTTAGTGCTTGTCATCAGAACAGGTAATTGTTAGCAACCAAAGAGAGATGACTGTCATTCAGTAAACACTAGAGCAGCATACTCACCTTGTGTGATTCAATTCAAAGCAAATTCAATTCAATTCAAAGTCTCCCAAAGTCTCTCTCCATAAAGAGGGAATACACTCATAGGTACAAAAGGGCAATTGAAATAAAAATGCCAAAAAAATGCTAAACTGTAAATCTGATGCACCTGGAAAATAGCTGCAGGCAACTGGTGGATGGATTTCATAAACTAACTCCATATAATTACAAGAGAGTCAGATCATCTTACAGACTTACCTGTCTTTTAAATAAATAGATTAAAGTAGTATTAACTGTGAGATGATGTGTCTTAGCATAAGCCACACTGAGATCACACTGAAGTAAATTGGTGGACTCCAGCTAAGCATATGAAGGAAGATCATTATTGTGGGCTAATTTAGTGTAGTAATGGCACTTGGAACAAAAGTCATAAAAAAAATGAAGGGTAGAGTTTTGCTTTATATTCAAAGGAGTTTAGCTCCCTGAAGGAAAAAAAGTAAGTTTTTCTCCTTAAAGACTTTGTGATGCAGAATTTTATACATTTACGAAAGTTAGTATTTTTATTTTCCTAATTATACTGATGTAGTTAAATCAGTGGAACTTTTTCAATTAATACAAATTTAAAGACTTTATAAGACCTTTTTTATTATTATGCTACAATTAAAGTATGCTTAATTTAGACTATCCTGTTCTTGTATTACAATCGTAGTTCAAAAATGTAACCAAATAATCAGATTATAAAATTATTTAAAAGAAGTCTATAGAGAAGAATGGAGAGGAGTCAATACCCCTTATCTTCTGGGAATTTTAAAGCATGACAACTAAATAACATCCCCAGCAAGTACCCATGTCAGAGCTGAAAGCCCTGAAATTCAGCCTCTTTCTTTTTTGGTCCATGTATAATGCTTAGAAATTATCATCTTTGCTTATGAATCACTTTTAGGACTGGTACAATGAATATGATTTTGTGATCTATTGTGTCAAATTGAAATCTGAAGTACTTGGACTCAATACCATAATAGAAGTGATGTTTTCCTCGTTACTGCTCCTGTGAATTTGAATTGCTTCAAATGAGAGTTTAGAATCTTCCCTCAAGTGCATATGTGTCCACGATGATAATATGGGAACTGATGGCATTATACCTATCTGCGTTTAGTTGACATGGAATGAATTAGGCTTTACCACTGATTATTTTCCTTATAGCCCTAGGACAATATCAAGGTGGTACATGGCTATTGGGTCAGGGTACAGGCACACGAAAGGAATTTTATTATTTTCTGCAAGCATACTTATTGTAACAAGATATACTATAGGACAAATTATGGTAAAATACTGCAAAATGACAGATCTAAAAGTTCAAATAAGAATATTTGTGGCCCTCTATACTTTCTGTGGATATTTTAATATACTTTCATTTTGTGTTGTATAGGTATGTTGAAAATTAATGAAAATTCAACAACAATGTACAACTAAATAATTTTTTTGGAAACTTCCTTAAAACATGTTTGAAATTTGATAAAATAAAGGTATGCATTATTTCCATGTTTCTTAGAATAGACATCTAAAATATAGCTGATATGAAATCTACTGTTTCTATGAGACAGGAAGTTGAGCAGAATTCTTTTCAGCTACATTTAGAAGTCTGCTTCTGAGATAGTCAGTGTAGGAACCCTTTACAATCAATGCAGATAAAGAGAGTTCTGTTCATCTGACCTGGCTTAGATGTTGAATTTAGACTGAGATGGGTGGTAATGTGCAGCTTTGAGAATGATCCGAATAGGCAAAAAATACCATTTTCCATCTCTAAAGTGAAAATTGGTTGGGCGATGCAGAAGTTATCTATGCTTATGCTGTAGTTACCTACATGTGATTAGGTGAACTCCACCCAACTTGCCTACATGGCCCCATGCTTCATAGAAAAGATTGATCTTATTTTTTCCCATTCCAGAAACAAAAACAACGTATCCCTTTTATACCTCATTGTTGGCCAGAAACCTCAGCTACTGGAGTGTAGTGCTTCTAACCCCTGACGCTGCAGCAAGTTGTGTGGATGTACAGAATTGTAACTGTGTAAATTCTTGCATTTCTTTCATTCTATTAAATGTGTGGGATTATGGTATTCACTTTGCCTTTGACCAGATGTCCAGGAATCCCAAGTTAAATGAAGATAGACACCTATTTCACATGAATGTTTGTCTACAGAAACAAGTCTAAGACAGCCAGTGCCTATGGACGTTCTGGATATTACAGATGGTGATCTTAACAGTTGTATGAGATGATACGCTGTGCCGTCAGTTTTTAGCTTGATTTTCAGCATGTACTCACACATATTTTTGCAAGCTGTTAAAATGGCTGATTTCAGAATGATCACCAGAGTGAAGTGGAAGCTACTCTTTCTCAGAAAAGGAAGATGTCTGCACAGTTTCAGGTTTGTAGTAGGTTAGGGCTGCAAGATCCTGCCTCAGGCATAATATTGTTGTTTTATATGGTACCTTTCCTGTGTAAAAGAGGATAGCTTTGGACTCAGTTTGGAAGTCAACAGGCATCAGGAAGTCAGGGTAAGTTGATGGCTGGTATTCTTCACACGAGAAAGGTATAATTGATGTAGTGGTTTAGCAAAGCTTTGCTGTCTCTTGGGGCTATTTATTTGTTGCGCTTCTTTTGCAGGCAACTACAAGGTTCATTTTCTTCTCCAAAGCAGCGCTACCAGACTGCAGATCCCTTCATTTTAATAAAGTAAAAACACCATTCATTTTTTTTTCTTTTTCTCCTTTTTGTTTTATTTATTCACTGGCACAAGCTTTGACTTGACATCATATTTTAAAAAGTTGACAGTGTATTTGACTGAGTATGAGTTAGCACTCAGCTTTATAAGCTGGTAAGGCATATTGAGCTGCACCCTGACAGCTGGAAAACTCTCTGTGAAACTTCAAAGCATAACTTTCTGAACATCTCATTCATTAATGCAAAAATGAAAACAGATATTTAATCTCAGAGGTACAGGCCAACTTCTAATTAATGTTATTTTATTTACTTATACTAGTTATACTTCACTTTTTTTAGACTCCTTTTCCACCAATGTTCCTATATCTTTAGGAAAATTCTGATATCACTGAATCTTTATAGATCAGAAGTATTTTAATAATAACAAAAGTTTACTGATTCTTTAGTCTTCATTAACATTTAGATTAAAACGTGACTTATCTACAAATATTTTTCACCAGATATTTTTTAAGGAATTTTGCAGTTCAAAATGTTCATAGTAAAATAGAAGTAATCATTAGTAATCTCCAAAATAGAGGCATTTTAAGATATGAAGTAGTGCAGTCTAACTTGTGATCATGCCTTTGGGTGAAAACAGTAACAGTGGAGCAATAGAAAACAATCAAATTTGATTACACATACAAAAATCCTCTTAGTTAATACATATGCAGCTTGGATGAATGAGCTTGAGAATTCTTTGAGTATCCCGGAAAATGCTGAACCATGAATTAACTAAGTCAGGTGGAAATTTCCATTGACCTAACAGCATTAGAGCCAAAATTTAATTCATTTCACTTTGCTGGTCTGTCTGTCTTGCCCCTCCTCCCCTTTTCGTTGAAAGGAGGTTGTTGAGTCTTGCTTCAGGGCAGCCCCTGAAATTCATTCTGTATTAATCATCATGGAATGAGGCCTATGAGCTCCCGTTTCTGGTCATACAGACAGTGGCACATTTCTTGGCTTCCACTTAAAACCTATACAAGAGACATACAAAGCTAACAATACCTTATCATAATCTAAGTAAGCCACACCCCAGAGCGCAGTTTTAATTTAAACCATGCTTTATCTACAATCTCACACTCAACATAACCATTGCCTCCCAACAGAAAGGGGCAAAATTGTATTACAAGATTTTTTTTTTTTTCTAATTTCTATCAGGTTGCTTTTCATTTCTTGAGCCTGTGTAAAGAATACTCACCAAAAAACCATAACATTTAATTTGCAGTAATGTTATTGTTTAACATGTTTTTTTTTCATTAAATAATGAAGCTACATATCTTCTGCCATATAAAAGACAGAATGGAACAGTTATTTTTCTTTTTCATCGTATGATTTCATTATAATCCCTGAGTTAAAAAATACCACTTGTATAAATTGCAGGGTTTCTATTTGCTAGGTAACTTGCTTGCTAGAAGCAGAATTATTATTAAATACCAGAAATTCAAAATGCTCTTTCTCTTCTACCCTTTCAAAGTTTTTAAATAACAGAAGTTATAAGAACTTACTCATTCAATTGCTATTAGCATAAATTTATTGGGTTTTTTTCCTAGAAGAATTTCTTATACAAGCAAATTTGAGTAATGTGATTCAAATATTTCAGAATATATGAAGAAACTCAAATACATATACCTTCTCCTGGAAGAGCATCCTAAGTTTTGTGTTTCTGAATATGGCTGGAATATGTACTATTTTTTTTTTGGAGGGGGGATTATTTTTTATATAATAAGTGTTGGTTCTCATTAGTTAGGGTATTAATATGGCAAAATACCTCACTATATTCAGAGGAGAAGATAAGCTTGCTCTTGCATCCAGCTGCCATTATATTTTGCTTTCACCTAGATCTGATTATTAACATTCTCAGAAAATCAAATTAAATAATTATCATTATCTTTATTAATAATCAGTAACCAGGTTCCCTGATGTTTCTCTTCTTTTGATAAATCTGATAATACACGTTATTCTGCAGTAGTGCAGAAATTCCCAAGCACTAGCTTCCTGAAAGATAAGATGTCAAGGGCATTTTTAAAAATAATTTTGTATCTCTACTGACTTAATATGCAGAAATGCATTTCTTCATGTTACCTATTCTCCTATCTCTTTAATCACTACATTTTGTACAGTTTCAGATCAGCTTCAAATCCTTATACTTATCTAGAGGCTCAAGATTCCAGGCCTATAAAGGTTGTCACTGATAAGCATAATATATTAAATGAACCACTTTTCCAGAACCAGTTCTGAAATCTAATACAGGTTGAAACGCTTTGCATAAAATAGCAGCAACGGTCATATTGTGCAAAATATTTTTTTGGGGTGGAAAAGGTCAGAGACTGAATTGCTGATATTGCTTCAATATCAGAAATCTTCTTTCAAAGAACTATTTTTTAAATGGCTAGGTTTTTTGGTTTTTGTTTTAATTACTTTTTCATCTATGTATTGATGTACCAGTGCAGAGATTTTAATTTATGAGGGGTTCAAAGCCTGTTAAAGTGAACAGAAATGCCTGTATTGATCCTGATGACCTGAATCAGTTCCTTTGGTTTTGGTCACAATATTTCAAGAATTTTTGCAAAAGCACAGAAACAAAAGAAACTTCTTTAAGGTTAAGATTTTAATACAACACAGAAAATGTTGTTTAAACCTACGTAATCCAAAGTCAGAGGAACTGACATCCAGAATAATGAAGTATATGTGAATGCTGTTTAAATTATTTTTTTTCCACTCAGCTAAAGACCGAAGCATTTTAGAATATATAGCTTCCCCCATCTCTGTCTAGCTCTTAATCTAAACTTCCACTAACTTTAATTTTCCTAAACTTTTCCCTAGCTCCCAGAAGCTTTTCTTTTTTTAGCTGTCTGTGTGTTTTTCTGAGGTGTCACCCAGTGTAACCATGTTCTTTTATGAATCATTTTCTGTTTTAGCTTTACATATTTATATTTTCTTCTGTTGGTATTTTCATATATTTGCTGTCACTGCAGAGATGTTTTCTTGTTATTTCTTATTTCTCTTCAATGAAGTGCACATTGTGAGGGATTTTTCCCCTCTGTATTTTCTTCTTTACTGACTTTGCTTCTGACACTGTTATGAGCTGTAAAATGCTGCCGTTGTCACTTCCTTTTCCATGACTGAGCAGACAAAAGATAGGTTTTTGCAGTTCATGCACTTGACATGGCAAGTAACAGGGACAGGTGATTTTTTTTTCAGATTGAAAGTGTTTGTTTCAGTGAGTGTTATCCTTCAGATTCAGTACTTTTCTACTCCATCTGGAGAAGCTGCCACCATGTTCCACCCTTCCAGTAAACAAAGATATTAAAAGGATGGAACATCCACTCACAGCATAAGCAAACTGACAGTAATTTTTATAACATTCAAATAAAACTTTTGGCAGAATTTGGGAAAAGTCAAAATTACTTCAGAATGTAATGACTGCTGCAAAATTTGAGTATGCAGACCTAAAAAATCAGTGACACTGAATCAACTCTTTTGGAAACACTTTAATGACAAGTATCTATGCTTAACATGAGAAAAAGTTTGCACTACAGTACTCTAAATAATTAATTAGGAAAAAAATCAAGTTATATCTCTTTTTCTATATTACGTTTGTTAGTTGAAGGTTTTCAAGAAACCAGGTGAATATGCCAGGACATCTCACAGTAAATTAGACTTTCATATTTAGGCAAATGAATCATTGCAATAGTGTGGAGACTCAGTGCTGTCATTAGTCTCAAAAGCCAACTCAGTTCATTTTGAAGTAGCTCCATAGTCAACCCAATTCAGCTGTCTGTAATTCAAGGCTTAGTTTCATTCAAAGCAGCTGTGTGACCTTGGATCAATTTTACTAAGGAAATTGTTGTTAAGGTGTGAAAAATTCTGTGTTTTAAAACCACAAAAAATAAGAAAAATAAAAACACAGACAAAAGAGTAGCTGGTAAAATGGTGAGAATTAACAGCTCAAAAAAGATTCAAGGGTAAAAGTACTGACATCAAAATGCTTTCCAGCCCTCCCTCCCCAACACAGGAGATCAATTAGAGGACACCAACTCAGCAGTATTGAGGGTCATCCCACTACACCATGCAACAAAAGGTAACTTTTCTCTATGCACCTGCATGATGAAGGTACTATTGATCACTGTAGTAGTCTGTTAATCTTAGAAATATTCTGTATATAGTAGCCAATAAATGATTGTTTTGTACTCCCAAATACTGGATAATCTATATCTGTAGTATCTTGGCACATGCCAAAAGTTGACAAAAAAAGAGACTGAACGTGATAGAGAAAGAACATTAAAGTAAGCAACTGAGAAAAGTTGGGAAGTGATTTCCCACATTACCTCAAAGTGATGTCTGGAAAATAAGTAAAAATCAAATACTGTTCTGCTTCTGCAGGAATAATAAAAGTGGATATTATTTTGCAACTCTTTGAATTATGCCCTCCATAGGAACCTTTGTCTCCACCTGCCATGTTCTGAGTAGGAAGAACAACCAAGGAATGCCTACAGCATGAAATACATGAGGGGGTAATTAACATTTTCCAGAGAGTTTAGCCCCGGGGATGATAGCACATTTCACTGTGAGAGCTGAACTGTGTCTATGTATGTAGCTAAGTTTTCCTATGCAAACAGCACTACTATCAATAGTTCTGTAATCAGGAATTTCTCTATTCAGCCAGAACCTGAACAGTTTAGATATAATACAAAATTGGCACAGCATACAAAATTAACTGCTGTAGCAAAAGTGGCATCAGTGTACCTGTTAGATAAAACTGTAGCCATAGCAATCTGTTTAGCTTTAAAGAGGGCGTGCCATGCTTTGGCTGTTTTCACTCCGACTGAGCTGCAGATTTGTTTTGCAGCAACTGAAACCCTAATAGTATCAAATGCTACTATCACAAGCACAGGGGAAAAAAATGGAAGATGAAAGTAAAAATTCCTTCATGTAATGAAGCAGAGATGCAAAGTAAACTTACCTCAGAAGAGCCTTGAAAACAGCCACATTCACCTCTTATTTCCTATAGCTTCCTAAGCTTCTGTTTTCAAATGAAATTACAAATGAAAAAGAAATACAACTCAAGGTTGCACTGAACAGTTATACAAAAATAATGTATGTCTTACAAATCAAAGATGATGCTAACAACCAGACTAAATCAGCAAACCGAAGACGTGGATGGAAAGGCTTTGCGGGGGTGGGTATTCAAAGGAAGGTTACCAGGAAAATCTGTATTTCCATGGCATGGAAGTTACTCCCCTCTCTGTGTTTATTCTTTCAAAGTAGAGAAGGGCAGAAAATGATCCCTCCTCATGAGATCATCTGACACAGATAGTTCTGGGATGTACTGCTCCATAATTTTTTGCAAAAGCTTTGAGGAGACTAGGACACATTCAGGAGACGACCTAACAGTGAAACATTATGGATAAATGAGGTTCATACAGTCCTGAAGCTCATTTTGTGTCTTTCACTTAGTGCTCAGAGTATTTGTATGGACTTCATCAGCAATCTGAAGTTGGGAATTTACCCTTTTGGGAGAGTCTGAGGTCCCTCAAAGGGAGTTTTAGTTGCATTGTATTTTGGCATCTAAGACTCCTTGCATTGTGGATGAAGACCATCATAAGAAGGCAGTTGGAGGGTGAATCATTTTTGTTGAAGAACAATTACCAGCAAGTAATTCTTCTGTCTTCTACAAAAGGTGTGGCTGGCACAAAAGAGAATAATAAATTCTATTTTTCCTGATTTCTTTTTATCCTTCGACTTAATTTGATTATAAAATATAACTGTTGTACTTTATTTATGGCTCAATTTAACACATGATTTGGATTCTACCTACTTCCTTCCCTCTTGAACTAGCTACCTAATAAAGACAGTCTTCAATTTACTGAATACTGGAACTCTATTTCCTTTCCTATGTTTATTTTACTTTAAAATGACAAATTTTGCCTCATTTGTAAGGAACTGACCCTGTATATTCAGTATCTTTTGAGGCAATGATCATTTAATGTGAATCAGTTACAGCTCTTCTAAACATGACCTGAACATCTGATAATAAACTTTTTTGGATGTATCTGTTCTTTAAGTTACAAACAAATCTCACTCAAAAAAGATCTAATCAAAGTGTCTCTGAAATCACAGTATTCCCTTACCAGCCTCATCATTACTGTGTAAGTGCTGATGCTTTCTTTTCCTTGCTTCAAAATCTAGGAGACTTACAAAAGATAGGTCTTCCCACTTTTACTAAAGTCTTTGAAGTTCAAACCGTTTTACAAAACAGCTATAACAACCTTCTATTATTTTAATGCCTTATCAGTATCATATTCTATCATGTCATGAAATAATTTTCCCTTTTGCACATTATACGGATAGGAAGAGAAAGACTTTTGCTTAGTTTTGTTTTATTCTTTTTCATTTGGGTATTATTAGATAACTCCAGACTTTAAATATATCTAGTTTGTGATAGCAAAAATTAATTGAAATCTTCTAAATTCTATTAAAAGGCAGTGTTGTTTAATTCTACTGATAATTTTCTTTGTAGAGTTTCTTCCCTTCTTTCATTTATCCAAGTACTAAATTTCATTTAAGATTTTCTGAGTGAAGACTGGTACTTATGAGTGGATACAAAAAAAAATTTAGGATGTTTAACCATTCAACAGTATTATTCTGTAGAAAAATTCAGTGTTCAGGAAAAAAAAAAGAACACTTTAAAATGTTTTCTTTAATTATTTTGTTGTACTTCAGTTGTTTTTATCATTTGGAGCTGTAAAAGACAGGTGATTTTTTTCCAAAATTTTATTAACAGTTGAAGTGATTGGATCATATGGAACATTTTTGTCAAGCAGCATGTATTGAACTTTCTATGAGAACTGTTGGTTTTTCCAGGAGACTGCAAAATATTAGATATAGCCTAGGATTATGAGATATCCCCAGGAATTTACAGTTATGTTGAGACTAAGACATTGGCAATCAAATAATGGATCATGGAGTTGTGTGTCAGGCTCAGAGGCAGTAGAGAGAAAAATTTCAATCTAAGAAGGTTGCACAGCAGTTGCTAAATTGTCTGATTGGAAGGAAGGACAGGGTAAAGGGCTGCTAACTTTTCATTAACTTGAGTTCTTTCATAATAAGCTTTGCAGCTGAAAACAAAATTATCCTTATTGCCTGGTTAAAGTTAAGTTGTTTTTTTTTTTGTTTTGTTTTTTGGGATTTTTGTTTGTTTGTTCGTGTGTTTGATTTTGTGGTGGTTTAACACCAGCTGGAAATTAAACCCATTGAGCAAGAAGAACTGGAGAGTAACCAGCCCAGTTATGCAAACTTTTCACCAGTTCACCTTGTGGTTAAGTATGACTTTGGGGGTTGCTAACAACCAGAGACCACCAAAGAGACCCCCAGGACAGCAGAATGCATGCACAAAGGAGAGGGAACATGTGTTAATGATTTCAGGGAAATTATTATCATATATATGTTTATTACAGAAAATCAATGAATATATATATATAAAATACACTATATAAAGAGAAGTTTTTTCTGTACTCAGCATACATGATATTTTGGAGGAGATATCCCCTCGTGCATCCAGCCAAATAAAGAATGCCAGCTTCTTAATGCTGCATTGATGTTAAGGAGTTTTATTTTTACTGATTTTTTGGTAGTAATGCAGTGTCAGTTTTTCAGCATATCATCTCAGCCTACGTGACTATGTCAGTTTGATACTTTGTAAGTTCAAAGACATGACTTCATCATTAAATGATTTTTAAGTATTTATCTTCCGTAGCACTTTCTAATGTTCTGCTGAGTCTCAGTGCTTTTAAAATACTTAATAACCTGTGCCATGGGGTTCTACAGGTTTAAAGATGTCATAAAGAGTTGTCTCCTTTTGTTTTGAAACTGGCATCTTTATTTGATGTTTCAAATTTATTTATCTGGGAAAACAACACTGCTATTCATGACCTTACAGGCTTTTGTCATATCTCATGTTCATCACTTTTCTGCCTTAAGGTAAAGAATCCCAAACTACTTCAGGGGATTGGAACTAGATGATCTTTAAGATCCCTTCCAACTCAAGTCAGGCTGTGATTCCATGATTCCGTGAACTACTATTACATAGTCTTATTAAGTCTGTTAAGTATTTTCTCTTTGAATTCCTATAAAAAAGTCCTATAAAAACATGCCAACCAAACTCCAAACAGGGTTCCACTGCTCAGCTGCTACAGGACTATGATATAGGTAGTACTGATCACAGGTAGCCCTTTCAGTACTGGCATACTGCCAGCTGCTCCTCTCTACCAGGCAATGACCATGGTCTTTCAGCTCTGCTACACACCTATTGCTTTTTCATGTCTACTTATGGTTTCTGCAGTAGCTGTGGTCTTCAAAAGAATGGGACTGCAATCTGTGTCCCAAAGCCTGGTTCTGGCTGCTTTTGCAGTAGATGGGACAGTCTGAAATGACAGCTGACTCTTATTTGTAACATCAGCCTAAGGCCAAGGAAACACCTATAGCACCAGCCTGCTATCCACTGTGATCCTTCAGGCAGCTGTAAAACCCCCTCAACCATGGGGAAATTAAGTCCCTCCAGTACCACCTATCTTCTCTGTGTCACACATACCTCAAAATCCAGTTTATGGTTTATGAGCCCCTTGACTCGTTCTTCTGGTTGATGCCGTATTTTTTTGGGATCCTATTTGGTTCTTTCCATTTTTGTCACCACACACACACATTTTCTGAAGTTGGCATTTTGTTTTGGTTTTCCATTTTTTTAAGCGTTACTTGTGTGTTGCCATGCAAACAAAAGTCTGCCCCAGTTATACTGCGTGATCATTCTGTTGGGCTGGATGCAGGGGCCTACAAATCTGGCTTAAAGGACAAGACTATTCCTAACACTTGATGGGATTACACCAGGGTTGCCTTTTGGGCTTCCTACAAGGGTGCTATAACCCTTGGGAATGTACCCACTTATCCACACACCTCCCAGACTTTTGGTGCCCCTCCTCTTGAAGCAGCTCCTCCCCACTGCAGACATTTCAGGGCTTTCTCTGCAGCCTGGTAAAGTGGAGGAGCCTGAGTCTGCCTTTCACTTCTGTTTAATTAGTGTCTATTCAAAACTAAACTTTAATTACTTATTCAGTTAGATCCTTTTACATAATGTTTCATCTTGTTTATACCTACGTTTTTATGGCTATTTGTACTCAATTTCTAAAGCTTTATAGATGTGTATTTATACATGTAAGATATTCACCTATATGCCCATTTAGAAGCACCTATACTAAAAATAGATGTTCTATGTATAAAACCCCATGTTTTTAAATATTTGTAAATTTTCATTGTATATAAATGCCTATTTTTTTATACCTGAGCACTTCCTTGTCAAAAGAAAGCAGACACATAAAGGCAGGGCTGCCTCAGAGCATCTGGGTATGGCAGCATCGAGAACTGAAAGGCAGTTTCTCTACAGCTATATTTATTAGCAGATACAAAAAGATATTGGTATTTCTGCATGTATACTGAAGTATAAATATGACCAAGCCATGTTATTGAGACTACACACAGAAATAAAAGAGTATTTTTTTTAAGTAGATCTGGTTTTGAACAGCATAATTCATTTTACTAGTATATGAAGATTTAATTTCTAATCCACTGCTGAAGCAAACCACCCATTCAAATATTTGAAATATTTGGGTCTCAGCAATGTCCATAGGAATGGATTTAGCCATGGTCCTATGTTGTATAATGTATTTAAACCCTGTTGGTGTGCACTTGCCAAACTCTCACTCAAGACCAGGATCCACACGCCAGGATCCAATTATTGACTCATTAACCTCCTACAAACAGCTGTGGCTGCAGGGCGGGCATTAGCCCTATAAATCAAGCCCTGGGAGGAGCTAAAAAAAAGGAGGTGGTTGTTACTGGTTGCTGTGTGCTGCATGTGCTGGAGCTCTGTGCTGAGAAATTATAATCCAAGGATCAGAAGACTGCGAGCTCCGGCACAGTCCTAGTCTTTCGCATTGAAATAAAACTTTGAATAAGTAATAATTTAAGAAGAATTGAAATATTGGACCATTTTTTGCATTAAAAGACCCCCAAGAGTATGACTGTTACACTGTGTTCTGACAGTATTTTTCCAGAGAAGATTAGAAAGACAGCCCAACTACCAGAATTGCGTGTCTCAGACTGCAATACTCAGTGTGAAAATCATTTGCATCGGTAATCATTACCATTCTGAAAGCATTTGCTTCTAAGCATGAACATAAATCTGGTTTGCCATGCTTTAAATCTCTTAGGCTGCAATTGCTGCATTCTGAAGCATGAAATATTTCTCACTTGGGAATATGTTTTGTTTGACTTCTATTCTGTATTTTGCTGTTTTTAATGGTAAATGGCACCTTTCAGAGTTACTTATTATAAAGGGGTTATTTCTTGCTTATTTGGCCATGATGATTTTCTTCTAGCTTCATGCATCATATAATGGCTACGTGTTTTTTTTACAAAGCTGTTAACACACATTCTTTAGAGGCTAGCAAAACCTCCTACAGATCTTTTTAATAAAAATCGACCTGGTGACAGTTGGGTTCTGGAAAAGAATCACTTCTTCTAGCACTGTACATTTAAGAAAAAGCTCTCCCCTTCCTCCTCCCTTTCTTGGAAGCTAACAGTAACATTCTAATTAGTAAAAACCATCATTGGAATTAGTATTATATTACATATACAATTTTTATGCAAAGATAAGGAACTAAATGCTTCAGAGGATGTTGCCTATTCAACTAGTTCATCTGCTTGAAAATTATTTGTGAAACAAATAAAGCACCCTAAAGGGCTTCTTTTTTTTTAGGGCAGAAGAAAAATACAGTGATGTTTCTGAGGCAGGATGAACCCTTAATGTGCACAGTACATCATAAAAGGTGTTTCCTTTCTCAGTGGAATTGTCTCTGTTTCCAGGAGATAAAGTAGACGATAAGCTTCAGTATCTGTGCTTTAAACACTTAACTTATCCTTTATGTAACATCTAGAGGAGCCAAACATCCTAAGTAAAGAACACTGACTACAGCCAAAGGAGAGAAGCATAGATCTCCACAGGATTTTTCAAACCAGCTAAATGAGATAAATTCTTTTTCTTTTGACTGCACAGGTAACTGGCATAGAATAAACCAATGACCTCAGGTGATACATGTGAGCAGCTTGGAAATGGCCAGTAGCTACCCAAGAGATAACATTAAATAAATAGCTTTATCAACAGGTGGCTGACTCAGAGGCAGGTGGTGAATCCCTTCTTTGCACTTAATGACTCAGAATGTCAGATTTTCCTGTGATGATGGTTATAAAGCAAAAGGAATTTCCTCTTCCATAAACTTCTGTTTATTGCATTCATCCCAGATGAGGAAAGTGTGTAGTTTAGATCTACCTTATCCTGAGAGAACTTTGTCTTGCCAAGAAAAGAAAGTTCACAGAATCATAGAATGGTTTGGGTGGGAAGGTGATGTTGAAGATCCCTGCCTCAGGCAAGAACATTATCAACTAGACCAAGTTGCTCGGAGGTCCATCCAGCCTGGCCTTGAAAACCTCCAGGGAAGGAGCATCCGCAACTTTCCTGGACAAGCTGTTCCAGTGCCTCACTCACTGGAAGTTAAGTAACAAGACACATAAGAGTTTACAGGAAGTTCTCTTTCATTCTCCCCACTAACTCTGGCTTACTGTGCAGCAACAAGACTTCAAAGCTAATGGGGCCAAAAATGCATGGAATTGAATGAGCAAGAGAGAATGTGAATATGGACCTCCTAATATAGAAGATATCTATGGGAGGATTTCTTCCTAAAAGCTGTGTTTTTAAAGGTAAATTAAACAGTATTTGGGAACATTCCCAAGCATCAGAACACAATATTTTATACTAGCAAAGTGCTAGAAAATTCCCCAGGGTGATTGTGGTATGTGCCAACAAGCAGTCTCACACAGGGGTCTGGACACTCCTTAGGAGGTAGAATTTTCTAGGAACTGTTCCACAAGGAATTCTGCATAAAGACACACAGCTCTGAAGACTTACTTGCTATGATTGAGTCTCACTGCTTGTTGCCACCTGGCCCCAGTGCCCAGATGCATTCATGAGCATATGTAGTTTACTAGTTTATAACAACAGAAAAAAAGTTTTCTTTATTAAGTATTTTCCCAATAGTCACAATGTTCTTTATCCTAATGATAAAAAGTAATAATAAAAAAGAAGAACAGAGAATCCTTCCCAGCCTTCTGTAGTTATTTCATTGTCACTGGGGCATATAATTAAGTTTTTCTGTTTATTCTCTTCCTCTGGACCCAGGAGTGTTGAATTGAATGGAGAGAGAAATACAAGCAGCTAAAATAAGCTGGCCATCTACTTTATCTGATCTATTTTTTAGAGATGAAAAAAGAAATCTAAGTCTAGGGTTTTAAGAGTGCTTCATGCCATTAATCAGTTGTCTTCTAAAATAATTTACAGTTTCTCTTTTATGACATCCAAGGTTTCATTTAGAATGCCAGACTTTTGGAACATTTCCTATGCTGACCTACATTTTTGTTAGAAAAGTTTGCCCCTGCTCCTCCTGTCTGTATATAACAAGGTCTCATTCAGTTCTTAATTATGTGAATCTTGCATCGGTATAAATCAAATTAACCACAGGAAAGTTACACTACAAATTTAATCTATGACGTATAGCAGAGATACCCAATAGATCAAAGGGCTTTAAATCCAAATTATTCACAATTAAATTCATGGAATCATAGAATGCTTTGAGTAGGAAGAGACCTTAAACTACATCTAGATCCAACCTGACCTTGAATGCTTCCAGGGATGGGACATCTACAAGTTATCTGGGGAGCCTCTGCCAGTTTCACCACCCTCACAGTAAAGAATTTCTTTGTAGCATCTAACCTCTTTTGGTTTAAAGACATTACCCCTTGTCCTATTGATGTACCCTTGCAAAATTTCCCTCCCCAGCTTTCTTGTAGTCCCCCTTTAAGTATTTTAAGGCATTAGGCACCTGCAGAGATTCATAATGCATATTTTATGTAGTACTTCATCTTATATTTTAATCATTATGTTGGGTCTTTTTTTTGCATGCTGTTCTAGCCACATTACATGCTTATACTTACTTTTGCTTCATTAATTGCTTATTAGGGTGATGCCAGAGACTTCACACTCAGCCTCTTGTAATCTCTAGCTTCTGCTCTGTTACACTGATTTTTTTTCTCCTTCTCAAAATAAACCCAAAATTTTAAGTTCTGTGAAAATCACAATCGGTAATCATGTTCAAAATACAATTGTGAAAAGCAACCTAACATTATGCAGGTCTTTACCTTTTTCTACTTAAACTTTTAGGAAGCCCTGTCTCTTTCCATCAGTAGCAATAAAGCTTGACCTCTGGAAATATATTGTTCTTTACCTATGTAAAAAATACATGGAAGTTATAAGAATTTTTAAGCTATAAAAGCAAGTCTAAGAAACCAAATAACATAAAGCCAAATTAAAAAAACCAATACATAACTTTTTTTTTCTTTTTTTTTTTTTCTTAATTTTCCCCAAATGATGTGGTGGATAGGATAAAAAGTTCCAACTTCTATCACATAAAGAAAACTCACCCATTCTCTATTTTTTTCATGTGAAGTTTCTAATTTGTCTGAGAGAATATATATAACTTAAACTCTTCTCAAGGAAAAATGCTACTATTACTTTTCTGAGATTGTTGTCAAAGGAAGAATGTCTTTTAATGATCTATTTAATTACCTGATATTATCCTAATTGCATTAATGTCTCCTGTATGATTTAAATTCAAGTGTTGCTAATTTTTTTTTTTATGTTTGCCTTGAATTTTCATTTAAAAAATATTTTTCTCACAGAGTGATTAGTTAATTAGTTTCACTGGGTAACCTAAAATTTGATCAATCTTAAATTTTCAAGAAAGTTGTGACATTTTTTTATAAGTATTGTGATCTTGGGTTGGAGCAATGGTCTTTGTAGTCCTGTACTTTATCAGTGCCTGTGCTCAATGTTTGTTCCTTCTCCAAAGTCACAAAAGCTCGTAATCTACTTTACTGTGTAATAAAACACCATGAGAGAGATTGCTTGTGGGTGTCAGCTGGAGATCAGCTCGTGCCCTAAAGCATGAAGATTGATGGCCCTTGTAAATTTTTTTTTCCTGAGTTAGTGTAAGCACAGATGTTATTTGCTATTATTTGTTACCACGGTTATTTATGGGATGTGCTTCCAGCCGCAAGTCTACAATTCTTGAATAAGAAACTTAAGCACTTCATCCTACCCCATCTACTTGGAGTTGTTATGAAATCTCATCTACTTCTTGATTTTTAAGTGGTAAGTCAATCTATAAAGATCACACTGTTGCAGTAAAACTTTTCCCTGTGTGTTTTATTTAGGTGTTTGAGATCTTTCTGACCAAATACCTCTCAAGGACTTTCAACTCCGCATCGTAGAACATGCCAAACATTTTCTGATAGGTTTCTTCTTAGTTCACCACTATGTCAGTTTCTTAGGATTTGCAGTGTGATACTTATGTCACAGTGTCATCTGAAGAAAGAAGAGTGATAACTCACCCATGTTGCATTTGAGGGGGGATTAACCAAATTTTGACACCTTTCCATTTTGAATTGATACTGAAAATATGAAATACACCTAAACATTAAATGAGAGAAAGATTTGGTAGCTTTCTTACGCATAAACAATTTTAGCCATTTCAACTGTTTAATGAAAAGTCCTTATCTCACAAAAGAAAAATTGCGATTCTAAAGCACCAAATATCATGGAAAGAAATAAATTTAGAGAAAGCAATACAGAGCTGTATACTTAGGTGAATAATAGTCTAAACTTTCTAAACAGTCTGAATACCTGTAATTCCAGATATTTTACTTTCAATAAGGTACAGTTTCTGCCCTAAAACAATTGCTTATTATCTAGAAGGATATCTAGAAAGATTAAAAGATATCTAGAAAGATAAAAAATATATCTAGAAAGATGTCTAGAAGATTATCTAGAAAGACTAGGAGATTCAAGAGTTAAACGCAAAAACTGGATCTTAAGAGGTTTGAGATGACTTGCCCAAGGTCTGTCTTGGAGCAGATGAGCTAAAAATAGAAATCAAGTATCCTGAATCAAACTTCAGTGTCCTACTGCTCTTATCAAAGAGTACAGAGAATACCAAATATTTATTAAAGAAATCAAATACTTCCAAAAACATGTTAAAAAACACTGAAATTGATTATTCTTTTTAATTCATGTATTTATTTCATCCAGTGGGTATTTAAGTTAATGTTGAACCTTCTATATTACTACATGAAACACACATGGAAATATGCCAGCAACTGTCAGTCTTATGAGCGTTTTTTTCTCTTTCAGGTTTTGTTTAATCCCTTCAAGGTCAAAAATCCTCAAGAGAATTCGAATTCTAGAGAGCTGTATTTTATCACTTCTAATATTTCTTCTGCCCTTTTTTGGATAATCACCAAAATCATAAAGAATTTAGGTTGTTCACTGAAAAATATTGGCTCAAACAGAGAGCACTGAAATGTCTTGTATCTGTATCAATATTGTATTACCAATGTTGTATTACCAGTTACTGTGTTAGATTATTAACAATTGTAACCAATTGCTCACCACTTTAATTTTGTGTTATTAACTTCTATGAAACAAGTACAGCTAATTCAGGACATGTGATAAGAAAACCATCATAGAAAACTATTAAGCACTCTTCATAAAGTGGTCTAAGAAACAGAACCAATCTAGACAAATGTGTGTGTATAAAACAATTCCATGCCCTCATGCGAAACTAAAGCCATATTAATAAAAACTTGTGGGGAAAATCTGTCCCTGCAAAAATGAAAGGCAAAACTCCCATGGTTCTTGACACCCACTGGGTGCTGAATATCAGGATCAATATGAATTTTCTTTCCAGATACATTTTCTATAAATTAGAATTCTGAAATCATTTGTTATCAATAGATAAGAAATATATCAATAGTGCCTGATAATGATGTATTTCTATATTTATAGGTCTTTAATTAAGAACAAAAAAGATTTCATTATCAAATATAGCATTTTTAAAGTAAAATCACTATTACTCTTTAAGGAGAAGACTGCTCTTTAATCAATTATTTTTAAATTTTTGTAGTTGGGTGATCTACTTTTCTCATCATGCATAAAATCATTTTGAAACTTTTGCAGATTCAGAACTCTCTTTTGCTGACAATTATTTTTCCTCTGCTCTTTCAAATAACAGTAACACCAATAGAAGTCAAAATACTATGTCTTTTGGGTTTTTTTCACAGAAAAATACTTGAGGACCAGCTAATTAGTAGGAAAGAAACTGAGATCAAAAGGAAAAAAAAGCTGTCATTCTGAATCCAGGTTTCTGTTATTCTATACCCTGGAAAGAAAAAAAAAAAAAAAAAGGGAAAAAAAGGAAAAAAGAGAGGGATAAAATCACTTAAATTGTAAACCCTACAGGATATGGGCTAATGGAAAAAAGGATGATTATTCAAAACTATGAAACAACTTTCTTGTGAGAAAATTTTTAATAAATTTTTAGCTTGGAGAGAATACAATTGAGAAGTTATAGATTTTTATAAAACTGAATGGTATGAACAAAACTAGTCGAGAAAGGTTTGCAGTTTCTTACAACACAGCATCAAATAAAAAAAGTAATAGGATAATTTTATGCATAAATTTGACCACATATGTAAGTCTCCTGCTAGTACTTCATCCAACTGTGAATGCTATTATGGGAGGGAACCCGGAGAGTCTCTTTTAATCATAGCCTACTAGCATGTGTGCAAGAACCAGATAAAGAAGAATATGAGAGACCTGGCTTCTCTTCATTTGATTTCTGGTCCCTATCACAAAGTGAACACACGACAGCAATGCATAAGCAGCTGTATGAAAAGTTGAAAAGACTTCTTTATAGAACAAGAATTGAACAGGAGATGACTTGTGACCCTAGAGCACAGTCCATTTCAGACAGTTCTGTCAGTGTAAAGTGCTGCTCCTTGCTCTGCTAACTTGATAGAGTTAATTGAGCCCAGAGAGAACAGATTCAAGGTTTTTGCTTGCTAACATTCTACTGTTAAAACTCAATAGATGACAAGGAAATTATTTAGGTAAGTGAGGTACCGATGAGAAAAAAAAAACAAAAAAAATGACTCCCTCTGGTAGCTCAGCTATCAGAAATTTTATGCATGTGCCATTGAACAAAATTTGCGTTACTAGACTTTAATCCTTTAGTCTTTAAAAAATACAAGAAAGACTCTTTTAATTGAAAAAAAAAAACCAAAAAACCAAAAAAAACCCAACAAAACCCATGCCTCTTTTCCCCCTGAACTACCACCAACAAAAGGACAAATTACAGCACAATCCACGACTCCCTACTCACTCCCCTATGACAATTTTATTTCCTTTCAACTTTCAGGGCCTAAACCTGTGCTGCCATTTTCCACAAAAGAAGGCTGAGAAAAATAAAGTTTAAGCTGTTTATAGAAAGAATTGCCAAGTATATGCATTATTAATCTCCAATTATTTTTAATCACTGCATATGAAAATGAGAATTTGTTAGCAGACATCACATGATCTAATTTCGTGCTGGAAACTTTTCAAGATGCTTAGGAAGCAACAGAAAAAAAAAGTAATTTAAATGGTGCGCTAAAACTTTATTTATTTTCTAGATGAATACTATGAAAATATGTTCTCTTTATAGTTTGAAAGTTTTACTTGCTAGAAAACTAATTTGCAGATCTCTTCATTTAAAGCAATTTTATATTACTAAAAATTTAACATTTGTGTCTGTGATTTTTTTCTTCTACATCACCTACTTCACTGCACAGTATTATTTTTATGAACTGTGAGCTCACCATGAGCTTAAAAATGCCTCATATGAATCTAATGAAATGACACTCAAGGTTCCATACCTTGGCTTCAGGTTGCCTTTATTACTGGTACAGTAATAGCAGCACTATCATTTGTGTTTATGAAACACCTTCTATTCTAAATCGTTTCGTTTATCCAAAATTTCCTCATCCCTTCAGTTTGAGGATAAAATGAATCAGGAATAAGCCGCCCAAATATTTTTCTGGTTTTTATGTTAACCAAAATCCATTGAAGGACTGCGAGACAACTGAAAGAAAAGCAACTGCCCCATAGTCCGTGTACTTATTACTGGCAATCTTTAATTTAAAACTATGATAATTCATAGATGTAGTGAAAAAAAGGATAATAAGAATATGTTTTATGGGAGAGTGCTCTTTGGTGATCTAATGGAAACATCTTTTTTTCCTTAGTACAAGAATATGAGAATATTCTTGTTCTAAGAATATTCTTTCTGTTGTTTGAGGAGGTTTTTTTTTCTGTTTATCTGTTTGGTTATTTTTATGACAGCAGAAAATATTGAAAGAGATGGAGTAGCAGGAGCAAGGGCTTATGTAGGCCTTTCTGAGATGAGATTCATAGTTTTTTTCCAGAGCAGAGAGAATGTATTTAGGGCTGCCATTTTATGAAAAGTGAGGGGGAAAAAAATAATTGTAAAAAATTTTAAAACCTCTAAAAAATTGTGTGTAAGGATTTTGCCTTCTCCATAGATATTATTTATAGTTTGCTGAACATTGGAAACTTGCACTTCTCACAGTGCAGCCCCAGACTGTCACATTTCACTACAGCCTTACATATTTTGGGTCTTGCTTGGTTTCACAGGCAGCAGTTAAAACCCTGCCTGTTGTTCTGGTAGCTTTAGCTGACTGAAAATTCTCTGCCTTTTTTTTTTTTTTTTTTCATTTTGCTGAACATCTTTGTAACATGGATGTCAGAATTATCACCCGGTGAAAAAGATGTGTGGCAGTGATGTGTCACAACTGTCAAGGCACAGAGATGTTGTGCAGCGCAGATACACTGTTATGTTGCACTATGTAGGTTACCTGTCTAGAGTATTAATTGTTCAGGATCCATATTCTGCTGTCATGGATTTACTGATATGCAAGTAACCATATAAATATATCCTAACTGGCTACCAGTGTTAAGTTGCTGAAACACAACACGCAGGTATTTCAGTGCAAATAAAATCTCAGCAGGGAAAATCCATTACCAGGTAACACTTCCCTTCAGCCACTGAAAACAGTTCCTACTTTCCATCTTAACACATTCATACATATTGCCCTGATCCTCTCCATAGGCTGCTCAGGAATATCCACCTGCTCCTACACAGGAGTCCTCCACAGGCTGCAGTGTGAATATCTGCTTTGGCGTGGTGCTCTCCACAGGCTGTGTGAAAATACCAACCCCTCTGTGGTTGTCTTCCAGGAGCTGCAGGGGAGTCCCTGCTCAGGTACCTGGAGCACCTCCTTCCCCTCCTCCTTCACTGATCTTGGTGTCTGCAGGCCTGTTTGTCACAGTCTTTTTCCTCACTTTGCCAGGCAGCATTTTGCTTTTTCTTGAATACATTTCCAAGCAGGTACCAGCATCCTGACTGTGGGGCTCAGCCGTGCCCTGCAGTGCATCTGCTGGAGCTGACTGCAACAGGCTGAGCCCAGCACAGAAGTTGCCCTTGCAGACCCACTCACTCACCGACACCGCCAAGCCCTTGGCACATACAGACAACACAAAGTCTACTGGTTTCTAAGCAATTGTATTTTCTCATATTACACAGACTCTACCATTTTAAGTTACTTAATTATTCCGAACACCATCTTCAACTTTGCTGATTTTTATCTGCTAACTTTTCATTTTTTGGTCATTGAATATTTTGACTAATTTTGAGTTGCATATCAGGTAATATTTGATACACAATATTTTGATATTTGGTACAATAAACACGGAAGAAGTGTTGCCGCTAATCAGAACAAAATACTTTTTAAAAATAAACACCAACTGAATTTTTGACAATGTACCTTTATTTTTTTTGAAAAATAGTATTTCACTCTAAGATTATTTTTAAAATCTGAGCAATCTAGAGTGCTGTAACAATAAGATGAAAATTGTAAAAAATATTGGAGATTAAGTCTATGTAAAAGTGGAAACAAACCTTTCACTAAAAAAGGTCTACTACAATGTCTGTTTTTGCAAATGAAAAAAAAGTTTCATTTTGTCATTTGGAATTTTCTTTTTAATTAAATGAAAATATTTTAACTGAAGCTTCTGTTTTAGATAGATAGATAGATAGATAGATAGATTGAAAGTGAGATCCATGTCTATGCAAAATAAATTTTAAAGAAGAGCGTCCAGATTCTTGGGTTTAAAAATGGCAGAAAAATATCATTATGAGGTGACAGAAATTTTATTTATTATGTAATGTATGTTTACTGAGCTAGATGTGGAAAGTTTAAACTCTGCAGCAGAAGCATTCATTAAGTACCCCACAACTGATCGACCCTAGTGACAATGCAGAGATTCTTTATATTTAACAAATCAGAATACTTATGTTTGATTCTGATTTCATGATTAGGTGATTAATGCATAACCTATGTAATGCATATAACAACAATGCTTGTTTCTTCAGCTGTGACCCTGAATTAAAACATAAATGTTAATACATGCAAAACCACTTGCATGCTGCTAATATTTTCACTTTAAGAACGGAAGAAAATAGATGCTACTAACTTTCCTGAATTCTGGACTAGTCACCATTCAGATATGTGCTATCTGTTGGCTTCTCTAGGTCCTGTTGGGGTCTTTTTGACTTTGTGAACACAGTGAAATGGTAATTAAAACCTTGAAGGCAAACAGTGCTGTAAATACTGCACCTACACATAAACACTCATTTCCTTCATGGTCCCACTGTCCCTCAGAGGACAAATGTTGCACTGCTCACTGCCCAGATTAGCATCAACCAAGTAAACAGGTGATGGAGCTATGAGTACTTTCCTTTGTTAAAAAACATTTAGTATCTTCTTGACTCTTGGAACCTGAAACACCATGTTATATATGAACTTTCAAGTGTTCTGCTTTTCTGGGTTTTCTAAGACTCAAACTGCTTCAGTTTTCAATAACTTTGTTCTATTTCTAATTCTTTCTCTGTCTTTTCCTTTCACTGGGACCATTTTGTTTCTCTATCTGTATCTTCCTTTTTTTTGAGCAGTTCAGATATGGCTGCTTGCCATGAGGATCTAACACTCAGGCTACACCTATACTATGAAATAAACTTAAATGTAGTCTTAACAACAGAATGGAAATTAATCTAATTTTCGCTCCAAACTCACAAACATGCCTTCAGTGAATATCTCACCAGTGGCAAAACACAGGAGGTAGTCTGAACCCTCACTTCTCACAGCATTAGGGATAGCTGTCTTACCTCCAAATAACTGAAAGTAGAAGGTGAGATTTTAGCAAGTTTTCCTTTAAATATCTAAGCTATTAGATAGCAGTATTGCTGGAAGGCTATAGCAGACATTTTGAATCCACAGACTGTGTGCACGGTGTCCCACATCGCATAAGAATGGCTATGATACAGGGATAGGAACGGAGAAATATATGCTATATTCCCAGGTTTTGCCATGTAAGAGGAAGGAAAAATATTTAACCTTCTTTATTTTCTTTTACCATTTTTAGGAGGGGAAGTTCCTCATCCTTGAGTTAAGTGTGCTTATATTTTTTTCAGAGAAGTAGTTTTAAATATTTTTTCTCCATCCCACAACTCTTGACAAAGCCAGTGCCTTTAGACAGTTCTTGTCACTGTTTAACAGTATCTATATTTAGAAGAGATTAAGAGCTGAATGTTGTTTGTAGTGCTTTAAACATGTCTTATGAAATTTTCAAATTACAGCCATCTCATTGTCAAGATTCATGGTGATAGGAGGGGGTGTCTAGAGTTTTCTCATAATTTTAGTTCCTGTGGGCAATGTCTAAGATCATGATGATACAGAACCGAGCATATCAAATGACAGCAAGCTTGGAAGTTGGAGAAATTGTGATTATGTGCCAGAGGCATGAACTCTAGCTCCACTGTAATTGTCACTGTGATCTACTGAAATGAAAATAAAATGCATTTAATGGTGTTTTTCTCAATTAGCAATATCACTGCGGAATGCTGAGAATATTTAACGACTTCAGCAGAATGACAGCAGACACAGTTTCATCATACAAAAATGGAAGAGTGGTAATAGGCTCAGACAAAATGTATATAACACAGCTGGGGATTGCTCAATTTGTAACCTGAATTTCTCAGCATTTCCTTACACCACTAGAGCCAAACGAAGCCTTCCCCAGGGATAACATCCAGGCACCACTTCTAAATGGCATGCTGTCACATATGTCAAGCTCTCCCATGGCTTAAATCTGCCGTAGGCTCAACAGCAGATATCACTCAGCAAAACACTGAATTATTTCTTCACTGCAATCCTATTTTTAATGATTACTTTATCGAGATCTTATGAAAACTTTCTCTTTAATTTTACCCAAAATATCTAAGAAATGTTTAGTTTACTGATATCTTTACTCTCAGTGGCAGAATGAAAACTTTCCAGAAAGACTTAAAAGAAAGTAAGTATTCTGAAGATTCTTCCTTATTGGAACATATTCTTACTGTATTAGTTTCCATCATGATGCTGAACATTACTTTACTCACCACAAATATATATATTGAATGATCATATCTCATTTTCAAAATGTTCAATATCAGTATCATCACATCTGATGTCAGAAGTCATAATGTTGAATTAGATTTTTTTTACTGAAATGTGTTACTGAAGTCTCATTTTTTAACTCCTACTGATTTGATTTTTTTCTTTATCCATCTGTATTTGATGTCATCAAGAATATGTGTCCTCTAATGGAATCTTGGTTTTCAGTACCTGTAAGAGAAGAACACCATTCTAAAATGATTATACTTATCTTGATGTTTAACAGGGATTGGGCATGAAAACAAAAAGAAATAAAGTGTAGGTATAGTACATATATCACGGAAAATAAGCAGCATTGCGAATGCAAGCAATTTGTACATGAGGAGAGGCAATTTTGTCTTATTTTGTATTGTTTCCTTTCAAAAGTATTTTGATAGTGATCCCTTTCCTCTGTCATTTATGATAACACTACATGCTCAGACTGACTGACACCAACTTTCATGTATAAGGTAACTTGGTCTGCAACTGTTTCTTTTTTAAGGTCTGCAATAACATGGACAGATCTTAGCATAAGTTCATCCCAGTTCTTTAACAATTTGTAGAGTTCTATAAGGTATGCCATCAGATGAGTGGAATGAAGCAGGTTACACTGCCATGTATGTTGGAAAGGTGAAATCAGTTTAGAATCATGCTCCTGCAGCTGTCAGTTCCGAATAGCCAAAAATGGAAAAGGAAGATTTGACACAGGTGAATAATCAAGTGGATCTCCTTTTTAACAATGTGCCTTAGGTGCCAAATTTCAATACATCTACCACAGCCAGTGCACTTAGCTTTTCAGAAAGGAGAAGAGAGAAAATTTTAAACGGGCTTAACAAAAGAAAATACTGGTAGATTAAGAGTTACACGTTTAAATAAGAAAAAAAAAAAAGTAAAATCACCTGAAAAGATAGTTGCAACTGTCTTAAGAAACCAAAAACATGACGGCAATCGTGTTATGTTGCTACAGGTTAATTACTGGTGATGCTTTATAAGGCTGAAAGATAATGATCTGCTGAAAACTTGACAATCTCAGCACATAAACAGTTAGTCTTACTGTTATCATAGGTCCATGATATCTGGAACAGATGTTTGCTAGCAAAGAAGCAGTGCTAAAATTTGACGGACTGTAATATACATACAGACAATATGTGTATGTGCATCTCTATAGACATCAAATTTCATTCTGTATGATCTTGGAGGTGGTTTTGGGGATAAATAGACAGCGCTGAAAAACTGAAAATTTTGTTCTCCTGAAGCCTGTTTTTTACTTAAATCTAGTAGATTTTCTTCTGCAATAAATTCTTCTCAAAATATATGATTTTAATATGATACTTCTAACCCTAGTTTATTTATTAAGATGCAAATTAGAAAGCACTACTAGAATATTTTTTAACAGATGTAAATAACACACAATAAAAGTGTAGGTGGTTTCTAAGGGCTGGCTTTAAGTTTTCATATGAAATTAAATGACGTTTACATTTATCTGCAAATAAATGCTCCAAAATTTAGAAAATTATCTCAGTGCAATATATATAAATAAAATCACATTTCAAGAGTGAATTATGATAATTTACCCTTCATAAAATGTAATAAATATCAACTAATATTCTGTAACATAATTTTAGTAAAAAAATTCTTGTTTGCATTATTGTAAATTTCCAGTATACTAAAAGAGAAAATTGTCTTGCTCTTCTGTAAGGAGAGTAAGTCAGAAGGAGCATAATGCTGCATTACAGTGACTTAGATGTTCTTCTGTACTGTAACAGGAGGCTAGGTACCAGCCTTTGCTTCTAGGAGAGTTCAGGAATTTTATATTACTATGTTATGTCTTACAGAAAGTAAAAGAAATAGTAAAATCAAAATATAGGAAGGAAAACCAACCTTATTTTACCAGTTAGAATACTTAGTTATACAGAGTTAAAGCTGTCTTTTACCTTCTTTCTCTGTAGTCCTCTGACCTGTATTCCTGGCCACAGTGTTTTAGCCTATAGGGAGGCTCAAGGTTTCTGTCTTCAGCTTCACTGAAAAAGCCAACATTGTTGTGACTTTAATTTTTGTTTCTGATGCTGAAGAAAATCCAGATAATGACCATAGGAATATTTTGCTGCCCTGTCAATCAAACTTGTCTGAGGCTTGCTTTGGGGAGAAAGAAATCAAACAAGCAGACAGATACTTTGAATAAAGTCTAAGGTCTCAACCAATCTGCTGGGATTTGAAATTAACTAAGTATATAAATGTCGTATTAAAACATGACATCAAGTTCTGATAGGTCTTGCTGGAGAGAAGATGCATGAAGGTGTAACACCCAATTTTCTGCTCTGTCATTCTGCCATAGTGTACCATTCACACTGCAGACAGAGCCAACTAAGGGGAACAGTTTTCACTGAATGGTTATGTGTGGCACAAATCCTTTATGTGAACCTAATTCCAATGACAATTGGACGCTAAGGTGGTAGACATTTACACAGAAATTGTAGGTGTGTGTTATTTTCGGAAGTCTGTCATAGAGAATGTAACCTACATTGGAAATCAGAGAAGAAAATATAGGGTAGAAGAAATTATGCCAAATGTTTTGATTGTGCAGACAGAAAGTTATACAAATAACCAACAATCCTTTGGCTTTAATATCATTAATAATTATTTTGATTAGAATTAGATCAGAGAAAATTAGTGAAATTTTTAGTTTGTTTTTTTTCTTTCTCTACCACAAGAAATAAAATCTTAAATGTCCGTCTCCATCCTCAAACCCTGAAATATTAAATTAGCAGAGAGAATTCTGTTAAATTTTTAAATTAACAGAGAGAATTCTGTTCCCATTTAAGAAACTGAAGTGTCTCCATACAGGTGTGTTTTTTAATGTACCTAATGTGATTTACGTATGTAAGCTCTCAATAAAGTGAATGAGCATCCATTAGTGGAGTCTAAAGAGTAATTCTGATGATTCTAAAGTAGACGTACAATGTTTGATTAATTTGGCTAAAAAGGGGAATCCTTGAGATATCCTAGTTATCTTTACAAGTTTCCAGCTGCTCCAGAACGTCACTCCAGGTGTCTTGTAGGGCCTGTATCACTCAACTGAGTATCTTTCAGGTATCTTAGGGCAAAAACCATGGCTACACTGATGTATAGACAGACAAACCTAAACCGCAGTGTCTGGTTGTCATGAGTTCATTTTTTGTGCTGCACTGACTGTAAGTCTGTAAGTGCTGCCTAAAAATTGCCTCTAGTGTTATTTGAAGTTGCTTTAGATTATCTGAGAAAACAGATGAGAAATCCATGCCTCCACAAAAATGGAGCTGGAGGCCAGTGAAGATAGTCTAGGACTCAAATGGCACTTACCATATTTCATTAGATAAGTGAATTAAGTCCCAGAAGTCTACTGTCTATACTAGAAATTTGTACACATAATTCACATGTAGACACCACCCATGATCATTCAGGAATATGAAAATACATCACAGTTGCCATGTGACTGCTGTTTAATTAAGGTGTATCTAAATAATAGTATAATTAGTCAAAGTACACATAATCAATATGTTGTCAACATTCCTGCTTTCAATGTGCATTTAACTGAAAATGTACATGGATACTGCATTTTCTTGTCCACCGAAAATATTTTATGCAACTCTTCAGGGGCTGTAATTTCATTAATGAGGTTAGGATGTTAGATATGTCGTCTAAGATATTCTTCAGATCTAATGCTACCAGTGATTGATGGATCTGTATTGAGAAACAGAACTTCGTGCTGGTGAACCTCACCCCAGACAGGAATTCTGTGTAACATGCTGTGTGTTCAATGAAGGTGGGCTCATCCACTGCTGCAGCACCTGGGGCTCCTCACATCAGAAGGAGCAGAAGATTGCTATCAACTTTTTATGCTTTCCATCCTTTATGCAATAAATCTTATGGTGAACCTTGAATACTTCTTACTTTCTTACTGACATTTCAAAAGAACCAGCACTTCCTGAGTAGAAAACACATACTGATATGTGAAAAGCTAAATTAAATTGTCTAAATCTGGGATAGTGTTCAATTGTAATGATAAGATTCTGGACATAGAATCATAGATTCATAGAACAGCTTCAGTTGGAAGGGACCTTTAAAGGTTGTCTAGACCGTGAAACACATTTAGGATGCCATTACGTGTTTAGAAGATTATTATTCTGCCAGTCATCTGTTTGGTTGTCTGGAAGAGAATGGGTTTCCTGTGCAGTCTTTATTAACTCTACGTAGATGCCCCAGATGCCCTAGAGCTCCTCAGTGGGATAAATACCTTCCAATGAGCAACAGAATTAAAGTTATAATGGTTTGATAACCCAAAACTCCTTCTATAGCTTGCAAAAAGGTGCTGGTATCTCTCCCAGAGATCAATTCATCTGCCCTTTTTATGCAGTGAATTGTCCTTGGAGGTTATTACAAAGTGAGACCAGAGTGACTAATTAAGACTTGTACGCCTTTTAGATACCTAAAGTAGGGCAGATGAATCCCAAATATACATACCTAAATTAGAAGGCTAGTCTACATTGATTCTCCTATAGGCAATGCAGAAAGATTGATTCCTCCAAAGAGATACTTGGAGCTGGCATCTAATTTAAGTGCTCTGTATATAGTATATCTTCTCATCCTTTGCTAATTACAGAGAAAACCTCAGGACTTTTACCCTCTCTGTCCTATTTTCTTTCATTTTAGGAGGCAAAAAGAAAATAAAAATGTCAGCAGGATGCAGACTTACCAAAAAATAACGAGAGATGTTGTGACTGTGTGGCTTGAATGTGATATGAAGGAACTAAGGATGTGATCTGGTTTTGAATTATAAACTATACAATTTTAATATCTTTGTGTAATTTTCAGGATGCGATCCCTAAGCTGATAGAGCATTGGCAACATGAATAATATTCTTGTCTCTGATTTTGACCAGAATTTCCACCTCAAGATTTGTTAAAAATTTTGTTGAAGCTGATACACTGTTAAACAAAGTTATTGAGAAAATGACATTTTCAGTCAAACAATATTATCAGAAAACAATCAAAATAGAACAGCCAATAAGAGGAAATTGTAACCTACAATTTTGTAATTAAATTGTCTTGTAGATAATTTATTATTTAAAGATTGATGCAAGATTCTCTTAGATTTTAAAATAATGTAATAAACAAGTGAGATGCATATTATACCTCAAAGAAGTTGGCCCTGATCACTGTAATTCTTACATGCCTTTTATGTTTATAGAATAAATGCTTCTAATTCATGTAGAAGGAATATCTTCTAAAAGAATTGTGTGTGAAAAATACCACAACTGACCACAGAGATTTGAAATTAGGGAAAACTTCTTCACGAAAAATGTTTTCAAGCATTGGAACAGGTTGCCCAGGGAAGGTGTGGAGTCACCATTCTTGGAGGTAGTTATAAGATGTGACACTTAGGGATGTGGTTTAGTGGTGGACTTGACAGAGCTAGGTTAATGGTTGGACTTGCTCGTCTTAGAGGTCTTTCCAACCTAAATAATTCTATGATTCTATAAATTGAAAACAAAATCATAGAACTGTTACTGCCTAATTCAGATTATACTTTTTGAAGGTTACACTAAATTCCAGTGCTTCTGGCTTGGAAAAAAACCCAAATATCCCACTGTATATTTTTCTTGTATGAAAAATATATGCCTGAATTATTATTTAATTCTCTTTTTCCATTAACATTCTAAATAATTTTACTATTGATTATTTATTTACTGTTATTCCCAAATTCTAGTCTACTTATTCAATATTAAAAGCATTCTACAATGTTGAGCTTATTGAAATGAAATACAAAAGAGTAAAAAGGTTACTTGATTTACTGAGTCTGAACATCTACGTAATCTGAAATATGAAACAAAAACTTTGGTATCATACTGGGATCTATTTCTGTTTCTGTCAGAATAGCTATAACATGGCAGTGAAACTTCAGCTTCTAAACCAAGTGTCTGCCAAAGCAAGATATTTAATTGGCATTCATGACACTAGAAAAGAGGAAATTAATTTGGCTGAATACAATCAATACATATATAATGGCAAACAACAGTGGGAATAAATCTTACTATTTTTATACTTCCAGGGTGTAATCCAGACAGCTGTAATTAAGCACAGATCTCCTCTCCTAAGGGTTTTGAAAACAGGTAGAATGTATTAGAAACCTCCATTCATTTGCAGTTCAATCTGCTTTGTCTCAGTCACAAATAAACCTCTGCTGTTAAATGTAAGAGGACTAGCAAAAGCAATCTTTGTTTTCTTGATTATTTCCATAATTTAATTGCTATTTTTTCCATTACTCTGTTTTACCTAATTTTGTCCAAAAAAATCTGCAATAGAGGGAGCAGCCACTAAGCACTACAGACTCCAGCTTGATGTGCTTTTAGACCTCTGAGCTGGGGATTTGTTCCTAACACAGTTTATTTATGAGCACAGATATTGTGAATTTATATATAAATTGCATTTCAAAACACTCAGACCACAGAATATACATCAAAACACTTTGTAACAGCTCTCGGGGTCAGGGAGCAAAAAGAGTGGGCTGCTCTCTGAGAGTAGATGAGCCAAGGGTGTCCCAAGGTGTGAAGATCAGTACCCTCACGAAGTAATGCAGTCCCACAGACCCTGAGCACGACTCACTGTGCAAGTCTGGCCACACCAAACTCAATCAGCCAAAAGGCCAGATGGCCAGAAAAGTCCAGAACAATGAGACAGATCTGAGGATGAAGGCAAGAAATCAGGCCAGTGAGTCAAGAGCAAGACCGGAACCAACACAATACATAGACAGACACAGGAATTTCTGCTACATAGCATATGCAAGGATAGGGCCTGAACTTGAATGAAGCTGAGAGGAGTAAGATTCTTCTCACAACATTTTCCCATAAAGCTTTCCTCATGGCAGTCTGCTTCCAGGCTGCACAGCAGCACCGGATCAGTGCTGGCTTGATCACTTGCAGCTGAGCCCCCAGTACAGCGCCCAGGGCTCTAACACGTGGTACTGAATTCTGCGACTTGATACTCAGCTGAAACCAATGATAGCATAGAGGTGTCAGCTTTGGCTGCTCTTGCTTATTTATGTGCCCAACAGCACTTGTGGCCACATGGCCTTAAGGCAAACCATGAAATATGGCTTTGATACGCAAGTAGAATATGGAAGCAATTCATGAATCTATGGGGCAACAAAGCTCCATGATTTTCGTAGGCGAGTCTAACTAAAATAAGGTGAAACAAACATTGCTGCCTTTTGCATGCCTCATTGTCTCCTCTCAGAATGAAGGGAGACTAAAATTACTGGTTTAAGTGTAGACCTCTGTTCCACTGATCATGGAGAACTAACCCACTTGCCCGCAGGGCAAAAACAGAGGAAGAAATAAGAAAAACCTCGTGGCTTGAGATGAGAGGGATATCACTTACAAGTTGCCGTCACAGGCAAAACAGACTTGAATGGAGGAAATTTAATTTAATTTATTGAAAATTAAAATATATTTGAGTAGTGAGAAACAAAGATAAAAGATTAAAACACCTTCACTCCCACCTTTTCTCAAGCTCAGCTTCACGCCTTCATTTCCAACTCCTTTAAGATGCCCACATCCCCAGCAGTGCTCTCCTCACTGCCCTGCAGCATTTGCCCTTTCTTAAATACTTTTTAGCCAAAGTGCCGTTTTGTCTGCTGGGCTCAGCCTTGCCCTGAGGTAAGTCCACTGTGTGCTGGAAGCATCTGTGTCTGGAATGGGGATTCCCCTTACGGAGGACACCCTTCAGCCCCACCTCTGCCAGCACCTGGGCACCTGCACCTGCTACACTGCTGTTTGTGTGTAGTCAATGACTCCTACCTTGGCTCCCCAGCATACCAGACTCTGCAACGGCTTCTACAATAGCAGCAAGGTGGAGAATGCTGTGGTGTATGATAGTTAGGGAACCTCTATCCAGCAGATTTTTACACAGTTTAGCAGCTTGTCTCTTGAAGTTCCGATGAATATTCTGATTTGGTGCCACTCTGACAAATTGCCTAAGCTTATCCACTCAAAATCTTAAGTATAATGTGCTACTAAATAGAAAAATGATGTTTATCGCCTTAGAATAAGAATTTCTATGCATGCCTGGGAAACTTTTAAACTAAACAAAAAGTTATCTAATTAATTTGAATGTCCTCAAGGTAACACAGTGTAAAGAGGTAGACAGACTATTTCTACCTGGTACACAAATTAATAGATGGGATTTTGGTAAATTTATTTATATACTTACATTATATTCATGGAGATGTCAACAGACATCCTATTCAAGTTTGTAATAAATTTTAATATTCATGTAATAGTTATTTTAGATTATTAATGGCTTATAATATTTCTAAATAGACTTTAGCCTCTTACATTGTGAAAAGAAGAGCATTGCTAAGTCATATGTGTAATAAGATTCCTTCTAATATGTGATTCACATTTGTGGAATTTTGCAATATGTTCAGCACCTCCATATGTTGCTGTGGCACCATGCCAGTTACAAATAAGCTTTCTATACAGTGCAGAGTTTTTATAGCCACACTTTAAAAATAACCTCAGAGGGGAAAGATAAAACATGGAAATCTGACAGAGAATCTGTCAAATGTCAGCTAGGATTACGGTTGCACAGAACTTCCAAGAGATAACTAGAGGCCTTTTATCTGCTGATTGCATGGCTGACTATAATTTTCAAATCAAAAAGATGGTCCAAATCTGTCTGTCTATGAAAAAATATTTTTATGGGTTTCCATAATCAAATTAAATTTTAAAAATGGAAATGCTATCTGGGGAAAAAAAGTAGTTTTTGGCATTTGAATGGCAATGGGACGCAGAGATAAAAATATGTTTAAATATATGAATTACAGAACAACTAATATATCCAAAATCTCTATACTATCTTTTATCCCACAGGATTCTGTTCACAGGGATTTTGACTATTCAAAACATAAATATTCAACCAATTTTCTCAGGAATATATTGCAATAAACAGAGCTGAAATTAAGTTTTCAATGTCTTGTTAATAATCAGTCTAGTACTTGACCTTAAGATCTTAACAGTATGCCTCATTCGATTCTCAATTTTTTCATGAAAAGCTGTGCATGGTACTACAATCTGTAGGATCTGGAGAATGGTGTATGTACTATTAATACATGCTTGCAGTTTTCATTACATTTTATTAGCTCAGAGTTCTTATTTTGATCCTTTCAGGAAAAGCGAATGAAGTGGTGAACTCATTTAACATCAGTCCTGGTACAGAAGACTTCCTGCTGTGTAGCAGAAAAAAAATGAATGAAAGAGGTTAACTCTAAAATTTTAAGGTATGCTTGTGTAGTATGGCTTTTCAGGGTTTAAACCAATCAGAACCCATTGTGTATGTAGCCATCCCAATCTCACTTCATAATCTACACTTACAGCATGAATTGGCTCACCTTCAATGCCACTAACTCATGCTCAAGGCTGTGGTTATGATCCACTGAACAGCTCCTCATCTTCTGGAACTGTGAGTAGATTAAACTTTATGTGCTAAAAGCATAGACAAAACAGATTCATGTCTGCTGAAAAATTCATGGATTTTTTATATACTGAGACTATTTTGTGAAAAGCATTAAAAATGTTATTCATTCATCTGATCAATGAATTGAGCTTTTCAGCTGGGCTCAATCTGAATTTTTGAAAGAGTAATGTTCTTTGGGCTTTCTGGAGATAATTTCTATAGAGGACAAAATACTTTAAATTCTGCAGTAGAACAGGATACATTCAACATTAAACATACCTTGGTTTGCTGTGGTGGGTTAACTTTGGCTGGCTGACAGGTTCTCACCAAGCTGTTCTGTCACTCCCCTCCCTCAGCTGCACAGCGGAAGAAAATATGATGAAAGGCTCACGAGTCGAGATAAGGACAGGGAGAGAGATCACTCACTGATTAACATCCTGGGCAAAAGAGACTCAAACTGGGGAAAAATCAGTTTAATTCATTGTCAATCAAAGCACGGTAGGGTAATGAGCAATAAAACCAAATCCTAAAACCTCTCCCCAGCCCTCCCTTCTTCCTGGGCTCAACTTCATTCCCAATTTCTCCCAATCAATGTGGAGGTACAAAGAATGGGAGTTATGGTCAGTTCATTGCTGTCTCCACTGTTCTTTCCTCCTCACTCTGCTCTGCTGTTCCAGAATCAGGTTCCACACATGGGATACATTCCTTTATGAACTTCTCCAATGTGAGTCCTTCTCATGGGCTGCAGTGCTTCCTGAACTGCTCTAGTGTGGGTACTTTCCATAGGGTGCAGTACTTCAGGAACAGCCTCCTATATTGTGGGGCCCCTTGTGGGGCCACAGATATTGCCAGAAAATCTGCTCCTATGTGGGCTCCTCTCCACAGGATCACAGGTCCTGCCAGGAGCCTGCTCCAGCTCAGGTTCCCCACAGGGTCACAACATCTTTCAGTGCATATCCACCTGCTGTGGCATGGGATCCTTCTTAGGCTACAGGTGTCTGTTTGCTCTAATGTGGGCCTCCATGGCCTGCAGAGAGTCGGCCTGCTTCATTATGGTCTTCATCAAGGGCTACGGGGGAGTCTCTGCTCTGGTGCCTGAAGCCTCTTCCCCTTCTTCTTCACTGACCTCGGTGTCTGCAGAATTTTCTCTCACACATTCTCACTCTGTCCTGGGTGCTGTTTTACTGTAGTTTTTTTGATGTGGGTTTTTTTTTTTTTTCCCCTCTTCTTAAATATGTTGTCCCAGAGGCGCTACCACCATCACTGATGGGCCTGACCTTGAGCAGCAGCAGGTCGGTCCGGGAACAGGTTGGCATTGGCACTATTGGACCAGGGGGAAGCTTCTCACAGAAGCCCCTCCTGTAGCCTCCCCATTAACAAAATCTTGCCATGGGAAAGCAATACATTTGGTCAGAAGCTATCAAGGTTCTGAGGAGGATCTTAAACATATTTTCTGGATACTTTTCTTTTGAGATTTTCCTTCTAATTCCAACACTAGACAAATTTAATCATAAAACAAATATGAAATGCATTCAAGAAGATTTAATTCAGGTTTTTCTTTGTACAGCAAGAGAAATTGTAAGATGGATGCTACCCCCTTAACATTTTACAGTAAAATCAAGCCATATATAATCAGACATCAACATTTTGATGTGAAAAGTCAATTATTTGAAGTTAGTTTCCCTTCCCTTACCATGGAGAAAACTCCCAAATATGAAGGGAAATCAGAGATGAAGTCCAGTTCTGAAAGAGTACTGTGAAGATGGAGTACTACTTTGCTGATATCCTAAAACAAAAAACCTAAAATTTTGTATTGTTTTATTTCTCGTGGTTTTTGGTTTTGTTTTTTAAGAAGAGTTCAACATTCAGGTACTGCTGATATTCGCCAAATTTTTAAAAGCTGTACTCCAGTATGATGGGAAACTTTTCACCTGTGTTTCTACAGATAAAGTCCTAGAGTTGTCTAAATTTATTGGTAAAACTATTGAAGACTGATAAATGAACTGATGCTTAAAACCCTCATGCATTTATAAACCACATAATTTCTCATTTAAATTTGGAGCTTATCTCATAGATATGTCTAGAGGGCACAGCCTTGGTCTTGTTCTTCCTAAATAGGCTAATTTTCTTCCTGATTCCAAGTGTTAATTTGCACTGTGAAAGCTGAAATATGTATTCTGGAAAAGGAAAAAGACTAGATGGTGCCACTCTTTTTTGATTGAATGTTTTTTTTTGGTTTTTGGTTTTTGTTTTTTTTAATGTATTAACAATTAACAATTATTACTAAGTCTTTCTTGTACTTATGAGTCCAAGACCTGGACAAAGGACCCTTGATTTTGTCTCAGACTCTTAAAGTAATATATCTTAACATGCAATGGTGTCCTAGGATGTTTCAATAAACACTGAGTACATGTATGGGGTCAATCGAATGTAGCCTTTCGTCCCCTTTTGTAGGCATTTGATTTGAAGAGGTTGGCTCTGAAAGTAATTTTTCTGTTAATGACTACAAAAAAGGACAAAAACTACTAGCTGAGATGAAAATATTGTTAGCAACAATGAGTGGAAAAAGTCAAGAAGATTAGTTATTCTGAATAACTGAACAACTTTTCCAATTTTGAATGTTGTATTTCACTTTGAAATTTCAGAGAAATTGCAAGTTAACAAACTTGTAGAAGATTGAATCTGTGTTATGGTTTAAGCCATAGCTGTCAACTAAACACCACACAGCTGCTCAGTCACTCCTCCACCACTGAGAAGGGAGAGAGAATCAGAAGAGTAAAAGCAAGAAAATTCTTGGGTTCAGATAAAAAGAGTTTAATAGGTAAAGCAAAAACCCTTCACAGAAGAAAAGAAGTAATTTATTCACTCCTTCCCATAGACAGGCAGATGTTCTGCCATCGCCAGTAATCCAGGGCTCCATCACACATAATGTGGGACTTGGGAAGACAAATGGCATCATTCTGAATGTCCTCCCCTCCTTCTTCTTTCCTCAGCTTTATATATTGAGAGTGTTGTTTTATGGTCTGGGATAGATCCCTTTGGTCAGCTGGGGACAGTTGTCCTGGCTATGTCCCCTCCCACATTCCCATGTATCTCCAGCCTCCTTGCTGTGAGAGGTAGTGTGAGAAGCAGAAAAGGCCGTGACCCTGTGTAAATACTACTCAGCAATACCAAAACATCCCTATGTTATCAACACTTTTTCCAGCACAAAACCAAAACATAGCCCCATACTCGCTACTCTGAAGATTAACTGTACCCCTGTAGAAAAGCACCTGGATTACAATGCAGTCATTGGTCACAGCCAGCATGGCTTCATGAGACGAAAGTCCTGCTTGTAGATCCTGATTTCCTTCTATAGCAGGGTAACCCACTGAGGTGATCAAGGAAAGCCAGTTGATGTAATCTCTTTGGAATTCTGCAAAGCTTTCAATACTCACAGTCTCTCACAGTATCCTTCTGGACAAAATGTCCAGCACAGCTGAATAACCGTGTTATGCAAAGGGTGAGCAATTGACTCACAGGTCCGGCACAGAAGGTCATAGTAAATGGGATGACATCAAGCTGCTGTCCTGTAACTAATGGGGTTCCACAGGGCTCCAAAATCAGCCCAGTTCTCTTCAAGATCTTCATTAATGACTTGGACACAGGACTTGAGAGAATGCTAAGTAAGTTTGCTGACAACACCAAACTGGGAGGAGCTTTCGACTCCCCAAAGGGCAGAGACACCCTGCAGAGAGACCTCAACAAATCAGAGAGCTGGACAATCACCAACCACATGACATTTAACAAGGGCAAGTGCTGGATTCTGCACTTAGGATGAAGCAACCCAGGATGTGTGTATAGACCAGGGAACGAGAGGCTGGAGAGCAGCGTGTAGGAAAGGGACCTGGGGGTCCTGGTTAGTGACAGGTTGAACATGAGTCAGCAGTGCCCTGGCAGCCAGGAGAGTCAACCCTGTCCTGGGGGGCATCAGGCACAGCATCGCCAGCTGGGCAAAGGAGGGGATTGTCCCGCTCTGCTCTGCACTGGGGCAGCCTCACCTTGAATTTTGCGTGCAATTTTGGGTGCTACAATAAAAGAAAGACATTAAGCCATTAGACAGCATCCAAATGAGGGCAGTGAGGATGGTGAAGGGTCTGGAGCTGAACCTGTATGAGGAGTGGCTAAGGTTACTCGGTCTGTTCAGCCTGGAAAAGGGGAGACCTCATTGCAGTCTTCAATATCCTCAAGAGGGGAAGTGGAGGGGCAGGCACCCTTCTCTTCACTCTCATGACCAGTGACATGACCCAAGGAAATGGCCTGATGCTGAATCAGGGGAGGTTTAGATTGGATATCAAGAAAAGGCTTTTCACCCAAAAGGGAGACTGAGCATTGCTGGCTCAATTAGGCTCATTCACAATATAACTATTTAAATCTTGGTGAGAAGTGAAGTGGGCCCAAAATTTTCTGCTGTTTTACACCAAAATTCAATTAATACATTTGCCTGAGACTGAGATTTTGCCAAGATCATTTGGATGCTACCCAAGCTTAAAGATCTTCCTGAGCCCCTTCTTAAAATATGTTGTGGATAATTTTTTTTGCTATAAACACTGAAGAAGGCTTGTTTTACAATTTTATACATTCAAGAAATGTGACTCCTCAGTTATTTGTGCTCCTTTTGACCTGTACTACTGAAGTAAGGTCATCTTATTCCAAATCTGTCGGCTGCAGACTGTTCTGGAGATTGCTCCAATCAGATCCTTTGCACTAGTCGGCAAACTCAAACTGAATAAAGAGAAGCTACAAATATCTTCTTAGATAAAAGGGCTCCCAACATGCATACAATCCATAACAGATTAACTTCAATACCAAACCTGAATAACTGTAGCAGGATAGTATTATGAGAACCTCTGTTACCAGAAAGTCACTGGGTTTTTTTTACTATGTGAGTTTGGACAAAAGAATATTTTTCTTGCACATTGACTAGGAATTTCTCTATGGAACATCCTCCTGTGCCTCTTACTATAACAAAGAAGGAGTAAGGGAGAAATAAAAAGTAATTACTAATGCTATAGGAAAAAGTTCATGATCTGTCATTTAAATATCTCTGTTCTCAAAAAGGCAGCTGAGAAGAGACTGCTCATGTTATTACACTTGTGGTAAAGTGGTTTGCAATGGATTGTATTCAGCTCAGAAAAATTCCTCTCTGAAAAACAATATAAATGAAATATTACATTTTCAGTAAGTTTATTCAGACATTACTAGAACCATCCTCTATCTCCAGAGAACTCTGAAACAAAGAAATCTGTCAGACTGAGATAAGCATCAAGCTTTATATGGAATGTAATCTCCTCTTAATAAATATAAAAGATACATCCAAAATAATATTTGTCTAGGATTTGCCCAGTATGACATGATCATAAAGTCCATTAAGAGACTCTCTAAGCCCTTTCAAAACACCATAGATATAAAAAGCCTGGCTATAAAGTAATTTAAGTTGCACACTGAACAAATATATCTAGGAATACTAAGTATGAATTATGATTATGATAATTCTGGGGAATTGTAAAGAAGCAGTGCCAGCAGTGACAGCAATGGCAGCATGAGGGCATCACAAGATCATAGATACATAGTCAGCTGTCATTAAATCTGCTTGCAAGCCCATGTTCAAATATTCATATAAAAATAGCATGCCTTTATTGCATAATTGCTATCAAAGGGTCCCTTATTTTGTAAAAAAAAAATTTACTGTTCCATTCTTTTACTTCATTTTTTTCACAAAGCAAATTACAGATAAACTAACCTATCAGCACTTAAGAAACAGAGATAATATAATTTTATTTACTAGTACCTTATAATTGTTTGCTACATCTGTAGTGGAAATTTGCTTTGAGTTGTTTGAGAAAATGCATTTTCATTCAGAAGGCCTTTCAATCCTTAAGCAACTTAAGGCTACTTTTTCTTATAAAATCTCATATTATCCTTATCAGAGATCTGTTTCTTAGACAGAAACATCTTGAAGGTAGTACAGATTATTAAATTTAAAAATAATAATAAAGGCCTATAATTTTGTCCTTTGGATATGAAAGAAGTTATTTTCAGTTTCTGTCTGGAACAGGAAAGTACAAATATTATCTAAATAATACAAGGCTAAACCTAGCTGTCACAGTATCCAGTTTCTAGTAGTGTCAGGTAATGAATACTTGGAAAAGAAAATAGGACTTTGAACATCGGAATAGTATATGGACTTATTTCTCCAAATCATCTCCCAGCTTCCAACTGTTGAATAAGTATCTTCTAGGTTGGAAGCAAGATGTTTGTCTCTGGCCACACAGATTTTCTTTCTACTGCATGCTGTATCCCTAAGGTTTATTGTCATCCAAGTGGCAAGTTACACAGATTAATAACATTTTGTATGAAGATTTTAAGGGCTAGTATTTTATATTAAAGTGAAACAGGAACCAAAGAAAAGCAACCAACCTAACAATGGCTCAGGACTCCCTACTTGCAGTTTTGAGATGACCATGCTCTATTATGATTAAGATTGTTTTTGATTATGATTTTTTATAAGAAACACATTATTCTGTGCGGTGTATATCCTTTTGTGCTTGGATGGAGAAAGAAGCCTTCCCATCTACTTCCTTCATTTACTTCCTATTCCTATTCCTATTCCTATTCCTATTCCTATTCCTATTCCTATTCCTATTCCTATTCCCATATTTCTCTCCCACTTTTGGCATTTCTCCAAAGTCTGTCTTTCTGCAGTAGCTTCTTAGGTAATTTTCTGTTAATTCCTTTGCTTTTCATACTGTCACGCTGTGGAGGAAGTTCGGGGTGCATAGGAGATTGGGAGGAGACACAGCTGAGACAGGTGACCCGCATTGACCAAAGGGATATTCCAGACCATGTGACATCATGCTCAGTATATAGAGTGGGAAAGGAAGAAGGAGAAAGAAGATGACATTTGGAGTGATGGTGTTTGTCTTCTCAAGTCAGTCTTATGCACAATGGGGTCCTGCTCTCCTGGAGATGGCTGAACACCTGCCTCCTTGCCCAAGGAATTAATTAAGGGAAGAGCTGTATAAATTCCTTGTTTTGCTTTAGTCATGAATGTGGCTTTTGCTTTTCTTATTAAACTGCCTTCATCTCAACCCATGGGTTTTCTAGCTTGTAGACTTCTGGTTTTCTCCCCAGTCCCACTGTTGGGGAAATGAGCAAGTGCCTATGTGGGCCTTGAAATAATGGCTGGGATTAAACCACGACAGCATCAGAAATAAAACAGGCAAAATATATCTTTTGACAATAAAAGGATTCTCTAGGAATACAGGAAAACTTGCTAAAATTATTCCTCTTGCTTTCACTGGGAGTCAGTGCATAGCATCAACTCCTAAGTTCTCGGGAATTTCCATCTCAATGAGTGGAAAATAAGCTGACCAGTCATTGCAGTTTCTTGTATCTCTGAGGACAAATGAAACAAAGTTTCTCTGTCCTGGTGCTCTCAAATTTTCATCTTCATGATTTCATGGTTTGGGGATATTACATTCCTTTTATTCAGACTTCATATTCAGACTTCCACTTAATAGCTAACATCCTTTGCATGAAGCATTGCATGCATTTTAGGGAGTTGTTACTATACCAGAAAAAAAAAAAAAAAAAAAAGAAGTCTAAGAATATTTAGTCTATTTGTCTCTCTGCAACACTCCATTTAGTAGGAAAATGCAACCTCACAACTACAGGAGCAAGGCAACAAAGCATCTCTGAAAGTTCAAGTTAAATCCCAAGACATTGCATGAAACTTTGGAGCAGGGAACTTAAATAATGTTATTCAAATTGTAACAATGTTCTTTATCACCTAAGTTAAAGAATCAAGGTTTTAAAAATTCTATTAGTGGAAAGAATTTTCTGACAACAAAAAAGAAATCCACCCAAAAGTCAAAGCCAGACAATCAGTTTAGCCAAATAACTGCAATATTATAATTCTAACATCACTCACTACCAGCGATACGGTAGCTTAAAAGTGAACTTACACAGAAAAAAAGTCATCATGTCTCTTAGCAGGAACCTTTGCTTGATGGGCAATATCTAGAAATGCAGATTTTAGTGTGTTCCAGGAGTATGTTTTAGCATGTTCCAGGACACTCGCCCCCATGGCCCCTGCTAAGGAATTAAAATATTATCAGTAGTTTATAAAAGACTCTTGCATGCCTGTAGATTCCAGATAGTGAATCCAAGATGGCTTTTGCTGCTAGTATTTTATAACTTGTAAACACATAACTTTTTTTTTTTCCTAAAATGGAACAAATTTATAAATCATTAATTGATGTCTCAAAAATTAGCCTTCTTTACAAGAAACAGGTAAGTCTTGGGGAATGTATACTAGATTCTCTAGGGACATAGTAAAGAGTAGACAAAACGAAGTAGGGAATTTATTTTTCTTACATGAAAGCACTTTTTTATACGTCTCCATTGATTTTCTGATTTCAAATCTGCTTTGAGAACATATGGGGTTTTTGATCATATTTTACTGTTGATTAAGTTGTTCTAGTATCATGGTTTTATATTTGAACCTGTAACTGTGAGTCAAAGTATGGGCTTGGCTCTTACTGAGGTAAATGTGCAGTCATAAAAAATGGTTCAATAAACAGACATGCAACTGGGAATTCAAAAATGGGCATTTGAAGATAAAATTAAAAAGAACATGAAGTAGAATGTTATTGAATTAGTTGATATAATAATAATAGTGAGTTTTAAACATTGCCCTTCTTTAACAAACATAAGCACACATTCCTGCATGCTCATACACAAGCAGACACAATTACATAAAGTCAATTTACTGAATTTATGTAGGCAATTCTGCTTCATTAAATTTTTTTACAAAACAAATTAAAAAGAAATTGTATGGACATGTTTATTTGAAAGTAGAACCCTTCTATATCACTTAGCATTAACATAGTATTGTAACAGGAATCATGCAGAGAGTAAAAGATATTTTGTGGAAAGCTCTAATTGAAAGGACCATCTCTGACTGGTTGGACTAGGATTGAAAAATCATGTTACTGAATATATCTGCCAAGGTACATAAGAGAGGTATGTAATCATCCATCCATATCTCCCTCCGAAAGCTCAGCTGGTGGAGCAGACGGTAGAAATATGGCCTGCAGAAATCCCTAAGTCTCTGGTTCAGTTCCAGATTGAAGGAAGTCCTTGGTTTTCATCCAAAGCATCCACAACTAGCTCGAGAAGTGGGCCCGTGGGAATCTCATGAGGTTTAAGAAGACCAAGTACAAGGTGCTGCACCTGGATCATGGCAATCCCTGGTATCAACACAGGCTGGGGTATGGACAGATCAGAGCAGCCCTGCCAAGAAGGACTTGGGGGTGCTGGTGGATGAGAGCCTGGGCATGACCCAGCCATGGGCACTCACAGCCCAGAAAGCCAAACATGTCCTGGGCTGCATCCAAAGCAGTGTGGGCAGCAGGGCAAGGAAGAGGATTCTGCCCCACTACTCTGGTCTGGTGAAAACCCACCTGGAACACTGCATCCAGCTCTGGGGTCTCCAGCACAGGAAAGAGACTGATCTGTTGGAGCAAGTCTAGAGGAGGCCACCAAGATGATTAGACGGATGGAACACCTCTCCTATGAAAACAGGCTGAGAGAGTTGGGGTTGTTCAGACTGGAGAAGAGACAGCTTGAGGTGATGTAATTGCAACCTTCCATTACCTGAAAGGAGCCTACAAGAAAATTAGACAGACTTTTTGCAAGGGCATCTAGGACAAGGAGAAATGGCTTCAAACTGAAAGAGAGTAGGTTTAGATTAGATATTAGGAAAAAATTCTTTACTATGAGGACAGTGAGGCACGGGAACAGCTTGCCCCATCCCTGTGAATGATCAAAGGCAGGCTGGGTGGAGCTCTGAGCAACCTGGTCTAATGAAATATGTCCCTGCCCATGGCAGGGGTGTTGGAATGAGATTATCTCTAAGATCTCTTCCAACCCAAGCCATTCTGATATTCTGTGATCCTATAATCTTTGTTCTATATCCTTTTAACATTCCTCTAGGGCATATATCGTGTGTTTTGATTGTTCTAAGTTGTCTCAATGCAGTACCATTTGAACCTGTGCAGAGTAGTAGGAGTGGATGCTAATCTGTAGGATTCATCAGACTTGACAGGCTCTCGGCGATGTTGCCAATGTAAATTCTTAGCAAGTTATAGACTTATGTCTGTAACTTCCCAGTCTGTAACTTTGACTAACTCTTTCCCAGCCTATGACTTCTGCTTCTGTAATCTCCACATTATTGCTTTAAACATAATTAGTTTATACAAAGTTGTATACATTGTTGCAGCTATGGTTCTAAGGACAAAAATTTTCCACAGATATTAAGGAACATGTTTCATATGTCTGCTATAATGCCATTTACTCAGATCCCTCTCACTCTGACAATGTCAGCAAGGTCCATTTCAATTTTAGACTCTCTTCTCTCTGGAACAATTTCTAAAAGCGTGCTCATCTGTTTTGGTGTCAACCACAAGGTCTGCAGAGAAATTTCCTTAATTTACTCTTTAATTTATATACGGAAAATTCTATTACATTCAAACCAGGATCTAAGTACCTGAATACTAAGCAGGAATAAGAGTTTCTTATACTAAAATAAGCTGGGATGAAATCAAAGAAGAAAGGAGAAAATAAAAAAGGGAAGAAGATTCTGTCAGGTCTGCTGGGTTGTGAAAAAATACTAAATACTTTACAGAAAATTTTCACTGTTTTTTAATCCAGTCTTCTATTGAAAATTGCAAAATATTTAGATCCTAATCCTCAAAGGTGTTCAACAGATATAAAGCTTGTTGAAATTCAAAATGTGAGACACTGAAACTTCTGGATGATAAATGAGATACCCTTGCAGGATTTCCCAACTTTTATCTTCTGGTGGTCAGATTCTACTTCTTTTGTTTTACAGGACACAACAAAGAACAATATATAGCACAATTGTGGAGATCACAAAACTTTGCAAAAAGACATGTTATTTTAATAGTTTTCATTGTGTATTATTAAGTGTATTATCACTGCAATGCTCTGGGATGTTTCTTTTATTAGTTTATTAAACATTTCAGGTAATAGAAAGGAGGAAAAAGGATATGTAAAATGGATTCAGATCACCACTAAATTTTGACTTCATTGGAACTGTTATGAATGTTTTACAAGCTTGAAATTTATTTAAAAGTTAGTTTTTGTCATCTGAAAAGTTTGAAGAAGGCTTTTCAGTGGAACCTTCTGAAGTTTAATGCTGAATAGACATTTTTCTCAAGATAGATTTACAGTTACTGCTATTTCATTTTTAATACATGTATCACAATTCACATTCAACTACCATTTCAGTTTAGTAAATTGCCAAATTGAAAAGGGATATGTTGTAAATAGAAACATTGCGAATTCTGAAAGTACTGAAATGTCATTTTGTATGAGGAAGTTAGCAGTTGAAAGTAAAAACTGTGCTTTAAGCTGACTACCTTTCTTGAAAAAAAGAAATGTTTAAAATGACAAGTTTCCTTTAATGTACATATAATAACTGTTCTTTGTTTTATAAATTCATGAAGTTTAGAAATTTCGTTTTACCATTACATTCCTAAAATAGAGCCGTTAAAAGTATTTTTAGTATTAGTAAAGCTAAGTGTTGTTTGAAAGTTTTGAAATATGCAAATATCTCTTCAGTTCTTTGCCGCTGCAGTAGTAGAACTTGCTTTGGTGGACCCAGTGGTCTGCACACAGATAAAATGGCAATAACATCAGTTCCAACTTACTAGATAGTTCCTTTTTAATTGCCGACATAAAAGAAATACTCTCTGCAGATCTGTTTTCAGATATACTGCTCATAATAGAGAGTGATTTCAACCTATGGAGAAAATGACTGACAGATGGCATTGTTTCTTTTTTTTATAAACACAGTTGGAATGGAGCTGAAGTCTAAAAGACCTTTTGTCAATAATAGAATAAGAAGTGCGAAAAGCAGCTTGCACTGCTTCTAACAACTCTGAAGACATTTAACACATGCCACATGCTCCACAAGTTTTTTTCCTTGCTTAAAAATGTGACTTTCCAGGGAAAATAAAAAAGGTTATCAACACAAATGAACTACACCATAAAGAAGAAAGCAATGTGTTGTGAATTACAAGAAAGGTCAATTTGGGTTTCCAGCAACATAGACTTCATTAACAGATCAAGATTTTTTTTTTTTTTTTTTTTTTGAGGAAAAGGGGAAAATAGATTCAGCACTTTTTTTCAGTTAGATATAAGAAATAAGTTTTCATACTGAGCAATGTCAATGAAGCCCTGTACTGCCTATCAGTGCATTAGCAGTAAACATTGAGCCTTCTCTACTACCTTTGATACGCATGTATAAGAAAGTGTCCTTGGAGTTTAATGTTAATTTCCAGATTACTCTAAGAGGACTCTTCACTAGACTGTTCTGATGGTGCTGTTGAACTTTAAAATCTTTAGCATGCAGCCATTAAGTATTCTGCAAATGCTTTCCACACCTGATGTACTCTTATAAGCTGCCAGGATTTAGCAATTGACCTGTGATGGATGAAGTGAGAAAAGCAAAAGCAGTCTGTAGAGTACTAGTGTCCAAACCCTTGCTCTGAGTCTGACTGACTTCTATGAGCCGTATTGAAGTTTTATATCTGATCATGGAAAAAGGGTATTGCTTTGTCTCTATCATAAACTCAACAAAGTCCTTCACATTTAAAGTGTGAAACCTGGCTTATAAAATCAAGTTACTGCAAGCAACTTCTACTCGAAAAGGTGCGGGTTTTTTTCTTAACCCCCTCCTTTCCCTCCCCCCCTCTCCCTCCACAGTGTGAGCAATTTCAGGGAATTTTAGTGATAAAATTTAAGTATGTGATGTGCGCTTGTTGAGGTAATATCAAGGGTATAGAATCATCTCAACTTTTATACCTGCTCATGCATAGTAAAATAATCCTGTTCTTTTCAGAAACTGCAGGAACTTCAGTATTTTAACTGTTTAGCTGGTTGTAGTTGTTCACTCAAATCAGTGTGTTCTCACTGGACAAGATCAGAATAAACTAGTTTTCAACTGAAATCATTCACATTTGCTATGTATATTGAGTATGCATGAGTTTGTTCATATTTTCAAAAGCTGTTTCACAGTCTTGCTAACTACTGGTTTTAGTCCTTCAATGTGCAAAAAAATCATGTATGTTAGCAGCAAATACCCTTAATCACTAATTCTCTCAAATATGTTTGATTTCTGGCTTAGATACTGCAGTGTTTGTTACTTATCATATTCGTTTCAGTAAATACAGACAAGAGCTCAGTTCATGAAAGACACTTAGATATAACTCTCTCACTGATTTCCTGGAAATATGCTTATGTTTCTATAAAGAACTGTGCTGAACCATCAACTTCAAACATCTAAACATCTACATGTTTTATATATTGTCTTTTAAGCACATTTATTTTCAGATTTGTATAGTTAGAGTAAATTCCTGGGGGCAATCTACCCCATGAAATTTGGTGTTGATTTGTTATATAAAAAAATTTGTCTGACCTGAGCGTTACCTTAGGGTAGTCCTCAGCCATGGCAGATAACTTCATAAATATTTTCCATCACCTAGTTTACCTGTCAAAGGAGGATAAGGAATTAAGTTTTGCTTAGAGGGACTGAAAAATAATTACAGAGTTTCAAAGTAATGCAGTTTCCAACTCTTAATTTATGGCATAGTACCAGTTAGACTTTAGGGAAGCTATGCTGTGTTTCTGCTGACTGAAAAATATGCCAGGAAGAACTCTTTGAGAGAGCTATTCATGCCCACACTGTTGGCTGTAAGATGGCATAGCTTTGATTCAAATTTCCACACTATTTGATACACAGTACAAACCTATAGTGCACATAGATTCTGTACAAATCCCATTTACTTCTGTCACTTCCGTGTCTCTCAGAGATCCACTGGCATGTGACAAATGGTGATAAAGTCAGACTGTACGTGCCACAGAGTCAGATCCCATTTATCATGCCATTTAGTCCACTGTAACGAGGACTGGGTTTGTCCTGTTTCTTCTGAACTATGCAAACATAACCTCTCTTTGATATTACAGAAGTCATGTAGGTTTTACCAAAACCTAAGCCTGAGCTTGAGCTGGCACTAAAGGCAGCTGCAACTTACCTATCATATTGGACATTTCAACAGCACTTGTGAAATGCCTCCAGGATTTTAAAAGTTTAATAAATCGTGTGAAAGAAGCATGGAGCTCTTATCAGCTGACTTAGTCTGTTCCTCTGTCCCCAGCTTAGGATCAAATATAATTAATAGCTAAGGTTCTTCCTTATTCAGTAAAGCCTTGGGGTTAGAGGGAGGATCCTGATAGGAGTATTACAGGAGGCGTTTTCTTCACATTTATCAAAGAGTTTAAGTTAATGTAGGAAATACAACAAGAACTCAGTCGTATTAATGAAACCATGACTGATACATTCACATCATGTGTAAACATTTTCCCTCTTAATTCTATATTTTTTCTTTTTGTTCTATTATATGAAAAACAATATTTTGTTCCATTTTTAATATAATAAACAAGTAAGTTGATTTCTTCCTTTTTCCCCTTCTTTTTTTTAACCCAATATTAATGGTTTTATATAAATGGACATCTTGAAAATGAATCTACAAGGAAGAACCATTTTTTCGTTAATTTAAACTTCTTATCTTATTTCCATGGATTTCAGTACACGTTGTTCTGTTTGACACTAAATTCTCCGTACAGATTCAGAGTGTGCTTATTTTCCACTTAAGACCATATTTTATATGATAGGACATCAAAGAGGTTATGATTGAGTGTGATATTTATTGAGCGTAAGCCTGTTATTTCATTTAAAAAAAAAAAAGTGCCTTTAAAATTAAAGCTACAGCATCAGGAAAGTTTTATGAATTTTGACCTTTTTTCACACTGAGAATTCCCCTACAAACTTAAAAGAGATCAAACTTACATATTCAGAAGGTAAAATGAAAAAATATTTGTAGGAAGAGTAGTCTTTAAAACAACACAATTAGTTTCTAACCATCTCTAGTGTCGCTTTATTAGCAGGATCTGCTGTTGCCTCTGTACTAAAAGAATGAAATAAAATAATCTTGTAACAGCAAACATGTAAAATCTCCTTTAATCACATATTTAAATAATAAATCTGACTACAACTCCAGCAATAAAAATGAATCTTTTGCTTATTGCAAGCATACCTTTCATGTAACACCGATTTGTTCCCCAAATATGCCTCTCAATGGTAATATCAGAATTAAAATAAAATTGCAAAAAAGTTTACAGCTGAGATGTTCACAACCCATATCTAATAGTCTGTCGTGGGAATAATTACCCGTAATGGGTATCCAAGGGATATAATTGTCTGCTGCTGTGAATTAGGAGTGCCACAGGTGGTGTTAATCACTTGGAATGTATCGGAGTAGAACAGCAGCCAGAGACAGAGCCTGCTTAAGCTTGATTTGTGGAACCATTGTTTCTGGACACTTCAGACATAAATTGAGCGCATGGTAGTAATAATGCACACTCAAGTAGTTATATGGAAACAAAGGGATATAAATATAAATAAAAAGCAGGGGAAAGTTTCGTTCCTTAGCAAAGGTTACAGAAATGGTCATGAGCAAAGTTGTTCTGTGTTGTGGCACTTGTGTTTTTTTGATGGAGACACACAGCAAAAAGAAGCTCAGTAGCTACTTTTATTTCTTGAACCTGCCTGGTACATATCAACAAAAGAGCTTCCATCAGTTAGGTACTCCAGAATTTTCCCTTTTATAGAATCCCATAATCACTGACATTGAAAAATGCTTATGAGGTCATCAGATTCTGTGGTCTATGACTTATATAGATATAGCCGAGTGTATTGCTTTCTTTGATGAGGAATGTAAAACTTTCTTCAAATACGATATTGATTTATTACGATGTTACCATCTGAATTTAAGAGCACATCATCAATATCTTCTCAGAAATGTCGTGGACACCAAAGAAAATGAACTGACTTGAATTTAAGTGAAATATGTAAGCATACAGTAACTAAATAAATGTGATGATACCTGGATCTCCTCAGAGCAAAGCCAAGGCCTTGACTGGCTATCTGTAGATAAATTAGAGACAGAATAACTGAGTCTGTGAATGATACCATATTTCTTTGAAGATGGTGATAAAATTCAAAATTTAATTACAAAAATCTTTTAAAGGAATTGGTCTGTAAGCCCTCTACAAACTCAAATAACACAATCAGTTGTCCCTCTAAGAAATGAGGGAGTGGATGGCTGGTCAAATATCACTGTGGAACATTCATTCTAAAAGTCAAAATAGCCTAAGAAACGTCTTTATTTAGAAGCCCATTTGTATTTTAGAGCGCATAGTTTATATACCCATTACAGAGAAAAAAAACAGGTTATAATTGTGACTTTTACAATTTAAAAGATCATACCTAGGAATTAACAAGTTCCAGCTATGCAAGTGTTTTAAATGGAAAGGCACAGAATGAAGTTAGACATCAAGTTTGATGTTTCAAGTTAATCGAGGTTTTGGGGAGTGTTTTGTTGTTGTCAGGGTTTTTTAAAGTCATCTAGTATGGATGCTGAAAAAACTCCAGCAGAGAATTTCTTCAGCTCTCTGCAGAATTTTTGTGAGAGTTGTCTTTCCAATGCAAGTAAGACAAAACAATGTTACAGTTTTGTAAACTTCTTGCAGGTGCGGATTGTTTTGGTAGAATTGTTATGGTTCTAACTAGAAAAACACTCAGAGATCGGTGTCTTAGAACTTGACCAATCCCCTTAGGGGGTGGATGGCAAAAACAAGTTACTTTATGTCACTTAATACGCTTTGTGAACCAACATTATAAAAGTCTTCTGAGAATTCATTAAAACACATCCATTTATCCCTGAGCCTGGACTCGTGTCGTTTCTCTACTCGTCCGTGGGGAAAACTGCGACAATCTAGTTTACTACATTCTAAACTGCTGAACTATAATTTATAATTAACACACATCATTAAACCAAGTTTCATACCCTTGCAGCTTCTTCTTTCTCAAAATGTATAACTCTATGGGCTAATTACAGTTTGATAGCAATCCATGAAAATTATAAATATTATTATCCTATGTTTGTACATAAACTATCAACGCACAGACAGGATTAGGAGGAACCATCTGAACATCATCACGAAAAAGAAACAGATACTTCAGCTTTTGCAGTTCCATATTGTAACTCCTAGATTGTACTTGTCCTTCAGCATATTTCTCACAAATTTTCAGTTTGTCAGACACAAAAAAAAGTGATGGAAAAGAAAGTGAAAATGAGTCATCATGGCAAATAATCCACTAGGAATATCACGATAAGCATTTTTGTCAAGAGCAGAACTGTTGCTGACAACTACAGCTCAGCAGGACAATAACATACTGTGTCATATAAATATGTGTTACAGAAAGATGGTTTTTTTCCCTCTCTATGTGACTTTTTGTAATTATTCACATTTTTAAAAGTATTTTCAGGAAAGGTGTTTTATTCTATGTTTTATTTCAAATGTTTCTGCAAAATGACAAGTATTGGTGCTCTGTGTAAGGCTTTCAACCCTAAAAGACTTACCTGCAACACCAAATGTTTCTCCTAAGCTAACAATCAAGAATTAACACAACATTACCCATACATGAAACCATTTTAATATGTAAATTTAATAAAAGTTAGTAAGATACAGTCTGCCAAAATCCTGTGTGTGCTGTGAATAAAACAGTGAATTAATACACAGCTCTCTGTTGGAAAGCTTGTCATTTTACCTTACCGCACTGCCAAAACTGTATTTTGGAGGAGATGTTGTGGTGGGTTGACCCTGGCTGGACACCAGATGCCCACCAAAGCCATCCTATCACCGCCCTGTTCAGCTAGACCATGTAGAAAAAAATATAATGAGAGGCTTACGGGTTGAGATAAGCACAGAGAGAGGTCACTCACCAATTACCATCAGGGACAAAACAGACTTGACTTGAGGAAAATTAATTTATTACAAATCAAATTAGAGTCCAGTCATCATCACAGTCTCTGAGAGTTTAATTCTGTCACATGAATTGAATACGTATATGGTTGCATGGATGAGTAGCAGTAACAGTGACGTTCCAGTATGTCTTTACAAGGATTTAGGATTTTGCCTTTGAATTCGGACTTAATTTCCCTGTCTGTCACTCATTTCAATCATACTTACTTCCCAAATGAACATCATCTCGCTGTCTAAATCTGTTGAAAAGTGCCAAAACACATTTTTTTTCCTAGAATTGCTTAAATCTTTTTTCTTGTAATAAGATTTATGACACAAATTCTATAAATTTGTTTGTATGCCGTATAGGCAATAAAACAAAAGTAACAGTGAAGTTTTTGAGAAGAAAAGATTGTTGGTTTATTGGTCTTGTCAGCAGCAATCTGTAATCACTTCTTGATTCTTCAAAACAAGACTGGAAATTTTGTAAAATGTGCCATATCTGAAACACAACTAAAGTGCTCAATAAATAGGTTATTTTGTGCAAATCTGCAGCCTGTATTAAGCAGCAGGCTGGTCTAGATAGTAATAAGGATACTTTCTCTCTGTAATTCTGTCAGTCTGTCGATGTGACCTTTTACCATTATAAGAAAACAATTCACTGATGGAACTAAAATGACATGAATGCAAAGGCATTAGGAGACCAGAAAATGCAACAGAAAATATGTAGGTGTTATGATTATGTCAGAAATTGCAACCTTTTACATATGAAATATATATGTATGAATCAGATACAGCAAGAATTTATTCTTTTTCAGACTTGAAAATCTCACACAATAACTGAAGTATACCGAAATATATGTAACAATTTCATCCAGTAAGCTTTATATGTTGGAGCCATGTACTCGAAACTTATAGCCCAGATAAATTTCTGGCTGCTATAGCTTGACACGGTACCACTCCTAGAAGTTTCAATAAATTCCCTTGATATTTAAGTATCTTTTTCCATGGATTTATCTCATCCCGTACTTTTGGATCCAGACTGGTTATGGGGAGTCATTCATCATCTTTAGATATATATCTACTTTTCTCAAACCTGTCTGCAACAATCTCTGAGCCATGGCAAACCAGAAAAGATGTGCCACATTTATTGACAACATGATATTTTAAACAAGTAAAAACTCTATGTGTGGAAAATTAAAAATATTATACCATGAGCATGTTTGAAGCAAAAATCATTACGGTAGAAAACTATGAAATACACTAATTAGAGGATAGAAAAAAAAATGAAAGAGATATTAAGTCTGAAGAAAAAAATGTAGGGGGTCCCTGCACAGCTCTCCCTTAATAACATGGCCAGGGTAACAAGATCTGGTAAAGAGAATGGAAGTGTAAACAGTGTGTGATAAGGGCATGGCCAAAACTCTCAGAGAGAGCATTTGCCTAAAACTGATAGACCTGAAGAGGAAGATGACCTTCAGTAGGACTAAACTAAGAAGGCAAACTAAAAAACAAATTATAATGCTAAACCAGTCATCCTGAAAAAAGTATATTGAGAGAACATACATTTGTGAAAATGGGGACAGGTGGTGAGAGGAAGCAGTTGCCATTGCAGTGGGGTGGCCCCTGGTTGCAATTTCCCCGAGGCACACCTGCCCTGCCCAGTCTGGGTGGCACAACCTCCCATGGAGTGCCAGGAGCAGCCTGCACCCAGCAGTGGTCTTTCTGGAAGTGTGTGGGCAGCATGCACGGGACCACAGTCCTTGAGGTCTGGACAAGGAGGTTACACGAAGCTGGGATACCAACCTATAACCCACATGGCTGGACAGGGAAGCTGAGCTTGTAGCTGTGTGTGTGTGTTGAAGAGAGTTAGAGCTTCTTGAGAATAGTTGTAGAAGGATGGTGAGAACGTTGTTGGAGTTATTTTATTTGTCCAGTATCTGGTTCTATTCTTCATCTGCTTTGTTGCTGCTATTGATCCTGAACATATGGTTCCTGAGAGCTGGTTAATCATATGTCATTAATTATTCAATAAAAAGCTTCCAGATTTGGCTTAAACTAAAAATGAGTGCTACTTTTTCCTACTGTTTATCTTCATACTAATATATTAATTCTTATTGAAGCTATATTGTATGATTAGTTGCTAAAAGTAGATATAATATTTTGTCAATATACAAAATATATGGCAACTTGCATTTGATTCAGTCTCTAGCCATACCACTTTTTGGCCAGTGGCATTGTCTCAGCAGATCTCCAAAACTAGTGGTCTAGTTTTGAGAACTTGCACCCACTTGCAGTGTGATGCCCTTTATTTTAATTACTCAGACTATGAATTTAGGAGAAGAGATTACCAAAAAGCAAAGTTACTTTTAAAGTAAAGTAAAGTTAAAATGGTTGCGTTTACACCTCGCCTAAGCAAAATATTGCAGTAAGGCAAAATGAATGTCCTTATCAGAAGGATAATTCCCATCAGAATTAGGGACTTTAAATGTGTGGGGGGGGTGAGGGGGGGAGGTTAGTAGGTTACTTCTAACAGAGTATTGAAGAATCTTGCATTTAATGTTGTGTTTTGGACACAAAACCACAACAGAAATCATCAAGGACGTGTGTGGTTGTTCTAACACAACGTGAGACATCTATATAGTGGGGATAAGTTGCAATTGGTGTCAGAGCTTCAGAAGATTAAAATACTGTTGCTCCTAGTTTCCTTCATTGAAACTTTATCATTTTCCATAGGTTGAAGATTTGGCCCAGCTTCTTCAGGATTAATTTTCCATTTAGTGACTTTGAAATCAAAAAGCACCGGTGCTTTATAGGTGTGCATCATTTAGGGCATGTGATAGCACCATGTTTGTTTTGAAGGGATTAATAATTTTGCGATTTAAGAGCAATTCATATTTTATGGATTGGTCCTGTTACTATAAATAAGCATTTATATTAAGAAAACATGAAGCCAAGCATAACCATCTTCTGAATTTAAGTACAGGGACAGTTTAAGGGAGATTTCCATTTAGTGCACAGTGCCCTTCACCTTTAGAGAAATTTACATTGCAGCTGGCATGATAACATATGAACATGACGAAAAAATCCTATCCTTTATGCTACCCCAGTATGTATTTCTGCTGCTATTAGAGCTTGTAAGTGCCAATGGAAACATAACACATTTGCATAGATTAGTGTAGTTTAGAAAAAGGAAAGGCAAGGAGTCCAGGCAGGTTTTGAAGGCTGGACTTGAACAAATAGAAAATCAAATCTAAGAACTGGGGTTTTGTGCATCCTCTGCTTCTAGGAGCCACTCACACATCCACATCTAAGGTCCTCCTGTACTTACATTTAAGTGAAGGCAAAGAAGAGTTGGCCATTCACAGTGAGAGAAATTTAACCACATCTAGCTAAAAGCCCATGGCTTAAACAGTGTTGGTTCTCTATGTTTCCTCTTCAGTTAGTGGGAAAAAAAAAAAGGCTGAAACTTTGGAGATTCTTTTTTTTAACACATTAAGGCTACTATGTTATCTGGTGAATGGCATTAACAATACCTATCTCTTCCCACTGATTACAAGCAAAGCTGTGAGCACATTCCAGCACCTGAATGTCTAAAATTAGACAAATTCCACATTTAACTGCGAAAGTGAAACCTGCTCAGTAGGACAGATTGTTTTTACAGCTTTAGTCCTGAAATTGGAAAGTGTCAATCTTTTGGAAGGAGTGAGGTAGAACACAGACCAGAAAAAAGACAACAGAAAATTAAGGGTCAACTCTGTATTTTAAGATTACATATTTCTTGGTTTCTTCTGTGCAGTGTCTTCTCAATAATACGAGTTTATACATTTTTCTTTGCCTCTTTGCTATCCACTGAGCAGCCATAAAATGCTATCCCATCTAAACAGAGGCATCTTTCATTGTCAGTAACATTTCTCTAAGTTTTGAGATAGTAAATAATCAGACCCATTGTCCCTAAAGGAGCGACAGTTACTTCAAATATTTTCTTTCTCTGGCTGATGGTGTAAGGTGTGTGCTTATATAGCTCATTTTTATAGCAGATGCCTGCTGCCCTTAGCACTTTAACCACATTCTTCTTACATACGTAGAGACATAGTGTGGACTATGTTTAAACTGCAATGGTTGATTGAACTGTCTGTCTTCTGGGGAAAAAAAAATCTGATCTTAATGGGGGGTTACAGAGGGATGGTTCTCATTTGCTGCCTAAAATAATATTTCACTGTCTTGTTCTTGAAGATATTGCAGCATGCAGAATGTAAAAATGAATCTATTCAGATATTGTTCTTTTTGTGGTGAGGAAAGCTTTTTCATTTGTACAGTTCTAGCTAGAATGGCACAAGTTTTACAGAAGATGAACATTGAAAATATTTCTAAGTTAATTCTTAATGTGAAACCTGTTGCTGCTGTTGTTTTTACTATCTGTATGATCATTCTTCTATTTATTAATTTCTGCCTCCCTCCTCTCAAGTGATGTCTTAGACAGTCTGTGGGAAATTAAGATTTTATGTGCATCTCTCAGGGCAGTTTTATTATGGCCACCTCAATCAACATAACATTTTTGAAATAAAGGTGAATTTTTAGAAGCATAGGTGGATTTTTTAAAGATAATTTCTGAAAGTATCAAGCACACCTAGCTAGTCCTAGGAGTGAGATTTGAGAGCATGGAGTTCCAAGTGGTTTTCTCTTTGAGCTAGTAAGTGGAGGGGCTTGAGAAGACACAGTTGGATCCTATGAATCAAAAACTGATTCCAAGCTGATTTTGACAACGGGGGGTTTGAAATTTATGACCATCTAACCCCTTCTGAGAATTAAGTGCTTCTAGGAAAAAAACCCATGATTCCCCTGACACGCTGGCACAAAAGCATTTTTGCCAATAGACTGGTTAAACTGGTGAGAAGAAATTTACACTTGGAAAAAATGGGCAGGAAGATGCAAGGAAGTAAGGAAGACGAGTTTTAAGTTACAGTGAATTTCATGTATTTAATGTATTTCATGTGTTCTCTGCTGGAATTCTGCTGCATCTACATATTTAGGTGACTTTTAAAGCTGTTGTTATTTTTAAGCACTCAGGAAGTTGAAATTATTAAACAGACGAGTAACAGCCAATATAAATTTTAGAGGATTAAACTGTGTCCAACATTCAAATTAATTTTTATTTTTAAAAATAAAATTGGAATTTTTACAAATATAAGGAATAACTGCTATTATAAAAATTATTCAGAAAATACTAATTAAAATTTATAATATAATTTAAAAATAAAATAAATTTTTTAAAAAATTAAAAAAAAAAAAAAGAGAAAAAGAAGAAAGAAGGAAATACCATGCTGCAATACAAAGATCAAAGACAATAATCCATTCACTTGCTCAGTACTGGTAAGTCTATGGGTGGAATATGGCTTTCAGTTTTCAGCTTTACATTTCATTATCATTGTGGATCAAATGCAGGATCCCAGGGAACATTCAGAGTTACCGAAGAATGAAAAAAATTGTATTTTTTAACCTTGGGAGGAAAAGATTGACCCCAATCTTCAAAATATAGAAGATTTTTATAAAAATTAAGATAGCAACCTTTCTCTTTATTTAGAAAAAATGACTAATCTTCACCCAAATGTTAGAAAAATTACTGATAGAGTATTTCCTTAACAATTTTCAAAGATTTTTTGCAAAGGGGACAGCATGCTGTAGATGACAATTTCTTTGAAAGAGGCTCAGCTAGCACTAGAGTTCCTGAGATAAGGTAATAACAGGCTGTTTCAGCTCTATTTTTCCATAGTTTTAGAAAGATACTCCAGGCAACTTCAAACTCTATCAAACACGATTCAAAACCAGCTTGTCTATGTTACTAAATTAATGCTACATGAGACGATGCAAGAGAAACATTTTCTGCTCTGTAGGCAGGTACTGTTATGCTCTATCTGCTCCCTGGTGCAGAGGGATAATAAAACAGCAACAGATCTGCTGTCATATCTTCAGAATAATTTGTAATTAGTGCTTTAAAATGAAAAAGTGAGAAGATGTAGCATTAATTCCTTTATTTATAATCCATTCCATTTCTTCTTGCCTGGAGCATGGTTAATTTGATAGGCATCTTTTAATTTGTGATTAGTCTTTAGGAAGGACTGTTTTCTGATGCTCTAAGCAGTGCACTATTTATTAATTTGGGTTCTATCATTTTATCCAGTGTTTATGCACTATGGACCAGATTCAGTACCCACTGAGACATAGTTGTAAATTAGTTCAGCATTTAGCTCATTTAGCTTTCTTATATTTTTGAACACATAAAACAAGATAAATTATAATTTAGTTTGCATCCTATCATCTCAGCCTGGCTTGAAATAATTCTTACAGATACCAAAACATCTCCAGGAGTTATTTTTGCTCTACTGATGTAAAAAGTAGTGGCAGCCACATCTAGCTATTGGCAGCAGAGGAAACATGGCTACAACCACGTACACTGACAGTCTTTTGAGTCTTCCTTGTCTTTGCTCATGAGTATGTAAAACTAAATTAAGTAGATTTTACTTCCGTTAACTCATAGGCAATACTTCCTCAAGCTGAAAACATGCCATGAAAATAGTTGCCTTCTTGTAGTGTTTATGTACTTCTTAGTCTACCTTAGCATCTTGGTATTAATTCTATTGGTTTAAATATCTAACCCTCTTGTGCCAGGTACTGTACTGTAAGGGAGAACTTACAGCAGCCTTCCAGTACCTAAAGGCGTCTTACAAGAGAGCTGGAGAGGGACTTTTAACAAAGGCATGTAGTGATAGGACAAGGGGGAATGGCCTTAAACTGAAGGAGAGTAGGTTTAGGTTGGATATTAGGAAGAAGGTCTTTACTACATGGGTGGTGAGGCACTGAAACAGATTACTCAGAGAAGTTGTGGACTCCTCATCCCTGGAGCTGCTCAAGACCAGGTTGGATGGGGCTCTGAGCAATCTGGTCTAACGGAAGGTTCCCTGCCCACAGCAGGGGGGTTGGAATGAGATGGTCTTTAAGGTTCCTTCCAACCCAAAACATTCTATGAGTCAATGTACATATACAACATATTTAATAAATTATTCATGTCCCAGTGGATTGAGAATGCAAATTGCAGAAATGGCACAGAGGAAAATTCTGTGAAACAGAAAAAGGATAACACTTTGTGGCTGCAAACTGCTGGTTTGAGTAGTCATTCTCTTTTGAATAATTCAAGGGAATTCTAAGTAGGGTGGCTATAAAGAGCATGAAGTTTCTCTCTTCACAAGAATCAGCATAGAGATGAGTTGCATAGAGAAACATTTCATCTTGGTATAAGAAAGAAATTTTTTACATTGAGAACCACCTCCCCAGTGATGTGGTAGAGTCCCCATCTCTGGAGGTTTGCAAAACAGAGTGCTAGATAGTCTTGTCTAGTCTCCCTTTCACCTAAAAAATGTTGGACCAGATGGTCCTTCAAGGTGCCTTCCAACTGTTCTATGATTTGTTTTTTTTCTTTTTTTAATATGTTTTAAAAGAAAGATAGAGGGAGAGAAAGTAAAAAAATGCTCTCTTAGACGCGTTTTATTCAGTAGTATTTCCCAATGCTCTTCTTCAAGGTTTCCTCTAATTTTATCCTCTTTCTCATAGTTAAAGTGATTTGAGCAGCTCTTATTTATTATTTTAGCTAAATGTAAAATTAGAAATTTAAAATATTTCTTTATACTATATGCTTTATGTCTATACTTTTAAGTCATTGTTTGGTTTCCTTGCTGTGAATTGCCTCTGAACATTTTTGATTTCTTTTTTGATTTGGAGTTCCATTTTCAGCTACTTTTCTGAGTGTTCAGTCTGCATGATCTTGTAGAAGGAGCTTGTACTTGGTATTCCAAGCTGTAAGCTTTTTCCATCTACATCTTTTTTAATGGTCTACGGTTGTGATTTCAATTAACTGTTCATTGTGTCAAACACAGGAAAAAAAATGAGGTCGAGATTACCTAGAGGACAGATATAGGAATAGACCCGAATAGATGCATTGACCTGTGTTGTGTAGTTGTCCTTTGTTTTTTCTCTTGAGTCAAATGCAGAGGCATTTCTAAATGTATGAAGTTCGAGTGCTAGGCAGCATAGGGAGAATTCTCTAATATGTCACACTAATATCTCCTATTTGTCAGCAAGACTTCTTTATTGCAGTTATTACATATATTACAGCTATTAATCATAATAACTTGAAATTTACTTGTGTAGCACTGCCTTATAAAATGAGAACTTCAATGTATTGTTTCCCATTTTAATACAGTATTAGAAAATGCACTTTTAGGGGCTGGACAAGGTATTGAATAACAGCTTGCAGATCTTTAAGAACTTCAAGAGAGATTTTATTGATCTCAAAAGTATTGTAACTGTAAGATAAGACATAGCATAAAATGTTAAATATCTATCTTTGTATAAATACAAATAAGCTGAAATATCCAGTGATAGATAAGGAAATTTAGAGTTCAGGTTTTAAGCAACCACTATTTAGTTATTATCTTCATGCTAGCTGCTTTAGCAAACATTTACCATGGTGAAATATCTTTTGACACTTTATATACTTCATAGAGATTTCCTTGGTTTTAAAGCCTTTGGAAGGGCTTTTGAATCATCTGATCTGACCTCCAGTATGGCACAGGTAATTTCACTTCATTCATATATTTTTTAGTAAATAAAATGCATTTCAGTCTTCAGAAAAGAGTTGTATGCCATATGAAGCAAGTAAGAGAGATAGGAATTGGAATTCAAAATTATTTTGAAAAGTTAGAAAAAGTATTGAAAAAGTTAAAAAGTAAGTGTTCAATTAAGTCAACTATGTATTTTCTATTTTGCTAAGAATAGATAACTACAGAAAGTCGAGATATAGATCAACTGATTAGATGACAAACACTTATAAATTACCTGGAAGTAAAAGATAATTACAAAACTGGTCTAAAATCAACAGTAGTACTCTTATTCATACAAAAAACACATGGAATAAGTAAACAAGAATGTCTTTATTCGATGCACTTAAGGTTTCATTTGGAGAACTAACTTGATTTTGAAGACTTTGAAAGAATTCTGCACTTGTAGCTCTGTATCCTGGTATTGCCATTTCTGGCAACAGGCCACAGGCTTCCTACTGACTCTGCAAGGTCCCAGGACAAAGACTGTTGGTCTTGCTTTGAGTGGCCATGTCTGGGCCAGCCTGGCCCTTTGTGTTCATCTGCTTTAGACCAAAAGCACTTCTCTAACGACGAGTGGTTTTATCTTCAGCATAGGTGGAATGTCCTTCCATTTGTGTGGTGGAATGTCCTTTATTTTACATTTTTTTTTTTTGACCAGTACCTACTGGTAACATGTAGTTGTCTTGTGTGGAATCAACTACCTATGTCCCTATATTAAAGCTGTAGTATAGAAGGGTGAAGCCTTAGGATAGCAAATGAGGCCTCTTTTGCCCTCTAAATCTTATTTTAACAAAAAAATCCACAGCATATGTATGAAGATAAGAAGTTATTTTTAAGCCTGATATTTAAATAATCTAATGCAGAAAAATCGTGTTAATAACCAAGTTAAAACTGTTGCACAATGACTTCCTTCCAGTGTTCTTTTGAATCCTAAGGATGGCAGGTTCAGTGTTTGTTGAGAAGGTTTGCATATTCAGAAACTTTTACAGGTCTTTATACAATGCAAGCAGCATGCATACGATGTGTTCACTTCCATATAAAAAAAGCTCTCTGATAATCAAGCAACGGAATCCTCTCTTTACACCAGATTCTGGTCGGAAAAAAATATTACAGAAATAATTAATTCACAACATATGGCTAAATTCAACTTTTTATAAGTAAGTGAGTCCACACACTGTGAATTGATCCTCCATGGAGATGAGATGTATGGCCAGACACATACCTGGCCTTCATGTATTTAGCACTATCAATATTTTTTTTTTTAAATAGATGACTGTTGAGATTTTTTTATCTCTTTTCTGTATTTCAGTGTTTTTCCAAGATGAAAAATTCTCAAAGAATTCATTAAATGAATTCAGCATTTTTTGACTTTGTTTTTTTTTACTTTTTTCCCTTACATCAGATAATGCATGTTTTGTACTGGAAAAAAAAAAAAAAAAGAAAAGTTGTACTAACCCATTCTTCCTGGGTCTAAGAGATTGTCCCTAAGTGTTGTAATCCCTTTGGTCCCCAATCATATATGTTGTGATTATGACAAATTATGAAAAAGCTAAGGGCAATAAACACAGCCCTCTTAAGCAGGGATAAAAAGAGCATTTATAAAATTATACACTCCAAGGGTAGAAGAATCCTGCTAATAGCAAATCTGGGCAGTCCCTCCCCATCTGGAAGCAGGAGGTTTGTCTTGGGGTTCAAAATATATAGCCTTATTTTTAGCTGGCAGCTTTATTTCTGATTCTTCTTTGATAGCCACAAATCAGTTATTTTATCAAAGATAAACATCTGCCTAAACAGCCTATGACCCCCTGGGATTTTTCTGCATTGTAATTCAAATATTGCTACCAGGTTTAGTCCTCTGAGGCTTTAAAAAGTCTCCAGTTTCCTTCTGATTTATTAAAAAATAAAATTAGTGGTTTGAAGATAATTCAGCTATTCAGTTCATCATAACAAATTTATAGTTCAGATGGTAAAACCAATTGTGTTACTATCACACTAATTTGCTACTTCCCTTAAGAGTATTGGGCATGAGTTGTCTAGATCTGTCAATTTCTCCATCTATGCTTAGTTAATTTCAGCAGATGATGTTTCATATGTTCTGTTACTACAGGAGCCAAAATTTTTATTTCATCTAAGAGGGCAAAATTTTATTTCTTTTTTTTTTATTTCTTTACTTTTTTCCTTGCGACCAGAGAGCTAAAACAGATGAAAGGTAATTTTCATGTAAGTTTATATCCTAGTAGCAGTTCTACACAGAAAAGTATAGATACCAATTGACACAGAAGAACATATTTTATTTCTAGGAAAACCAAAAGAAGTGTTTCAGTGGTTTTTTGGTTTGGTTTGGTTTTTTTGGGGTGGGAGGTTGTTTTGCTTTGGAGATTTTTGGTTGGCTGATTGGTTGGTTGGTTGGTTGGTTTGGGGTTTGGGGTTTTTTTGGGTTTTTTTGTTGTTTTGGGGTTCTTTTGTTTGATGCTTCTAGCAGATGATATATCTATTATTGCCATAGCTCATTGGTATACAATAAAAGCAAAGATAAGGTTGCACGAACTGATTTACAGTTTTGGAGTCATCTGATAGATATGTCCAAAGAAATTGAAAACAAACACATAGAAAAGTCATTTCAGCCACATTTTGATATTTGGATTAAACTTCCCACTTAATCAAAAGATACAAAAATCTGACCAATGAAAAACTTGAGGTTTTCTTTGCTTTTATTCCACCCTGTCTTGTAGTAGTGTAAAATTAAGACTGATATAAAATTTGCTCATCTCTATCTGCCACTGACACATATTAAAACTCAACTTGTGCAGACTTCTCTCACCTTGTCCTGCAGTGCTGAACTTATTGACCTCCCAACCTGTGCAGACCTCCCTTAGGCAATGTCACCACCTCTGCCTGCTCAAGGCTCACAAAAAGGCACCAAACCCTCCATGCTCTGTGCTGGATGGCTGTGTCCTCCTTGCAGAATTTAACGGGAGTTCGAGAAGTGTCTGATGTGCTGGGGTAGCTGCTTCCGCTGCTGCTGGGATCCATGCCCTGTGGCACATCACTGCCAGCGTTGAGCCATCCCACATTCAAGAGAGATTTTGGAAACCTTCCACCTCAACTGCTGCACAAATTGCTGCCTCTGTTTTCTGTGCTCCCAGCTGGCGATGCTTTTCCTGGTGCCAGCTGAAGAGGTGCTTGACAATTCCCAACTCTAAATTAAGAATTTTAATATGGCTGAAGAAAGCAGATGTAAGCACCTTTTCAGTAGGATTAGCTCCCAGGGGCTGTTAGAAATTGCTAGATCTTCTAGGAATAAACATCTCTCTTAACTCCCTGTGTGAGCGGCAGCAGCACCCTTTGGGAAGGAGAGCCCAAAAACACTTCATGAATTTCTGCATCCCTTAGCTGCTTCTGTTTGCACTGAACTTCCCTGGAGTGTCCTGCTCTGCTCACTGAGTCAATTTCCCTTTCAGAATCTTCTATCTTTATGTATGTGTGATGCCACTAAAGAATGGGGTATACGTATCAGTAAACATTAACACAAGATATGTGCCTACTCCGTGTCTGCTGTTTGCTACGCTTGGCACTTACTTCAGCTCATGTGCATCGTGCTGCAGTTTGTGCCAGTACTTGTCTTACTACTACCAATGAAGGGTAGTCAATGTAGTTGAAAAAGCTCATTAATGCTAATGGAATCAAAGTGTCCAAAACCATTCTGACAACAATTCTGACACGTATGAGAAACATACATGCAGGCTCTGAGACTACCAAGGAGCTGCTTATATAACCTGTTTGTAGTGTGGTGACACCTCTTTTTTTAATTTAAAGTCAAGTATTTAATCAGATTCTACAATCATCAAAATAATGAATAATTTATTATTAATAATTTACTGCAGTTTAAAGGTTTAGGTAAAAAATACCATATGACCTGAAATGCATAATTTTTTTTTTCTTTTTGATAAATCAGGACAAAGAAAATACTATTCCAAAAACTACTTTCTGTCAATTTTTACTTTACACTACAAACTATCCTTTTTTTTTCTATTATATAAAAATTAAGACTATGATGCTGAAAAAAAAGATTGTGTTTGTCTTAACAGCGCAAGGTTTCTGAAGAACAAAAAAATTAACAAAAAACTTCAGCTTTTTTTTAAAACTCTCTCAACTTCACATAATCGTACCTTGGAATTAGATTTTTATCAGCTCCCAAGCACTACAGAATTTGACATTTGCTGTAATTTCAACTCCCAACGCTATGATGTAGATGGGATATTTCGTATGTAGAGATATAAATTTAATGAAAATACTTTTTCTTCTTGATTTTTTTTTTTTTTTCAGAGAAAATAAACCAGTTTGTGTGCCAGGAATTTCCTTACAAATTAAAGCTTTCTTGTATAGATACACCTTGTATGTCCAGGTGGGAAAAAACCACCAAAAACAAACACACTAAACTCTTTTTTTTGAAGGGTTGAGAAATTATTAGAGGAATAGAGCAGATCTGGAGAATCAATAGATATTGTCGGTGCATAGGAGTAAGCACCGTGCTTTCAAGAAAAATTATTTATTCTACTTTAAAGGAGTGGAGTGGTTCATGAGAACTACCTTGCTCAAAGGGCACAGATCAAGTGGCTATATTCCAAGCTACTAATTTTCAGAATGATGAACATTGACATTTATTCAGTGAAAGCAGCTGCTCACAATTTACCTAAAAGCAACTTTATTCCTTAATATATTTTTTAGGCTCCGTTCCCTCAGTCTCGTGTTGGTGAAATGACAGATTTCTCTTCAGAGTTATAGGGAAGAAGGCAATGACACAGCTCTGCCAAGATTAGCAGTTTTTTTAAAATAAAAGTTTTGCAAAGTTTTGTTTTGAAATAACCACATTAAGACACTATTTGTATTTTTTGTATTTGTATTTTAAAATTAGAAATGGTTTTTTTGAGTACTCTGTGTTCTAAATACTGAACCTGCCTAGTCAAGAAAAATGTTTCAGATTAATCTTCTTGAGCTCTGTCAGGCTGGGAATGTGGCCACTTCCCAGGGGAGCCCATTTCAATGCCCACCACCCTCTGGGTGAAGAATCTTTTTCTAATATCCAACCTAAACCTACCCTGGCACAGCTTCAGGCCATTCCCTCAGGTCCTTTTACTGGTCACGAGACAGATCAGTGCCTGCGCCTCCTCTTCTCCTCATGAGGAAGTTGGAGACCACAATGAGGTCTCCCCTCAGTCTCCTGCTCTCCAGGCTGAACAGACCAAGTGACTTCAGCCACTCCTCACATGGCTTCCCCTCAAGGCCCTTCATCACCCTTTTGCCCTCCTTTGGATGCTTTCTAACAGCTTAATGTCTTTCTTATGTTGCAGTGAATTTGAATGAAAGTACATTCAATAATTAAACATGAATAAAAGTTTCTAAACCATTTTGGAAATGTATGGGATGTAGGAAATCAATGGTGCTTCATCACTTTACACTAGATGAGTGCCTAGTTCTTACGTATTCACCTCCACTGTCTGAAAAGTTTCACTTTGTTTTAAAAAAATGCACACGCATTATTATGGAGTTATTATTGTTGTATAGCTGCCTCTGAAAACATCCAATACACTTTTCTATTATTCACATAACCAATTTAAAGCTTATTTGAAGCCACAGACATTTTAGACATGTAGACAAACACACATGCAAGATCATTCTATATTATAAGAAAAGCTTTTCTTTGCCATGTTAAGAATAGATGAATAATTTTCTTTTATTTCCTGAATGGTAATCAGATGGGTTTCAATTTCCCCATGAACAGGAGTATAGGAGACCTGTACAGGAGACCTGCTAAGCTCTGAGTTAAACACATAACTATAGTACACCTAAGCAAGATGCATACCAATAGTGGGTGATGAAGCATATTTTGCAATAATTTTCTTTTGGAAGGACTTGTGGGGATTTCTGTTTTCTTGCCTTTTGTCCCTATTAAAGATGTTTACTACTTCACAGCACTAGTAAAATTACTTCTTGTAGAAAGAAAAGCACTACAAGAAGTTTGAATCCCTATGTTCTTGACTTTCTAAACAGTTCTTTTGAATTTTTCATGTACTGTGATTTCTTCTGCAATTATAATAACATTTAAAAAGCTATTTTGTATGAATTACAACTAGATTCCTTTTCAAACACTAGAAAATGCAAGCTATTTTAATGTGTAAACAAGAGTCTGAAACACACCGAATGATTTTCCAGCTGTATCTAACAAGGCTTTCATAGTGATAATCTTCCTGGTGACTTTTTCTTTTCATGAAAACATTTCTTGAGGCAGAACTGACATTCTAATAAGCACTTGAAAAAGCTATTATAAGTATGTTTAGCTTTGCTGATACTACCTGTATATTAAAAGAATAACATTAAATTACTTTAAGCATTCAGTTCAAGAAATACTTTAAACTATTGCCCTGGGTTGCAGTGTACTCTATTACCATCCTCATGAGCTGTTGAAACCAGGTGGGGCAGTGTTTCTTTGTCTCCTCCCTCCAGACTATCTTCTGTTAATGAGCCCAATCAACACCTGGCCTCATGACTGATCATCCCATTGTGAGATGCTCCACCCAGAGGGAGGAACCAAGCATTCCATCCTGGATATAATCTGAGATTCCGAACACCACAGACAACCCTTTCCACTGGACTCCCAGAGGACAGGAGCTACATAGCCACTGCTGGACCTTCCAAGGAAGAGCAGACCCTTCTACAGGATCACTGCTTCAACAGAGCCACACCCACCACTTCAAGAGGACTGCAGCTACCATCTTATTGGACTGCTACCACCACCCTGACTAACAGGGTGTCAGATTGTATCCCGACTCTGTCAGTTTGAACCAGTGTTTTCTGCCTCTTTTTTTTTTTAATTTCCCTGTTGTTATTCGGACTTGGTGCCTCCCACTGGTTTGTTTTCAAACTAGTACAACTATGTAAACTTTCCTAACTTTTTATTTTTGTAGGGTCCATTCTACTGATATCTTCGTCCTCCTGTTTTCCAACATGACATAATTTTGTAAACACTGATGCTCATAAAGCTGTCATTCCTAGACATTCATTCTGGTTCTCCTGCTGCTTGCAAAAGACTGAATTTGCACTTCTCTCATTTGAAGAGGGTGACTTAATCACCGAGCAGTGATGTATTCTGATTGTCCATCACCTTTTCCTTTGAAGCTGAGCCACTGAACATATGAGTAGGAGTCTTCATATTAAATCACAAAAAAGAGACCTTGAGTCTCATCTAGTGATTAGGGCACTTGAAATTGAAGCTCATTCATTTAAAGCAGGTGTCCAAGTGACACTTATCTCCCACTGTAGGTGGCTATTTTTAGCAGTGATTCATTTACCCAAGGACATTTTGTTCTCCCATTCACATAATGGAAAACATTACAAATGTCTCAGCATCCAGTCAGAATGGTTCAGCTTCATGGAAGTCTCATGATATTGAAAGGTCAAACATTAAAAATACTGGTGTGCGTGTCTCCCTCGGTGTTTCACAGAGGTTATCCTTTCACTACTAATGTAGCTATTCCATCTACAAAAAGATCCTGCAAGTAGCTAATTTTTCCTAAAGAACAAGACTGACACATATGGCATGTAAGGGCACACTGCATTAAAAAAGGCAGCAGTCCCTACCAGTCACTGCTGAAATACAAGCTTGTATTTCTAGTACAGCAAACACAGGTCACTGCTCCTGTCTCCAGTATCAACAGAATCAGATAGAGGAGCTGATCACAAGCAGAAAAGACAACTGTAAAATATCCTATGCTTCCACACTCCTTGAAATGCACTCAGTCTTCCCCACTTCCTTGGAAACACAGAGGGTTCTTAAATTGGGTGGCTGAACACTTCTTTTTCAAAGGTCCTCTCCTCATCACAGGCAGTAGTATGGATACCTGACATGGTGTGGCTGCGTGGCACAGATACCTAACATGGGTTCATTGGTCTGGTGAGAGTCTAGCATCTAATAATAATAAGACATCTTTGTGGAAAGAAAGCAGCAGCGTGGATAGGCTGTCTAGGAGATGACTCACAGCATTCACACTGTATCAGGCAGAGACCAAAGAATTTAAGCGAGCAGCATGGGTACAAATAATTTTTTGTAGCTCCAGGCCAAATTTATAGAGTATAATGCTAGGGAAGGAAACAAGTTAAGAGGAGTGAGTCCTGATGTAAATGCATCACTTTTTCTGTTGGAAATGTGAAAGATGCAAAACAGCTCGATTGACTGAGCTTTCAGGAGTGGAAAATATTACAAAAATGGCAATCATAGGAAGGTGACATAGGGATACTTACTAACTATTAACTATTACATGGATGTATTGCATTCCACTCTGAAAAAGCAAAAGACAATAGAATCATAGAATATCTTATGTTAGAATGGACCCGTAAGTATCATCAAAATCCAAATCCTGGCCCTGCACAGGACAACCCCCAAGAGTTACACCCTGTGCCTGAGAGAATCTCCCAAAAGCTTCTTGAACGCCATCAAGGCTGGTTTATGATCACTTGCCTGGGGAGCCCACTACAGTGCCCAGGCGCCCTCTGGGTCAAGAACCTTTTTCTAAAATCCAACCTAAACCTCCCCTGACACAACTTCATGCCATTCACTTGAGTCCTATCACTGGTCACCACAGAGAAGAGATCAGTGCCTGCCCCTCCTCTTCCCCTCACGAGGAAGTTGTAGACTGTGATGAGGTCTCCCCTCAGTTACTTCTTCTCCAGGCTAAACAAACCAAGTGACCAGTAGTAGCAAAAGGTATATATGGAGCATCCTCCATATAGAAAGAGCAGTTTGTGTGTCCTCACCAACCCTAGAACAGGATACTTTACCCACAATTAATAATGTTTGTTACAGTATCTTTGGTGATGCCCCACATGTTCTTAAGATTCTAGCATTTTTAAACTTCTTTCTTCAGTTCAGGTTGCTGCAAGAGCTGTGATGTAGTCCCAACAGCTTGGCAGCTTTGTTTTTGTATTCTTTCATGTATTTCTTAATAAAGTAACTCTAATGACCTCCAGTCTACACCATCTTCTGCCCACTCAGCTAACCCCCTTATTAGCTCAGATTTAAGTGCTTGCAGACACTCCACTTATACCCTCTTAAGCTGCCCATCCTGTCCATAACTATTTCCCTGCACTGCCTATAGTTTTCCAAGTCTTAAATACAATCTACCTTCATCCTCTATGTTTACATTTGCTTCACATTTATCTAGTTTATGGTGCTCCCACAGACCACAGACTTTGCCTTCTCTTTCCCTCTGTTCCTGGTCATATAATTGCCCACTCTAGACTCAGAGAGAAATGTCATGGATTTTTGTATTTTACACTGGGAAAGAATGAAAATGAGGATCTTCACTTCACAGTTCATTCAAGGTGCACTTCTCTCATCAGACTAAAGGAACCTGTGCTTCTGGGCTGATAAAAGCCTTAAAAGTTTGGTTAATTAATTTTGAATTTAAAAGAATAAAAAAAAAATAAAGGAAATCACTTCCCTTTGTTTACTTGACTAATATCCTTACTATCATACTACTGAAAAGGTGGTCTTCTCTTTGTTGCAGCTACACACTATTTTAAAAAGGTCATGGAGTGTTGCCTACAGTTCAGCTGAAATCCTTTAAATTGTGGACAGCATTGAACAGGTTTTCCTACCCATGAGAGAGGGAGATTAATGACCAGACTGTGCAGCCAAGGAAATATGATGTTTCTACTAATCACTAGAGGCCACTGCCTTTTGAATGCCTTAGCAATTCAGGCCTCTAGTCTTACCAAGGATTGTCTTGACTGTGGATCTTTTTAAGCTGTGACTGCAAAAATTTCTGAAGGTCAGGAGAGGGTCAAGAGGCCTGTGTCCTTCAAAGGATCACTGACCCTGCAGTATCTTATTTCCTATTAGATAGCAATGAGTCATTTTACTTCCACTTGGTCTTGATTCTGCAGTGGAAGGGCTCAACCATATGTGGTAGAGATCTAATAAAATCAAGTAGTAGGTAAACAACTAATTAACGTGTGAGTAAACAAGGAAAGAAAGAGCGTCCAAGTAGATTTTGTAACAACATCAAAGAAAAATTCTTTGGTGAACCTGAGAATGGGGAGGCAAAAAACCACTACCTTCACCATCTAAGTCCTCTCAGTGGACAGTTCTGGCTACTAATGACTGAGTGAATTGACCTGAACTGATCCCATTGACCTTTAGAGAGGGTTGTGGAAGGATAAACATAGCATAAAGGGAAAGTTTAGATACTATACAGTGTGTGTATAACAATTTTAACTGCATTATTCATGGAAATTAGTAATAAGTGGATAATTGGACTGCATATGTTAGGATCATTATTACTGGGTATGATTGTACTGTGAATAGGTTGTCAAGAAATGAATAAGAGGAATAATCAAGTAATATTTTCACATATAAGATCAGTTCCCTTGCTCATCTTTTTCAGCATGGCGTTTTGAATTTTTTTTACAATAACAGTTTTTACAAACGATATATTAAATTAAATAGCTGTAGGAGCTGTATCCTAGGCTGAAGTAAATGCTGTGACCATGTGATAACCATACTCTGAACATTTGTGCCAGTCTGAACAGGCCTGAGATAAAAGGCTGATAAATTCAAAACACTTGGAAGGATGAAATAGGCAGAGTTACACAAGTTTGGAAGAAAACCAAGCAAAAGGATTGTAGAAAGTAGCCAAGCTCACATACTTTCCCAAAATCATCTCACTGGTTGCAGTGTCAGGAACAGAATAGTGGGCTAGATTGGTCAGACTCCAACATGTTCCTAATGTCCTTCTGTATCAGTCTTTCAAGGATGATTTCAATCAAAGCCTTATACTATGTTAAAAAGTAACAGCAAAAGTAGTCCACTGTGTAAAGTGTGAACTGTTTGTCATTACTAGATCATTAGACAAAGCTCTGCTGTTGGCATAGTCAAAGAAATTTGCAAATCTTCAGGAATTCTGTGTGCCAGAATCTCAGTGGTATGAAGACCGGATTCCTACTTGAAGCAACATTAAGGGAGTGGTGCAAAAATACCGGCCTGTGGCAGAGTCTGCATGTCTGCCTGCAGAGTCAGTTTGGTGTTTGGGTATTCACCTTCCTTGATAGCTTGTGACTCAGTTTTCAGACGTATAAGAAGGTACAAATGGCAAAGCTGTGGAAGATGAACAATTGGTCTTTTAACTAAAAAAAACCCTTCCAGTAATTCAGCAAATGTATACTAAGAATCCAAATTCTGTTTAATAGCCACCAAGAGAAGTGATTGCCAAAGTTTTAGAACCTTGTTCTTAATATATGTAATAGTAATTAATTATTTTGAGCAAATAACTGTGCTAATTGTGTAACCCTAATAAATGTGGTCATAACAGCATTTTCTTTAACGGAATTCAATAAAATGTGTATTTATTGATTGAATGAAATTTAGATGCAGGTTAACATCTGTCATATGATGGCTAAATTATTAAGAATGATGACTAGTAATTTAAATATATTAATAATATTTTTACACTAAAATATATTTTTTCTATTGAAATTTGATAAAGAGTCAATTTGTTCATGATCCTCCTAGCTGTGACAAAACGAAATATTTTCTTGAGACATTTCTATGATTACAAAATGGTTTGTTCTCAGATACTTCTGTGCAATAATCACAAACAACACCTCAGGTGTTCCTTTTTACTTATTTTAGAAGGTCCATTATGTTGTTAACCTTTAGCAGTACTTTTGGAAAGGGCTTTATTATATTTTTTAATTAATAATTTAATTTTCCTGATGTGCAGTTGGCAACCTGATTTGTCATGTCAGATACTTGACTGTTGATTAGAATGCTGATTAGGTGTTTGATTGGTGATTCAGATACTTCAATTAATTTCACGCAGTAAAAGAATTTGCACATAAAAAGAACGGTCTGACAAAGTTGTTAGAATACCTCCATATTCTAATAGATCTTTAATAATTGCAGCGATCCAGTGACGGACCAATTATGCAACTTAATACAGAATGCAGGCATTGTTGAATTCCTCCTAAATCTATTCAGCACCTGCCTGAAAATACACATTTTTTTTTTCTTTTTTTTTTTCCCCTAGTTTAATTTCCTTCTGTAAATATCTGGTGGCATAAATACAGGACTGAATATATTTTCTGTGGAAAAATTTATTTTCAATGCTATTTTTTCCTCTCTGAGGCTTCTAGGAGATGTCCTACATAAAGCAAATATTATTTTCTCTGGTCATTCAGAAAATATATTCATTTCACACAGTTCCAGCATACAATGCCCCAATGCAAGTGCTATGTAACCTCATCAAGAGCAATAATGCTATGAAACCAATAGAAGTTAATGAAGCAAAGATGTTTAAAAACCAACTTTTACTTTCTTAGAACGATAAGAGAACTAATGTTAATATTATAACTGCAAAAACCTGATGCTTACGGATTTTGAAAAGGTTCTGTAGCCCTAACTCTTGAGAACTCCATTCTTCATGCTATACAAAATTTGCATCTCTTCTGTGAACTGATTGTTTTGTTTGCTGTGGGGTTTTTTATTACATGTTGTCAGGAAGGGATTTCTGTTTTCTTAATTTTTCTTCCTTTTTTTTTTTTCCCCCCCAGCAGGTTCAGATCTGTATGCAACATACATAGATATTGCACATATTGATAAAATACTTCCTATGTAAGATAATGCTGAAGAATGTTGTTTAGTCCATGTCTACAAATTCCAGGAAATCCAATACTGCTGCTTCTTTAGATCTTCAGGAAGATATTTGTACCTAGTATTTCACTATTTATACATCACAAAAATAGCCTTTAGAAAAATGGCATGGGAATACAGTTGCACTTTGCCATGGATAAGACTTAAAACATTTGATGTTTGGCAATTATAAACCGAAATCATAATCTTTTCAGCATTTGTCATACTATAATTTAGACCTTTTAAAACCAATGGTCAGCTGCTGCCCCTGAAAGCAGTCTGGAATATCTTGGAGAAGGAAAGGGACAATACTGGTGTATTTTTATGTAGAAGAAGCAACATAATTTTTAAAAATGTTTTTACGCACTCAAAAGCCCTAATACTTTGGACTAATTTTTTAGAATCAATACAAATAATTAGGGTGCAAAAAACATTAACTTATTTCCTTTGGTAATCATTGGGAGGGAACTTACCCTGGATGCTATTTATTTACAGTGACCTAAAAAAAATGTCAGAAAAGAGTTGTTAGTACATTAATACCTCTGGTAACAAGAGGTTGCTTTTTTAAATCACATCCTGCAAGATTGAGGACTTCAGCTACAAAGCGGAGCTGAAGTCTCTCTCAATACCCACTAAACCAAGTGACAGTAGTCTATAATCTGATCTATTTGGGTTAATTATAGATGCCCTCCTGTATATGATAGGAATGGCATATCAACTGAAAGCATCCATAGCCTTGTTTTTTATTAAGGCAATTGGGAAGAACAAGGTTAATAACATTCCAGAAACAGCAGGATCATAATGCCATGCAAAAAAGACTGATGCAGAGCTTGGCTTATCAGCAAAGGAATCTCTGTCTTTTAAATATGTATGAAGATTTAAACAGACAATTTTCTGTAATTTACTTACCTACTGCATATTATCATTATATCTTCCTAGATAAAGAGAGAAGCATGAATTATGGAGATTTTTGATTGTGTTATCAAGCACTCTTGTACCTTGATAATAACTGCTTGATGGTTTGCTCTTTGGAAGAAATGCCGGAGAAATTTCCCCACCAAACTTAAAATTTGTGAAAGGAATAAATAAAAAGTTTTACAAATAAAGGAGTTTTTTTCTAAAAGAAAAAAAAAGTATAAAATTATGGTTAATATATAGTTTTATATATAGTTTTTATATATTAAAATTACATTTGGTAAAAGTTGTTTTCACAGAGCTGCAATTTTAATTTTACAGTAATCAAGATTTGTGCCTTGGTCTTGGAATTCAAAAGCCATAAGTCACTTTTACTCTGAGCAACAAACACTATTTCACAGCTTTATCAATGCCTGAGGGATGCTGAACCCCTTCCCTTAGCTAGAGTGCCCAGAGTAAAACTACATTTCTGATGATATAGGACTTTGAAACAAGTTGGCGTTAAGCACTCTTCTTACCCCGAAAGGGAAAAGACAGAGAGTAGACGGAGTTTGCCTGATAACTGTCAAGAACAAAAATTGGATTCTTAATTGGTTTTTTTCTTGAGAGGAAAATAAATTAAATACAGTGTTTAAGAAGACACTAGTTATTTCCACCAAACTCTCTTACTAGGATTCTGAAACTGAAGAGCCCTCTGCGGAAATCCAAGTTCCCTTAACCTGTGGTCTGTCAAAGCCGGTTCTCTTTGTTAATGTTATTGTCATTATTCTTATCTTTAATGTCTACAAGGATTTTGCTAATTTACACCCACCAAAATTGAAGAGAAACACAGAAAGAGAGGGAGAATGGAACACACGTATCGTAGAAGGAGGGGAAAAAACAGTTGACTGAACTTGTCTCTCCTTTGCTAGCGTGACTCTATAGCCTAGGGATAAAGAACTTCAGCACAAAGAAAGAAGCCCCAGATTTTAATCCTGGATCTGAGCTACCATTACTTTTGTCATTAATTCTTAAGGTAAAAAAGCTAACAAACAAACAAATCCAATAAAGTTGTTCCAGATATATCCTGATTTAGTCTTTTATTTTGGTCCAACATTTCTTTTAATGGATTGTACTTATTCCTGAAGACAAGAAATGTCAGTCTCAGAGTAGCAAAGAATTTCAACTTTCATACAACCTTAGTAATCTTATTTGGACCTTATTCTGCTTGTTTAGAAATCAATAATAAATATGCATTTTTCTACTCATTTTAAATGGGGATGGTCAAGAGCCTGCATAGGTAAATTATGTAATCCGTACTTACCTCGAACTTAATATATACACAGCTGTGTCAGTTTTTTCAGTTGTTTCAAAACAAAAACTAATAAAAATGTAAACAGCTATTTATTATACCAAAACAAGGATTTAACTGATGATAAACACAGACCTAAAAACGAAAAGCTATTCCTATCTTCTATATAACATATGCCACAAAATATAAATTCAGAAGTGTTACTTTAGCATGCACATAGAGTTGTAACACAGAGTAGCATAAAATCAGCTTCTTGGGTGACTTGATTTTTCTACCAAGTTGGAAATAGCTGTTTTCTGGAACATCTGCCTTTACATGATGTTAATGGTGTGAAGATGAGGATAGTAATTATGCCAATCCAATACCTTGAAGACTATTGGGAATAGATCCTAGACTTTTTCTGTATATTTTTCTCTACAGCATAAAGCTTCTTAACAATCCTGAAAGTGTGAAACTCCCACATAGTTAATGTGGGCAATGTCTGTGTCTGTCCATCTACGTATTTCATTTCTATCAATCAAATAGTACAAATCAAACCAGCATTTTATCAACATTTTATAAAGAGATATGAACTGTCTAAACATCTCTGGCAAATCTGATTGCATTTTAATAGACTGGAAACCTTTATTTTACTGAATTATTTGTCTAACTCTTTGCTGATAACTACATGAGACACAGTATGCATAAGTACTTCTGATGGCTTTGTTATTACACAGGACTTAAAAAACCCTACAGGCATTAATTGCAAAAAAAAGCTATTTAAAATAAATTGCCCAAATTGAGCTTGTCTTTGATTATAGCAGTGTTTGGTGTTTGATTACAGGGGAAGTGTGGTGTTTTTTAGACATGCATGTGTGTGTACATGAATTCCAATTTATTGTAAACAATTCCTAACAGACATATTATAAAAAGTCATTATGCTGAAAAGTTGAAGATGGAATAGGGTCAATAAAATGAATGTTTCTTCATAAAGGAAGTGTTTTAAGTTTAAGAGCTTCAAGAACTTTGAGGATATGAGCAGCTTGTTTAATGCACGCAGAATTAATTCAGTGAAAAGCTAAACAAGTCCTTTGAAAGTAGTGGTAAAATGCTTCATATACATAAATTTTAGATACTTTCTGGGTAAAAAAGCTGATGCTGCTTCAGAAGATGAAAAGTTCTACAAACCTGAGATCTATTGAAATGTTCTTCAAGTGGATATAGTGGAACAGCCTCTTTGCTGCTCTAAGGGTAACAAAATTTGTGGCTGATGCAAGACGTGAATATTGTGCAGCACTGACAATTTTGCTTTAATAAAGTTTTGATGTGAGCAAATCTTTCACAGGAGATTAAAATGATATGAAATTTAAAAGAAAAAGTGGTTAGTGAATATGAGCTGAGAATAGTAGTTAAACTTAACTGAGCTCAGGTTGTTTTGTGACAATGAACTAAAAGTGTATAAAAGTCTGTTTTTCTCCAGTGCCTTAAAATAAGATGCTTTTCATTGACAGGTGGGAGGAAACTTTGCATAGCAGTTAATGTCAATCATTTCCAGAATTCAGCTATCTTTTTAGGACAAGAAGGTACTATTCTGATTATTAAGGTTAGCCTAATGGAAAATGCAAATCACCACTTGAAAGACAAAACTGGAAAATGGAAAATTGGTGAAAACCTATTGGCTTCTACTGAGCTGATGTAGAAAAAATCCTAAATAAAGCAAAACACACCTAATTTTCAATTTGAACATTGCTAACTTCAGCATGTCCTTTTTTCAATTTGCTGGGTAAAGTGTTTTTTAACATAAGAGTTGACATTTTATTCTGTAAAAGTTATCATAACCTGTGAAAAACATGCCTGTTAGCATTCTGTTTATGTCATTTTAGTTACTCATTCTTTCGTTGTAAAGCATAGTTTCAAGACCACAAATACGCATATCTAGCTGCAGATGCATGTGTAAGGATGCATGCATGCATGCCATCTACATATGTCTGTAGGTGTGTTCACACACTATGACAAAATAAATTCAGTCTTTTCATGGTTCTTTTCAAATTGTCAGTATCAGTATTATGCTTAGAATTGAATTAAGTGTATAATAAAACAAGAAGCAATTGTAAATAATTTATTTTTTATAGTTAATTGATTTTCCTTAGCGTGTGTGAAGACAAAGTGCAATTTTGTGTGTATCAAATTTTGGGAACATTTCTTAGTCTACTGACCTATGTTTCAGTAATTCTGTAGCTAACGGTCTTCAGTTTGGATTTTTTTGTGAGAAATAACTTTGCACCTAGAAACACTGATGACCCAGGAAATCTTCTTCTTGGGGTCTTCACATTTAAATGTTTCTTACACGAAGCAAGGAATTAACAACCTTTTACCTGAAATATAAAAAAAAATGGCAAAAGTAGCACTAAAATTATGTAAATTGGACTTGATTCAGAAATGGACATAGAAGCTCTAGGCTTCAGTTTCTCTCTCCACAAATAAGTTTAAAATTTAACTCTTTGGCACCTGCCTGATGGTGAAAAGGACCAACTTCGCAAAAACAACTTCCTTTTTTTTTTTATATCTCAGTCAGACCAAATACACCAACACATAAAAAAGATATTTTAAAATATTATGGAAATAAACATAAAACAAACAAATATTCAGGGACCATAAAATCAAGTATAATTTCCAGCAGATTTCGATTTCTCTTATTAATTTTAGCAACCTTTTCTACAGCCTTGTTTCACTTACAGCTTCTTTTACATAAACAAACTTGTATTTGTTCTTTTGATGTGCTTGAATCTGGACTCAAGTTTACATATGTCATAGGGATAAAATAGTGAGAGGGAAATAGGCCATTTGATTTGTCTTCATGCATGCTGTTCTTTCTGACATTTAGTGGAAGCCCCTGCAATTTCTGCTAAAAGTTTATTTTCTGAGGCACAGCAGCTTAACCAATGTAGAAATAAATCTAATTTAACTGATACTATGCTGCTGCTGAATAGCCCGTGCCCACATTGTTACACAACTTACCCTTCATAGCCAGGCAAAACATCCAGCTGTTTATCAGGAGCAATGCTAGGTCTTTGGTATTACAAACAAGCTTGGTTCGGCACAATGCTGCCTGGGACGGGCTGAAGTAGTGCCAGACATAGTTTTAAGACTTTAGCAGTGTAGGTGAGGGAGTTTCAGTGTACAAAGGCTTGTTGTGTTAAACAACTTAATTTAAAAGTGGAACTGCAAGGAAGTTGTGCAAATTTTTGTAGAAACAACACATTACTAGTTTTTGAAGACTAAAAAACTCTGACATGAGCCAATATTGATTCATTCTATACACAAAGCAGCAAATTTGGTACAGAAAAAATAAATTCCCAAATAGACAAGATTTATCATCTCACTTGCTATTATGAGAGATTATCCAAGGCACTTTCTGCTTTGCCACCAGTTTGTAAGTAAAATCTTATATCTAAAAGGCAATGTTTCAGGCAGGAAGAAGCCCACTGAACTATTTTTGTATCTTAAGAGCTAAAAATTCAGTGACATTAACTCCAAGTTTTAAAGCTAAAATTCATCTTGGAATATCATTCAGTTGAATGAAAAATTAAGTTATTGCATGGTAATTCTACAGAGGTTATTTTCTTAGATTTAAAAAAAAAGTGTATGTCAGTAATTATTTTACTAAGGATTAAAAAAATCCCTTTTTAAAGAGAACAAAAATATTTAAGTTTGTAAACAGTGTCCCCTGCACTAAAAAAAACCCCAAACCAAGTATGTTCCTCAAGAGATGTGATACCTAAGTGAGAAAAAGTAAGCTTAGCTATCATTTTATTTATGAAACAGTTCTCTAAGCTGATGAATCTACTTTTAAGTTTTTGAACAGTAGTTATGCATTATAGGCGGTATTTTTCTTTATTTTATTTTTTCAAATTTACAATGCAATCATTGGGATTAAGCTGGGGATGGAGGATCCTCAGGGGCAGTTTTGGTACAGTAAGAAAATACATGAATTGATAGATGAATGAACTCGATTCATACGAAATTACCTGCTTTTTATGGATGCTACATTCCCAAGGGAATTATTTTCCTGTTGAGGCTTTGTCATATCATGTGTTTATCATCAGACATCAATGCAAACATTGCGTTTTGCTCTATAAGAAAAACAGACTCACATTGTCTAAACTCCTCCACTGAACACAACAAAAGGTGTGAGTTACAAGAACACGTGTCCTGGGGTGACTGTATGATGCTGTATTCCCTATTGTCTGCTTATTGTCCAGACATGAGTCCTGTGCCTTTAAGCCAGAGCCGGGAGAGAGAGGTGGGGGGAAGGAGGTGGAATTCCAATGGCAGCTGTGTTCAAAAACACAGATAACTCTCTTGCTCTCTCCCCAGCTCTCGGCTCTGCAGCAGGGAAGAGAGTTGCATTCTTTTGCTTTTTAGCTAGCTTCTCGTTCGTTAGCTGAGGCAAGAAGTTTTCCTGGGACTGTGGCTGCTTCTTCTTCTCTTGGGACTGTTCAGCTTTGTTCCAGTCCGGAACACCATCACTGGGAGGCCCCACACCACGGCCCACCTCCGGAGAGAGCAGAGCCACACCTACAGAAAGGACTTTGAATCGACCAGGTCTTCTCCACAGCAAGAGGGTCATTATCTAACATTATTAATTTTTTTTTCCTCTTGTGCCTGCACGCACCCTGCTTGTTAAATAAACAGGCTTTTTTTCACTTTCCTCCAGGAAATTTCTTTCAAACCTGTGGAAGAGGGGCTGCCAAAACCTGCCTTCCATTAGAGGATACGTTCATCTCAGGACGTTTGCTCCTAATTAGTCTCAAAACAGGACACCATGTTTCAGAGAATGTTAGGTATCCTACATCCTGCGATTCTTCCTGTAAAATTCTCTCTCATATACATTCCACAGCTTTGCTTGAAGTCTTTGGACTAGATCATGTTCAGCAGCAAGCAAAGCTTCTGCCTTCAGCCTTTTTTCATTTTCCTCGTTTATCTCACAGTACAATTCTTTTACCAAATTTTGTAAAGATAGTATTATTTCATTTTCAGATTTACGAGTAACCAATCTGTCATTATCCCAACTTTCTCACTCCAACTCCACCCCAGGGGTAGCAGGGTGACTAAGAAATTTTCCAAGGAAGGACAACAAAACATTTTCTTTACGCTGGCCACCCAGGAGAGCCATTTTCCCAAAAAATTCCCGAAGAGGGAACCACACAATCTCCCACAAAAATTTCCTCAAAAGAAATTCATGGCAAAGTTTTCAAAAATTTACACAGCCTCCCCAGATGAAGGCTGTAGCAAAGTTTCCAGAAGGAACACACAAGATTTCCCTCAGAGAGACTATTGTCAAAGGCACTTCATGTCAGAGAACAGCATCCCACTTCTGACACCAAATTAATGTCATTATCTGATTGTAAGAAATACCTCTACCCAAATTAAGGTGCAAATGAGACCATATGCCAAAGTCAATAGTATGGATTTTATTTAACAGCAAGTATGCGATAGGCAGATAGAAAGAAATAGGAGGTTGGGGGAGGAGGAAAGAGTGAGAGAGACAGAGAGAGAGATTAAGTTGAAACCACATGGGTTCCTGTGGTGTCCTGCTGATCCTTCTTTACCCTGGTCTTCTCAGTGGTGGCAGTCCCAGAGTCATTCTTCTGGAAGTGCCACCTTTATACAGTCCAAGTTCCAGGTACCCAAAGGGTGGTTGGAGATGTTCCCGCAACTCGGGCTGGCATGGGTGTACGCAGTGGTTTCCTTTCTCACATCCTGTACAGTGGAATTTGTCTAGTGTGCTAATTCCAAACCTTTACCTCCATTTGGCCTGGAATTATTTCCTTCCTGCTGTCCTGTCTCTGTTTATATCAAGTTCCATTGTGGTGGCTTCTTTTATGGGAAGAATGTTTTGAGACATGCTACTGCATTGTGTAATTGCAGCAGAACCAGCTGCATGAAGATTCCCTAGATACTTAATGAAATATCAGATGTAAGTAGTTGTCTTTGTGCAGGCAACTGAATGAAGTCCAGAGAACTCCACAGGCCACATTTACTGAAACAAGATCTTCACTGCTTGTAATAGTCACTTCAGCTGCTCATAAATAGATTTTGATGCCAATATCTAAATCAGTTTGACAGGTCACTTCCTAAGTGAGAGATCTCTCTTTATTTGCTCAGATCAGGGAGTACAGAACTAATAATCTCTAGCCATAAATACACATTTGACCAGAATCTCTCAGCCTTCATCCACTCCTAAAATATTAAAATCAATACAGAATTAAATATTCTGAATATATATATGTACCATATTGCGATATAATGTATTCTTAAATATCAAAGTCCATGTCTCCACTCTAATTTCAAGTTATTCCCTTCACTTCATAAGTTTTCAATTGCTAATATTCTTTTCCATTGCTGTTGTGAGAGTTGCTTTGCAGAAAAAGTGGTTAATACTACCCCAGTGGAAAGAATATTCCATAAAATTTGTCGTGATTATGAGGATTGCAAAGATGTTCAGTGATAAATAAAACCAAACAAAACCCCCTGTACCTCAGTGCCTGTATTTCAGTGATTTATTGCACTTTATCAACTGTAAAAATTATGAGGCCAGGTGAAATTGCCTAAGAATCAGAAATGCCCTGGTACAGAGTAATCCACATTTGTGAAGAACGTTCTTTGTGACTATTTTTCTTTTAGTTTTGATTTTGAGAACTCATTTTGAACTTAATTGAAAGACTAAAGTTTATTCAGAAAGCTTTTATACTTAATAGCTAGTATAATTTTATTAAGCTGTGTATGTTTTGGGGATTTTTTGTGATTTAAAAATGTGATTATTCCCTTGACATAGTCGTAGAAAATATTGCTTTGGTACTCTTTAGTTGATTTTTAATACTAGTTCAGCTTAGGAAAGTAGAGAACAGATTTTTTTTTCCCACAACATATTCCATTTTTGTATTGGATTCTTCTTGGGTCTTCCACTTTCTATACAAATGGAGAGATTATAACTATGCTCGAAGGAAAGGATTTAATTCCAAGTGGCCATGAAAGACCATTAATCTGCTGAAAAATGAAAAGAAATTCAACAGGAGGAAGTAAAGGTCACAAAGGGTGGTTAAAATCAACTGTATAGTATGGGGAAAAAAGTGTTTAGGTAACAGTTTTTCAGAGAAGGATTTGTGGGTTATAATGAGTGACAAGACGGACATGACAGAGAAATGTGCATGCTGTGGATAAAAAAAAAAAAAATCCACCAAACCACAAAATAGCCTACATCAAAAAACCTAAAAAGGAATAGCACTCGTATGTAATGGAAGAATAATAGGAGAAAGTCTATATTCCTGGCTCGTTTCAGCACGGCAACTGGAGCTGGGTCTTTGATTCATTTGGGTTATGAGCCTTGAGAATCTGGAATGTAGTGAACAGATCCAGAAAAGAGCAAGTGGAATGATGTAAGATGTCTGTCACACCAAGACCAGAACCAAACATTTGAAAGAACTGAGTAATATATCCCAGGTAAAAAAAGATCTGACTTCATGTAGAGAAAGATTTCAAAGAAATGAAAAAATGTGTTCTGCTTTCTGCATATACACAACATAAAACAGGAAGTAATGAATTATGCTACAGCAAGAAAACATTCATTTGTTATGAATGCTTCTCTAACAGAAACAACGAAGCACTATTTCCTTCATAGGCAGTCTTTAAAGAACAACCAAACAACTTAATCTCTCCCAAGGAATGCCCAAGTTATAACTGTTCGTGTAGATGACATGCAGATGAATTCTATGATTTAGATTGCTTTATGTTTTTTTCTAAAGTGACACCATATAGAACACGACAGGATGAATATGTTTAGCTTGCTGTCTTTCTCTCTGCCTGTTTGTTCTGCTACAAATCCCAGTTACTGACTCCTTGAAATTTTTCCCAGTTTCCCAATGAAGAAAGAGCATCTTTTCTTACAAAAACCAGGATGCTTCCTGGAGTAGCCACGTATGGGGAAAAGTAGTTTCCTATTGATGGGATTAATTTGCTTTTGTGTAAGTATTGAAAAAGCATCCACTTCAACTTAAGGTAGTCACTTCTCCTTACTTTTGCAGACATTGAAGGCAAATCCACATCGCCACAGGGCAATTCACCTCATTTTAAACGGGAAAGCTAGAGTAAGCATAATCTAAACACTTGTGATGGCACAGTATGGGAGGAGAGCTGAGGACAGGAATCAGTATTTATAAATTAAGTAGGGAGAGATGGAGTTGTTGACTGTCTCACGTTAAGAAGGGCTCTGGATGTCCAGACTCAGCCTTAAAGTTCCTGGGATTCTTCACATTCACAGAGCTCTCTCTTCATACAAAAGGGAGCTACAGAAAAACTATAAATTTTTAAATGTCATCTCCTTCTGTTCACCGCTGAAAGAAATCTGAGACTGGCAACCAGATATAAATCAATGAAATTCCATGGACATTTATGTTTTGTTCATTGATAATAGTAGAGGAGTAGCTTTGCTAGGATAATTGTTTTCTATATTGTAATATTGATTTAGTTTCAATTATATAATAATTTGAATATATCTACATATGTAGTCTGAATTAGCATTCTAGTGGGTTTTGTTAATAAAAAGGAATATTAAAGTGTCATACGTGGGTTAGTTGTACTGGATTATGCTGAAATAATCCAGAACTTTGTCACATAACATTTTTTTTTAAAGACAGTTTAAGACAAATATGCCTTTACATCTTCGCTCTTGACACATAGATACCACTGTATGGAGTAACAGGAAAAAAACACTCTTAACTGATACTGGCTAGCTTCACTTTCTCTGATAATAGTGATAATACGATCTAATTTCCTACACAGGTTATTTCATGACCATTTACAAATGTTTTTACCCTTAAGAGAAAATAATTGCGAAATTCAATATTCCAAAGAATCGTGGAAGCTAGTCAAGAAAAGCTACATTGCATCAGCTGGTTAATCTCCCAGGCAATACAAGTGTATCTCCTGCTGGTTATTTACTAAGAGTACACATTAAAAAAAGATATTCTGTTTGGTTCCACAGAGGTAAAATTCTTCAGCTCATTGCCTTGTTGTTTTTATTTGTTTTTTCATTGGTTTTTTCCTTATGCTTTTTTTCAATCCATTGGTATTCATAGTGAAATAACTGAGAAGTTTGCTAAGATGGAAATTTACAACACTTTGCTAACTCTTTTCCATGGATACTCAAGCAAAAATAATTTGTGATAGATATCGACAGCTGTCACTCCACCAAGATGAGAGTATCTGAGTCTTCCAATCTTCACGATAGATTTTCTTTAGTCCTGTTTGTTACTATTTTTCCTTTTCTTTCACATCTTTAATATTTATTTAAGACTGAATTTTTATTTTATTTCTGATGGAGCATAGTATTGAATTTTGAACATGATGTTGAAATTCTGGTTTAGATCATCTTCTAAAATCTGATATATGACATAAACTGTCATATTTATTGTGACTTTTCCCCCACTGTGCCAAAGTCACTAAGTGAGAGAAATTTCATGATCTCAAAAAATGAAGATTCCACTGTAAAATATTTCTGACACACTTCATCTCTAAGTATGTGTAGATTTACCCTTGACTCAGTAGTTTGTGATGCAACCTCTTCTCTAGATCAAAGATCCTAGTAGAAGTTTGTATTTTTCCCACAAAAACACATACTATGCTTGGTTTTATGGTCAAGAATTTTATTGATCTTTTCTAACCCTAAGTCATAGAGGAAGGTAAGAATAAATTAATTATCTGCTATAAATACTGAATATTATTCAAAGTTAACAACCATTTTCAATGCCTGTTTCCGGTTTTCTGTATGGTAAATCCTGTAACTGTCCTGTACCAGCCAGCTTGCTGAAGAGGTAACAGGAGATGAACTCATTAGATCACTCTATATGATTAACATTCTAATTTAAGATAATTTCCTCTATGTTTGTATCATACTTATGTTTTATCAATAGCAGCCTAATTTTTTTTTCTAGATTATTCCCAGAGGAAATATTGTATTTCATAGGACTTAGTAGTGATTTCTATTCAACCCTGCCAAAAACACCCCCTTAATCAAGATCCCACCAACTGTGGGATTTGAGATGTTAATTATGTATCTAGAGCACATTTTATTCATATTGTGCTATGCCAGGTCTGTGTGTGTGTGTACAGGTGTTTTTAATCTAAGGTTTTGCAGGAAGAAATCAAATACTCAGCAAACGTTACATTTGTGAGCTGCATTTATACTTTCATAAAAAGAAAATCAAACTTTTTGACACAGTTTTGACTGGCATTAAACATATTACTCTCCTTTAATTCTAAACCAAAAGATTTTGAATAAGTTTTTTGTATTATCATCTCCAGGCCCAGTGTCAAATTAACAAGTTTAGAATTATATGAGGTCACTGCTTTTTTTTTAATTGTACTGCAGTATTAGTACGCTTCCATCAGCTGCACAGCTTGAATGAACTGAGAACTTCAGGAAAGCATGTCAGAGGATTTTCCAGCATTTCTCCTTACCTTTTGAATTCAAATTGCGCTCCATAAAATGTTTAGTGCCTTGGAAGCTTTCAGCATAGGCTGTCTTTCCCACTGATATTGCAATAGGTCTCACAGAGGACCACAGATAGCTATTATTTTCTGCTGTACTGTGTTTCACTTCAAAAGGACAAATTATTTTTTAATAGATGACTATTTATTGTCAGGTTGGACAAAACCCAATCTCAAATTTCAGTGTTGTCTAAGCATTATCTCTTAGCCTGACTCTGTAAGAGATGCTGAGTTTAGGTCTGACATTTTCTCCTCTTCCTGAATGCATTCTATGTTAGGTAGTTATTTAAAATGTGAAAAATAAATCTGTGCTGTGATGGCAACACACAATACAGAATATATACAAAAGTTTCTGTATAAATCTGTGTTCTGCTGTATTTCTAACTAGCACTCTTTGTTCGTGTAAGGATTCCACAACTGTTTTAAGCAGTAGTTGTTTTCCAGAAATAGAAGATTCTCATCGATAATGGAGATGATTTTCAAATAATGATTTCAGGAACTGGCAGAGAACAAAGGCTGCACTGCAGCTGAAATAAACAGCCTTCCCCACTGGTGGTTTTAGGATACCGGATATTAAAAAATCGTTTTCCTGACATTTGCATGGTAAACTCAGATCTCACTCTGATGATAAATATATCTCTTGGGTTCACCTTCCAGGGCAAGCCTCAGAGATACATAAGAATTAAATAATGGGATTTTTGTTTTATCATTGTTTCATTCATTTTGATTTGGTTGGTTCTTCTAGAAGTCATAAAATGTTTCAAACACATAACTCACCAAACGTAATTATGGGTTGATTTCAGTGCAGAGTAAGGAAATAAATGCCTATTTTTTTTTTTATTTTTCCTTTGTTGGAGGCCAAAAAACACAGAATAACCACGAAGTGTCAAATATGAAGAGGAAAAAATCTCAAGTTACATTTTAGTCTGCAAAACTTATTTCAGTTTGCCATCAGCAATAGGTTTATTTTGTTGAGCTGATCATTATTCAATAGAATGTATTTCTTCTTTGATAAAGTCAATCTGGTTCCAGGCCTTTGCTTTCAGGAAGCATTGATAATACAATTTTTTTTTCAGCATACTAAGTTTCAGTGGTGTTTAACTAATTTTTTGCCTCTTATTTTTAATATTCCTCACTTAGTGAGGGGGTATCAGTCAGATAAATCAATATAAAATGAGCTGTAGTGTAGTGTAAGCACACACAACTTAGCAGCCCAATGACATCTGAAGTGCAAAATGTGTGGATAATAGAGTTGGACCACAACCCTGCTTGCCTTAGAAGTTTACTCTTGGATCTTATCCTCAGGATATGTGAGTAAACTAAGGTTACAAAGAAAAAATAATTAACAATGAAAAAAAAAGAAGAAAAAAAATGTATTTGATCATGCATATTTTTATAGCAATAATGAAAGAAAATATCAAATATGTATGTTAACTTTTTACATAGAAAAGAGAGGGCTTTTTAAAGTTTTGTAAGCATGACTAGATGTTTATGCTGCCTCAGTTTGACCATACCTTAAAAAGACTTGTGGTTTGGGAGCATACCGAGGGCTGGAAATCTGTAATTATGCCTTGGCTTTTAATGTTTGAAGTTTGACTCCCAAAAAACTTTGTTTCACAATCCATCAAACATTCTAGACATGGCTTAATAACATTCATACACAGAGAACTGACAACTGGTCATAGTCATACTTTACATCATAAATTAGATCTTTGCAGATGACTTAGGAATGCTTTTTACCCAAATGCAAAACTGCATACTTCATTCCATTCATTGTGCAACCTACTCTACAATTTTACTTGTTGTGCTGATTTTATGAAAATTTAATGAGGAAAAAAAATTAAAAAATCTTTTCTGAACAGTCAGCCCAAAAGATTAGTCAAATTAGAAACATGTTTCAAAACAATGTGTAGGTTTTATATGCATAATTAGTATCGCCATTAATGAAATATATTCACAAAAGTTTTTCAAGTCATGCAGAGAGGAGCATGATAGAATATTACACATATCCGTTATCAGCACTTGTGCAAAGCATCTGACACTGTCCCAGTGACATGGAAAGTAGAACTGAGTGCACCTTCAGCAAGTCTGCCAATGGCACCAAACTGTGTGGTGCACTCAACACACTGGAGGGAGGGATGCTATCCAGAGGGACCTCGGGAGGCTTAAGAGATGGGCCTGTGTGAACCTCATGAAGTGCAACATGACCGAATGCACCTGGGTCAGGGCAATCCCAAGTACAAGTACAAGCTGGCTGGAGAAAGGATTGAGAGAAGCACTGGGGAGAAGGATTTGGTGGTGCTGATGAATGAGATGCTCAACATGATCCATCAGTGTGTGCTCACAGCCCAGAAGGCCAACTGTATCCTGGGCCAGAGATTAAGGGATGTGATTCTGCCCCTCTACTCCACTCTAGTGAGACCCTACCTGAAGTACTGCATCCTGCTCTGTGGCTCCAAACACAAAAAGGATGTGGTCCTGCTGGAGTGAGTCCAGAGGAGCAGCATGAATCGAGGCAGAGGACAGGGGCATCTCTTCTGTGAAGACAGGCTGAGAGAGTTGGGGTTGCTCAGTCTGGAGAAGAGAATGCTCTCAGGAGACCTTAATAGCAGCCTTCCAGCACCTAAAGGGAAGCTAGAGGAAAGCTAGAGAGGGACTTCTTACAAGGGTGTGTAGTGACATGACAAGAGGTAACATCTTTAAACAGAAATGGGGTAGGATTAGATCAGATATTAGTAAGAAATTCTCTGCAGTGAGGATGATGAAGCACTGGAACGGGATTCCCAGAGAAGTTGTGGATGCCCAGTCTCTGGAAGTGTTAATAGCCAGTCTAGTGGAAGGTGACCCTGCCCATGTCAGGTGGGTTGGAACTAGACGCTCTTTAATACCCCTTCTAAACCAAGACATTCTTTGATTCTTTGATTTTCATGTATCATGCTGTAAAGTCTATTTTAAATGTGGCTGGATTTTGTTTTGGTTTTGGGGTTGTTTTTTACGCAAATTAGAAGACTGTATCTGGTGTGATTTTCATCTGATTTATTAAAAATAAACACAGCCTCTCTATCTATCTGAAGCCTATATGATTTTCATGCATCAGAGTTGTATTTATAATAGCCTCATCTTCATCCACTTGGAACAGATGGAAAAATGCCTTTGATTACTGGATTTTTTAATGTTGCAGACTGCAGGGCTAGAGACCTTGTTTCCTTCTCTTTCTAAACAGTAAAGTTTGCATAAAAGAGCTCTGTAGAATCTGTTTGGCATATTTGAACAAGGATGACTTTCTGATTCTGACAGTTCCTGGGTGGCTTTCCTGTGTAATTTTTCTTTAACCTTGTCAGAGTAACATGAACCAAAGTCTCCAGCCTTCCAGTATCTAAAGTACTAAAAGTAGCTAATCAAAAAGGCTTTCCTAATCTGTTCCTTTTGCATCTGTTCCTATTGAAAGAGTAGTTAACTCTTCTAGAATGCCTGTAGCATATAAAAACAGTAGACAGCACAATAAATTCTTCATTGGTAGATGCTTGGTGACAGTGAAATTATGTAAAACTGTATCTCCTGCTGTGCTATACATACACAAAGAGGGTTTGTACATGAACAGCAGCATAAGTAAGGTTATAAAGTATGGCAAAATAAACACACATCTTCTAAAAAGCTAAATGAACCAAAGCAATTTAAACTCTGGGCATTACACAACTTGATCTCTCTATCACCCTGAGCAGCACAGATAGGGTGGAGGGTTAGGAAAAAAAAAGAAAATCTGTAAAGGAACATTACAACATTTGTTCACACTAGGAGCTGTCAACAATCATGCATAATTTAAGACTGCAGCCGCTAACAATTTCACCGTGTTTTTCTCTGCTTGAGGAACTGAGTTTTCTGATGAGTCCCTGATGAGATTACAGTGGCCCTAACAGCATCTTGTGAATAACCCATACTACCCCTGCACAGAGCACAAACTTAGATTTCACAGATTACAGCCCTAAATAATAAACACTGGTCTGCCCCACATTATTATGTGATCCAAGTTTGTTAATGAAAGAAACATTGTCAAAATGCAAATATCATCAAATTCCCTTTGACGTGATGGCATATAACATGTTAAAATTATTAAACACTATGTCAAAATTTAGAATTTTTTCTCTTCTTTCCGAGGAATTTAGCTTTTGTAATTCTCAGTGCTGTGCACAGTGTTCTCTTAGTGTTAAAAGAGAGAATGATTCCAAATGTCAAGGGGATTTATGCAAGGAAACATTACATTTATGTGAAAGAAACAGAAACCAGGTGAGGATTTCACCAAAGACAGATAACCGATACATTTTATGCAATTCACGAAAGAAAGAAACAAATGGAAAACCTAAACAAAGGCAAACCATCCTGATTCTAAGCACTTGTCTTCTTTTTAACCTTGAGGCTATTTGTTTGTTTGCTTTCTGGGGATTTTTTTTTTTTCTGAGTGGAAAGCATATAATGTTATAAATGTGACATGTTCTAAGAGTTCAGTCTTTAAATTGCCACACAAGTGAAGTTTTCTCTCTTCTTCATGTTTTTTTTTTTTATTAAAAATGTTTTGTTCTCATGTTGGACATTTTGGCAAACTTTGAAGTAGAGGGTTGTTCAAAATATTGAATTAAAACCTATCGAAGTTCAATGAATTTTTGTTTACATGACAATATTTAGGACATGAAACGGGAATGGTACTACTATAACCATTAAATTAAGAAATCTGAAGCAATCAAAAAAGATGTCATTCTCGAGTGATCTTGTGATTGGAAACTAGTAGAAATGGATAAATCAGTATTATGAAAAGGATTTTAACTGCAGACTCGCATGTGGAAGTAGATTTATTATTACTGTATTTATTCATGACATATTATTTTTTAATACAAAGTGTTCTCATAATGAGCTCAGAAGCTTTTCCGTTTAATAGGAACATTCATTTATGCAAAACCAAATGCCAAACAGGTAAATGCAAGTTCACACATTCCAGATATAAAAGAGCCATGCTGTGACAGAGATATTGTTTTAAGGTTTTCTTGCTTCCTACTCTGTGCTACATACTAAAATAATAAATTTTCTAGGATAAAATCTGCAAATTATTGAAATTATATACATAATAAATAATTTTTTTAAACATCATTATATACAAAAATTCCCAAAAGTTTCTCAGAATGTGTACCCGTTGCTGCCTACCTGCTGAGGTATCAAAGTCCTTGAAAGGAAATATGACCATCAAAATAACCTACATTTTCTACAGGACATACTAAGCTCCCTATACATTAGCACAGTTTCTCAGAAAGACATTTAGTTGCTTCTTAAACCATTCAATATTGTAAAACCTAGGTCACCTTCTGCTTATGCTAATCACAAAACCCAGTCTGATAATTATTTGACTGAAATCACTACAGTGTTCAATATTGTAGACGACACAGTGACCCGGCACGTTGTGTGTCCCTTTTGTTCAGTAACTCAGCAAGTACTCCGCTCAGTCAGGCTGAAGGATGACACAGCTCAGTCACTCAATCTGAAAATGAAAGTCTGACCCAACATCTTTTAGGTGGATGCTTTAGCCAGAAGCTTATAAAATTGATTATAGACAGAGAGCCAGAAGATTGTTCTCTTTTATGCAGCCTTGTTGAAACACCTTCACTTTTCATGGGCCAGAGACCAAGACTATGCTTGTATATCCCAGGAGCTAAAATATGTTCTCTCTTATCTAGAAAAAGGACCCTGAGCAATACATTTTATGTTGCTAAATAATACAGAGGTAAGGATGTAACCCTGGCTTCAAGGATAAGTAGCACAGATTATTTTGTGTTCACATTTTTTTTCAGATGGTCCCTTTTCTAACAGGAGAGTCTCAGTGGCCCAAAGAGGGTCAGAAAGCAAGCTAACAACTGTGCAGTGTCAGCAATCACAGCACTCAAGCTCACTCCCTACCCTTCTCTTACAAAATAGCATAAATATACCCTCAGAATGTCTATAATGCTCAAAATAATTTTAAACAGATCTGCATTAAATATTCAGTAAAGTAAATATTTTACATAAAGCTGGATATTCCATCTCCTAAGCTCTATATTCTCTCTCTGACAAATGTAATAATTCTTCACAAAGACTTCATAGGAGGGTTTGGATGCAGGTCAATCAAAGCATTCCTTTGAGATGCTGAATATGCGACTCCCAATCAACTACAGGAGAAGCAGAACCTTACACTGGCTCTGCCACAACCATAGCTGAGTGCTCTGACCCTTTGAATACACATAATCTTTTTCTAGCTTGTGTCTGAGGACTGGGTGATCCAAATGCCTCAGTCTCAGTAGAAATAGCCATATCTCTGAGTTTCGTTTTTAGCCCTCCTTGAAAAAGGCAGAACCGACACTTCCTACTTCCATCTTCATATCTTCCTTTGGAGAGGTTGTGTTCCCAGTTGTCTACATAGAATATTTCAAAATTCTGCACTTAACAATCCATTTCCAGATCAAAATGTATTTTAGATATCCACAGTTTCATAGGCCTTGTTCATTCAAGAAACACTGAATTCTTAAGTGTTGTTTCAGGATCCTAATACCTAAATTCTGTCAGCTACACTCCCCAAGCTATTAACTGTATTCTTTTTTCCCGTTGGCTACAGCAGAAGGAAAATAATTTAATAATATTTTTCAGTGTTCCAATAATGCTTTGATTTAATTTCCCTAATGGTTTCGCAAAAAAAAAAAAAAAAATTGTTTTCACCAGACATCAAAATCAATTTGATTTTTCCCTCACACACTCCCTACAGAACAAAGTGTTAATTATCAGTAGAATTAAACTGCAGGACATTAATGTGTGAAATGACTACTGAACACTTTTGTGTTAATCAATTCAGAATAAATCATTAATCCCTTTACGTCCCTAAACACTAATTTAACAACAAGGAAATAGTCAAAATCATGGTGGTCTAGGGACCACTGACTTGCACTGATATACCTGGCTTTGTGTAAATGAAGTCTAGATCCTAGAGAAAAATCACAAGACATTTCCATACTAGGGGAGCGGAAAGACTTTCATAAGATATGAGTTATTCTTCACTTCACACTGCCCCTGGCTGTGCCTGCATATATATTTTAACTAACGTAGCTTCTTTACAGCCCATCTTCCATTAATGTTTTCTGATTGAACCAATCCACAACTAGGATAGTAAGCAGTGATTATCCTGTGATTAACTGAGCTCAGAATATCACAGTCAGCATATACTCCATATAAACTTTTTCTCACCATTTTATCCTGTTTAATGGTTTTCCTTCACCAAAAAATAGTATGTCACAAAATCTTGCACAAATAAAAAATCAGAAGAACTTAGTATCTTAAATAGATTTAATAAAAAAAAAAAAATTGGAAGGCTACATTTGCTTCTACTGGATGTTGGAGAACTTGTCGAATTCATTTTCACAATTAATAGTCCCTTGTAAATAATTTAATTCTTTTTCTACAATTAGATAATAAAAAAAAAAAATTAGCCAGCAGTGTGTCCAGGTGGCCAAGAAGGCCAATGGCATCCTGGCTTATAACAGAAATAATATGGCCAGTAGGACCAGGGAGGCCTTGGTACTTGGCACTGGTGAGGCCAAACCTTGAATCTTTGTTCGTTTCTGGGCCGTTCCTTTCAGGAGGGAGATTGAGGTGCTGGAGTATGTTCAGAGAAGGGCAATGAAGCTGGTGAAGGGTCTGGTGTGCATGGCCTAGGAGAAATGGCTGAGGGAGATGGGGTTGTTGAGCCTGGAGAAAAGGAGGCTCTGGGGAGACATCTCCCTCATTATCCTTCTCCACAACTCCCTGAAAGGAGGTTTTAGCCAGGTGGGGTTCTGCCTCTTCTTCTAGGCAACCAGCAATAGGACAAGAAGTTGTAGTCCTAAGGTGCACTAGGGGAGGTTTAGGTTGGACATTAGCAAGAATTTCTTTATAGATGGTGGAAAGGGCTTCCCAGGGAGGTGGTCAAGTCACTGTCCCTGGAGGTGTTTGTGGAAAGTCTGTTTATAGAAAGACTGGATGAGTTACTGTCCCTGGAGGTGTTTATGGAAAACATGGTCCAGTTGACATGGTGGTATTAGGTCATAGGTTGGACTTGATGATCTTAGAGGTATTTTCTAACCTAATTGATTTTGTAACATTTACAAAATGCCTCCATATTAAATAATGACATTCCCTTAATCTGGACAAAAATTGAAATCAATTTTCCTCATTACGTTACAAGATACTAGAACTTTAAAAACCCCCAAGGCTGTCCTGCCACTGAGTGTCTTCTATAATTGTCAGATTTTTATTATCTTGTTCTTTACGTTTTTACATTTAGCTTTCCAGTTTACAAAAAACCAGTGGTGTCAAGTTCCTCATTGCCAAATCTACCTTTTTGTAATATATTTTTAAAGAACAAAAATATACAACATCAGTATTGACCTGTCACCCTTTTGATGTCATGCAACATCCATAAACAAATTCTAAGACGGGTAAGAATTGTTTCTTGCAGCCTTATAAATTTATGGGGTTTAATGTTCATTTTATTAAGCCACAATCACTAAATGTCTAGAAATGCTTGGGGGGGTATTTTTTGCTTGTGTGTTTTGGTGGGTGTTTTTCCCAGAGGTATGTCTCAGGATACGTAGGAGAACAAGAATGGGCTGCAGGCAGTCTCGACCTTGAAGAGTTACAGCTGTGCTAAACCAGGTGTTTCTACTAGAGACCAGAGACAGCTGACCCTCTGGCAGGTAACTCATAAGAGAGAGGAGAGGACCCCAGACGAAGACTACTAAGAAGCAAGCAGGACTGAAGCAGCTTTAGGTGGTAGCAGCCTCCTTTGTACCTCTGGACTGAGAGTTGGTTTCTTGTTTACCATCAAGGATAGACATTTGCTTTTAAAAGATATAATTCTAGTCACTCACTTATGACAAAGAAACCCCAAAAACTCTCTATTCAATCAATTCTTTTTTCAGTGAGAGTGAAGAATTTCATTAATATTCCACAGATTTCACCTGAATAGTTTTTGTCTCATCCACTGAAAAATGCAAAACCTAACAAATAATTGACATGTTTATGAACCTGAGAAATAGTGTAGGGTAACTCAAGCCAGTAAAACAAAACATGAGCTATTTTGTAAGCCAGTGCTATCCCATTAAGAGAGCTGAATGGTATGCTGTATGCAGGGAGAAAGAACTAAAGCAGAAAATATGGAATTCTTATAAATTCTCCAAGCCTATGAAAGATTAACAGAATGAAGGTGAAAGTTTAAACTTTGCCTTTTCTCTCTGTCTTGGTTTCAGAGAAGGGGATGGAGTTTAGAGCTCTGTCTTCTCTATGATTCTACGATTTTATGATTCTATGATTTATGGACATTTTACAGACATATCAGAGGGGTGGCCAATAGAGTAAGGAAATGATATCTCTGCATTTATCGAAGGCTGAGAAGCGATGTGGTGGTTATTGAGGATATATGGGATAGTGCATGATAGTGCATGCACCTACGCATGATGAAAATGGCATAGAATCAGTGGTGGAGAATATGCTGGTTTTAGCAAAGGTAGAGTTGATTTTCATCATAGTAGATAGTATGGGTCTGTATTTTGGATTTGGGCTGGAAATGGTGTTGATAACACAGGGATGTTTCCATCATTGCTGAGCAGTGTTTACACAGAGCCAAGGGCTGATCTTTTCATCCTGCTGGACCAGCGAGCAGGATGGGGGTGCACAAGAAGCTGGGAGAGAGGACAGATGGGACAAGTGACCCCAGCTGAACAAAAGAATAATATATACCCTGTGACATCATGATCAGCAACAGATGAGGGGAAGGTGTGCCTGGAGGCTGTTGCTCAAACACTGTATGGGCATAATTTTTTTGGTGATGTACAATGGTTTTCATTACTTAGTCTTTATTGGGTTTTATTTCTTTCTCTTGGTTATTTTCCTTTTCATACAATTTACCATAATTGTTGTTACTATTATTAATTTTGTTTGAATTATTAAACTGTTCTTCACTCAACCAACAATTTTTCTCATTTTTACACCCTCCAGTTCCCTTCCCCTCCCTCATTCTGCTGGAGCATGGAGTGGCCAAGTCAGTGCATAGTGCTTAGCTGCTGGCTGGAGTTAAACTATGACAGTAGACTATTTTTAAAGTAACAAAAATAGTAGAGAGTGGGGAAATATTGATATAAATGTGGGTTTAAATGGAATTTCAGTTTTATCATTATAAGGATAATGGATATGACATTTTCTCAAACACTCATTTTGATTTTCAATAGTTTATAAATTCCATTCAATGCTTACTTCTGCCTTTACATACCTTAAAAATCTCTAAAACCAGAATCCTGGGCTATCTTGCAATGTTTTTTCCATAATGACCTTAAAGCTCATTGTGATGATACAAAAGAAGAACTGCTCATGTAACTATGACATGAGGCAACCTTATTCTAACAGATCAACATGTTTCAACGCAGAATAATGTAGAAAACCTTCTGCTGCCCGTGTACGTAAATGACATTGCTAAAAATTGGTGAGAAAAAAGCCACATTTTGTTGCCAACATTTGTATTCAAAGCTAGCTTTTGAATCTCTGTTGCTGAAACTTTTTCGTTCACAAACCTTCTACCTTGTGCAGAGATTCAGCAAGAAAGATATACATGCTTGAAAGCAGAAGAAGGTAATTATTGACTAATACACACAGGAAATAGCTAAGATGAGCAAGCTGTTGGGCTGAGCGTTAATGTGTTCACCATCTCCGTGACACATCCAATGAGTTTTTGCTGGCCAAGCAGTTGTCAATCAGGCTGGGAAGGGTCAGGCCCTATTGCTCTTTGAAAGAGGATAATCCTCAGTGTTGCTGAGTTTCCGTCTTCTGATTTTCTGTTTTTCCTTTAAATTTTTTGATTTTTCTTGTTAGTCTTACCTCTTCAGCTGCTTAAGTATACACACTTCAACAGTGTCACCGCAGCTTGCAATTTTACATTTTCTTATCTTGCATGGCTCTAGTCTAGGCACTTTCTCACAGCTTAGCAGTTTTCCCAGATGTCTGAGCCAAGGTTATAATGCTGTGCTATATCAAAACTAGGTCATGATTCACAAACAGCTGAATCTCTAAGAGGAGGATTGCAATTTCACTTTCATCAGAATAAATAATAATAAACTTAATAAAATCCCAATAATCTGGGAGTAGGAAAGGATCTCTAGGGAGATCCACTCATTTGATGATTCAGAAGCTCAGAAAATTCTTCATTCCTGACTTCAAGCACTGAAGTAAACTGGACTTACATTTATCTGAAAGAAACTACGTGGTAATCACTTAGGATGGAAATCTAAGACATTTTCAGATGTATATGAAAATTGAAAGATCCCACAAAGGCATCTCACTATTGACAAAAAAAACCAGACCAAAAAAGCTCCACACAAAAACAAGGAAGAACAACAGCACAAAAAACACCAACACAAACCCCAAAATGCCTCACTGTGTTTTCTCTAAGCATGCCTGAAATGACTGTCTAGAGTTTGTTTATGTCGTGTATTTGAGAAATGAGAAAGAATAAGATAAAATATATATAAACACCAAATTAATGAAGGCTGAAGTTTTACAATATAACTTTTGAAGTCCTTCTCTACCACGTCTGTTCCTTTTCTCATATGATGAAAAGGGAGCCATTGAACAAAATGAAATATAAGAAATAACAAAGATAAAAAAGAAAATGCTTTTTTCACAGAGGAATCAATTTCATGTAACTTGAGCTGCTGTAAAAGTTGATTTTTCCAAAAGGAGCCTTGATGGAATTTCCATTGTTCAGTCAACAGAAGACAACACAAAATTGTAATGCTGAGTTCTTTTTGCATGACAAAAAAAAATATACTGTAAGGTGAATTAGGGTAAAAGCTGATGGATAGACTGAAGAGTTTAGACAAGGACTCTGAATGATATGAAGCATTCTGACGTGCATAAAAAAAATAAAAAGAAAGTCATGCATCTAATCTAAAAGGAAGTATTTCAGGAGGAGATTTCTATGGCTATGGAAATAGCTTCAGAACTATATGTATTTTTCAACTAAAACAAAGAACTGCAGCCAGCCACAAACAGTAGACTATAAATTACTCACCACTGCTAGACTAGTTATGTGGACAACTTACATTTCCATGGTTCATGTCCTAACTGGGTCATAAGTTAGCTTTCCTTATTGTTTACTGCTTGTCACCATTCCAAGTCTCTCTTTTCTTGTGAGGGCCTGAAAGTTTTAGAACAGGCTTTAAATATCCTTGTTAGGGCATATTTAGAATTATATTTTAAAACAATCCAAACATACTTATTCTGTCAATAAAATAAGGATAAGACACACGTTCTCTTAGATCAGATAAGGTTGCTTCAGTTCACACTTTATTCCATAGCACCCTTCATTTTCACTCCAGCATTTTCATTCATATTATTTGACTTGCAGAATATAGGCTGGAGACACTCAATGTGGTCTTTTTCAAATTTCCTCATGATCTCTGTTAAGGAAATTAGATATATCTGAGAAATTATCCCAACATTATTAAAAAATCCAATAAATTAAATATAATTAAACTAAACTGTGAGAAGATATTATTCCATTAGGAACATGGGTGTCTCAAACTGTGAAACAGAAGATCCTATTTAGCACCTTGATTAGATAATATGATAATTTTTAATACTTCTATGTTGTATTGCTGAAAAGTACTGAATATTTTCTTTTGAATATTGAAAAAGAGTGATTTTCTAGAGGTTATTAATAATCGTAGTGTACCAGTGCATTCCATTTGAGAAGCCAAGCAGTGCTAACTTTCAAAAGCATAAAAAATGCTGCCAAAAGAGATAAATCATCTTTAAATCAGAAAGGTGATTTTTTTTCCTCTTTATCCTATTAAACAGCATTGTACATTTCTACAATATTTATGCTTGCTTCTGTACTACTCATGGAGCCTGGGGAAACAATACTATAGATATGTGTGTTCCTCTTGTGAAAACAGAGTGGAATAAGAGAAAAAGATCAAGTCCTAGCTTGCAGCTAGATGAATGAAAATGAAAATTTAGACAGAAAAAACAGTGTTGACATAGTGACTCTAGGTAAATGTATTCAAGGATTATCCATTAGCCACATGAGAAAAGTGTGACATTCAAATATAATAGGAAAATTGTAAAAGTACTGTATGTAACAGTTTAATGACTCCAACCATCAGTAGATTTTTGGAGTGGGGAGGGAGGAAGGGGGCTGTTAGCTCCCACCTCCCATCAATGGCTACTTCAATGACTCCTTGGTTGTAAACCAGCATTTTTATTCTGAATAGAATTCTGTGCGATATTAGTGGCTGGACCAATAGCTCCTTCCCCATAAATTTGAGTCAAGCTAGATTCTCAGAAGGGTCTAAAAAGGCCTGAGAATGGCACCAAGAGAGGAGCAAACTGGCAGCTTCAGAAGTAAGAGATGGAATGTCAAGAAAACTCACAACTACCATGCTTAGATATTTGACTAAACCTGTCCTGAATGTGATCAAAGAGAAAGTACAAAACATGCTGGGCAAGTGCTAAGCTAAGTGTGAGAAGATTGAAAGAGTCCTGCCTCCTAAAAACAGCTACTTTCATCTATGCAACCTTTCCAACTTAGTGCTGATGTCAGATTATATCAATTTTACATATTCTGTAAGTCTTAGTTACATCGTACCTTAGTTTTGGCACCCCCATGGATGTCACTTTCCCGGACTCTCTCGTAATTTCCTCAGCTTCATTCTTGAGCCCAGATGCTTTTTCACTTCAGGGATTTTAAGAGAAATTATTGCAGTTAGAACAGTGTAACTGCTGCCAAGCATAGTACATGTTTCAGTGGACTTTTCCATTATTTCAGTGTTTAAATGGTGGACTGGAATGCGACTGGAATATGTGGGGTGGGAGGCAAGAGTTGTGGGGTTTTGTTGTGGTTTAGAACAAGAAAACCTACTTGGAGTGAATCATCTGAATGTCTGTGGGTCTGGGTTTGTTCTTGTCATGGCACAGTATTTGACACAATGAACAGGATTCATTTTGTGTGTGGTGCTCTAGGAGCAGACCAAATGTGTTCCACACAGCAGTGGACATTCGGTCTACAGAAGCAGATGAGAGATTGATGTGAAGATTATAGTGTGGATATTAAAAATAAAGGGGATACAAAAAAGCAACTTTTCAGCCCACAGAGTCGCTCCTACTGCCTTGCACAATGGGCTTATATAAATGAGTTGTAGGACATAAGCAGTCCTTGGCAGAGCATAAGTCCATAATGTACTCAAAACATTTCTGATCTCCTGCGACGTTGAGTACATTTACACTGCCGAGGGGAATGAGCTCGAACATAGGACTTCTGATTGTTCACAAACTTTAGCTGCTAATTTATGTCCTACTTCCAGTTTTGATGAATACAAGTAGGCCCACAGAGACAGCTCTGCTGTGTAGGGAACCAGCCTTAGACAGTGTCACTGTGAGGCAACTGCTGCCAAATGGCCTCAGGGCAAGGACTCAATCCCTGGTCTTCTTTTATTTAGCAGAATAGAAAGAGTTATAGAGATCTTGGGTAAGAAGTGAACTGCATGGTTCATCCACAAAAGACTCTGCTTCTCCCTTGTGCTGTCAAGTCTATTTATAGGCCTTTGCACAGAAAATTCAGGATTTTTTTCTCACTTTAAGTATTATTTATGAAGATAAGTTTAAAGACCTGGGAGGGGCAAACAACAGCAAGAAATGCTTCCCATTGCCACTCTTAAAAACAGCATCGACAAAGTTTCTTGCAGGTTTTTTTTTCTGTTTACAAATACATTATATTTTCCAAGGAAAAAAGGTGCAACCCACATTTAAACCTTCCAGTTCCATCCTCAAGTCCTATATGTTTGTTTTTTAGCAATTTCTTCTGCATGGAACAGCTTAGGAAAATCAGTCCTTTGGAAAGCACACACACCCCCAACTCTGCATTACAAATAAACTTTTTATTGTGTACCCAGCCCCTCTTGATTGCTTCTGTATCTAGAAGATCATTTTACTGCTTGCACAGAAAAGTTTTCTCTCTGACCTCTTCTAACAAGCTGGCGCTCCTTTAAAGCCCATTTGACAGTGTCTGTTTCATGTTTGTAGAAAGAAGGGAGATGAGATCAAGAAAACTTAGCTGTAGACAAGTGCTAGCAAATGCGCATAGTCCTTATTGGGTAGGGACATGTGCTGTGACTGGATAAATATGAAATGAGATTTTAGCTGCAGAGCAACCTGCTTTTAGAGCACAGCTGGAGACAGTCAGAAAATGCCATGTGTTACCAAACAAGAATTATGCAGGTGATAGGGCTGTAAATGCATTGATTCTATCTGAATGCCTTTGGCTGTGCGAATGCTCATGAGACGAGCTCTGACTTCCGGCCCTTTTGATGCTGAGCATGCTTCATAGGAATTTCTCAAATACCTTTTTTTCTTCTTAGAGATGTTCTAGCACTACATGCGACTTGTTTAAAGGGGTGGTAGTCAGCTCCTGATGCGGGTGCACCCCGCTGTTAATGTGGATACCTCAGGGCTAAATGTCTTTTGCCTCATGGAAAATTTGCATGGGAAGCCATGATTGCAGTCTACAAAGTAGGGCTATTCTAATTTTACTACTCAAGTAAGAAATTGGGTTGGTGGAAAAAAACTGTATATTGCAAGTCACTGAAAGCAAAAGATTGCCTTTTCTACATCTTTAGCCTCACTGGACATCAGTTTCTTCAGCATGGGTCTACTAAATATAGGCGAAAGGAGAGAAAGAACCATCTTCTTTTGCCTTCATCTTCACATATTTAACATGACTAGTATTTCAATGTACTTTAGACAAAGGTGGCATTACATATGGTATTTAGACTTGCTGCAAATACAACTTCCCACCCTTAAAATTTTATAAGCATTAAAATATATACTTGACAATCAGAATATCATTTTCCTTTATGGGAAATCAATAAACAGCCACATGCAAATTAAGGCTATATATTCATATTTGAAAACATAGATTTTCATGGCATTTCTGTACTCTACAATGCTAATTACCAGTAAAATTTCTTATTTTTACATGTCATGGAAGGGAAATTAAAATAGAAATCCTACATTCAGGTAATCAGAAAGAAAAATGGAACAATATATAAAGGAAAATATGCAGTAACTGAATTTTGTTTTTTTTTTAATTAGCTGGTGATATATATATATCTATATATATGTATAGTATGAACAGTTTTGGAGTTTAAGAAATTAAGTTACTTTTTATCCCAGTCATAAATGTACATTTTTTTTTGCAATTTCCGCCATTCCTGGCAATATAGGAAGTGTTCTGGTTTATTTTGCATGTTAGATTTTTTTTTAGAAAGCTAAGGAATCCCACTTAGGCAAATTCTTAGCAGGTTGGCGATACAGTTGGAGCCTATTTGATTTTTCTTGTACGAAACCATAGAACACTTCTGATACACTGAAGTGTTTTAACCACCTAGAGGCAGTATTTTAATATTGTTTTAAGATTATGTTAGGAAACAAATCAGCTTTAATTATTCAAAAAAAAAAAAAAACCAGAGGAAAGGATGGAATAAAAATAGCAGAAACCCGATCTATAGCCAAAGAGTACACTGTATTCTGCCAGAGACAAAAAAGAAGGTACTACCTTCAGACAAAATATAAGGACATCTGCCCACAAAACCAACATGAAACAACATGAGCATGGAGAAACAATGAAACAACATACTTGGGAAAAAAACAAACAAAAAAAGGAAAACAAAACAAAGAGCAAAAGAAAAAGAAAAAAAATAAAGGAAAATGAAAGGAAAATGAAATGAAAATGAAAATGAAAATGAAAATGAAAATGAAAATGAAAATGAAAATGAAAATGAAAAGGACAAGGAAAAGGACAAGGACAAGGACAAGGACAAGGAAAGGAAAGGAAAGGAAAGGAAAGGAAAGGAAAGGAAAGGAAAGGAAAGGAAAGGAAAGGAAAGGAAAGGAAAGGAAAGGAAAGGAAAGGAAAGGAAAGGAAAGGAAAGGAAGGAAAAGAGAAAAAACGAGAAAAGGAAAAAAGAAGCACTAACATTAGCTTTGCTGACTTACTTTTATACCACAAAGATGCCAATGGTATAATAATTGAATAATGTCCTGGACTCCTCAGGGTGCAAAATGCTGATGAGCAGACACCAGGAAAAGGTGTAAAAAAATGAAAGATAAACATGATAGAGATCACAAGAGAATAAGCCATGTGACTAAAGGAGCTATTAAGGTTTACTAGAACTGCTTTGCTATATGCCGTAGACATTTTTCTTTTATCACAGTGAAGAAAAGAAGAAATAAGGTCTTAAATCAATAATTCATATGTCACAATTGGAGCAGGACCACGTTTCTCAACTAAGCAGGCAACACCCCTTCATTCAGGGGAAGTTCTTTACAATACTTAGCTAGAACAATGGTAGAATTACCACCACACACCTATTAAATGCTTTCTATATCTCCTTTCCTTACAGGTGTGTCTTTACTGGCTGTGGTGTGATACCACTATCATTCCTCTTTTTTATGAGGGAGAGACAGTCAAGAATGAGACTCTGGCATTATTATAGTTAATAGTTAAAATATAGCAATAACAGCTCGGAGATTCATTTTGGTGTCGTCAGTAAATTTTCAGCATAATACAGAACTGTTGTGGAATTACAGGACTGAATTTTTAACTATTCTGCAATAATTCTTGAAAAGTTGATGGAGACCCATTGCACTATCTTTACATTGCATTCCCTAAGGGCATCAGTGCATCACAATTTTAGGTAAAGAAAATAGTGTTTAAGTAGAAATTTCTGCCAAACCTTCCAGAAACATTCTACAAAATGAAAAGACTACAGTATAGTTTTTAGTGTCCCACTTTCAATATAGCCAGAATATGCAATTATTTAGCACACAGGTAGTACATAGCCTCTATCTTTTTTCAAACAGTAAAATGTCCTCCCCAGAGGGTAATCCTCCTTTACTTCTCTGCAGTGCTGCTTTTATAGTTTTATTATTACTCTACCTTTTCTTCAGACATAGCAACCAAGTGTTATTTAAATAAATAACACAAGGAAAAGAAAAACGCTTGTAGGTAAATTGGAATACTGGTGCTTTATTTTCTTTCTTCAATGGACTGCTCCTTTTAGCAGTGCTTCTACCTCATTTTCCAGAGTCTGGAATGATCGGGCTCTCAAATTTAGTGCATTGAAACAGGTAAAATAATTCTCCACTCTCTGTATGTATTCATATATACATACAGATATATGTGTGTCTGTGTGTATATGTATATGCATATGCATACATGTATGTATTCCCAACTCATCTGATCCTTTCTGCTCATGACAAGATGACTAGTTCTATGTTTCCCAACTGGATGATAAGGATCAGGAGAGGCAGATATACGGAGACTGGCTTCTGCTCCCCCATCATCCTACAGACTGGATAATCTACACTACATGACATATCATGGAGTCTGTGAGATGGTAGATAGTGATTTGCCATCACAAATACAAACCTATCAGTTCCAGCTGGGGGACTTGAACATCTTCAGTAGCATATTTCTCTTTAGGGCCTAAAAAGAGAAATATTTTTGACAAATTGTTCCTGCATACACTTAATTTCTAGGAAAAAACTCATGCACTGGTGTTTTTTTTTTAAAGTGAACACATTACTAAAGAAAAACAGAAGAACATGAAGTATTTAAAAGCATTCATTTATATGATAGTATATATAAAAGTCACATAAACCATCACTGAATTTCTGTGTATTGAGAAGAGTGGGTTCTACGTACTGTGTTGGTTATATTTCAGTTTATGGAGAACAAACTTTTAAGGCAAGTTAACTTATGTGAACTTAAAACCAGAAAACAAATAAAACTCAGACCACTGTATTGTGGCTACGACCCATGTCTCTTCTGCAACCCTTCTTCTGCTGTTGCCAGCAGTTCCTGTAATATCTAAGGCTGATTTGAAGAGCTACTTCTATCTAAATAGAGATATTACCTGCTCTAACTAGTATAAGACTATGATTAATCAGTGATTATTTTATTTCAGTGCACTCATGAACCATTCTTTTTACTAATGAGTCTTACAGATGAATACAAACTAGGTAAAAGTTTTCCAATCAAACTGTAAAAAATACTTAAACAAAGCAAAAATATATGTTGAATAATTAGCAAAAACAAGGATCATCACTGAAACATTCGAGTTTCTTGAATGGAAAACAAAAAGTACATGAAGATTTATTTATGTTATTTAACACTTCTTCTGACTTTAAGAAAATTTTTCAGTGCTGTGGTTGGAGAATTTTCCTGAGTTGAAAGACTGTCTCTCCATTTTGCACACTGAAAGTGTTTTTCAAAGAAATTTTAAGTTGGACTGAAACCAAGGGGCTCATAAGTCTTAATAAGAACAGGGACCTACTCCTAGCAGTTTATTTTCATCTTGCAGTACATTTTGCTTTTTTTTTCTGGATTCCCTATGGTATTTAGATCCTTGCCTTGCTCTTTTCTCTTTTTCTCATTGTAAAAATTAAGAAGCTGCCTTAACCCTTAGCAAAGAACAAATTGTAAGCATGTGTGACATGTTTATTCATTCATCCTAACTTTTGGCTTCTTATCTAACCAAATTAGAAAGACAAACTACTAGCTTATTTCCTAAGAATCACTTTCTGAAGGAATTTACCCATCTCCATTTATCAGACTGAAAAGTTAGGTTACTAGCTTGATCACATAATCTGTATGCTAAGAGCTAGCATGAAAATGTACACAGAGTGAACACTTCCCACTCATAACTGACTTCTTTGTAATAGTTCTATTTCCAGGTAGAATATGAATTTAAAAAAAGAGGGGATACCTAAGAGTCAGTCAACACCACTCGCAAAGTGTTATGCTCTATTCTTAAAGGCTGAACTGAACTTATTTTGACAGTTCATTCTGGACTTCTATTCATTTACATCCTCATAATCTTTAACTCTGTTTCCTGCAGGTGAGTCTCTTCATGAAAGGAATTTCTATGGGAGTAAACATATGGAGGAAGCTGATCACCTGATCTTCATATGAACTTCCAGATTTGCTTTTGTGGGAGTTGAGTAAGATGACTCCCTATTATTGTGATTTAATTTATCTTTCTCCTCAGGAAGTGCACTTGCTGAAGTCAAGATTCCTATTGGAAGTATGTGAAAAAAACTGAACGTTTTACTTAGCTAAAATAAGTATAATAGCTAAAAATAGCTTGTAGCATTTATATGGTGATGTCCAGCTGCTACATATTTAAAGCAACCTTGAAATTACCTGAAATTATTCCTATTCTAGGAAGTGCGAATGAAATACAAATACAATAGAAATGACAGTGTAATTGAATAATATTACTAGTTGTTCATTTCTTATTATACACCTAGACAGAAAAATGCTGCGTTTTAAAATAGACCATGGATTATCTTCTTTTGGTTTGGTGAGAAATCTTGGCTATCCTGAACTTATAGAATCTCAGAAGTGATATATTTTTAAAAGGCTGAAAAATGACTAAATTATAGAAAATAATTTTTGGTTTTAAGAAGACTTTACTGCTGCTTGACGCAAGAAAAAAAAGCAACTTTTTAAACTAATACCATTAACAATTACTGTGTTTAGTAACACTGTATTTTTATACTTAGAACAATTTCTAATCAATTGAAGTTCTCTTGCAGGATTTCAAACTTGCACCTAAAAATGCAAAAAATATTTATTAACATTCATGATATTATGACTCAAACAAATTAATTGCATATTATTTTATCAAAAGTTATAGCAAATTATGACAAGGTTGTAAGAAAAGTGGTGAAATAAAATCAACATATAAGATCCTTTTCTCTGGAATTTTGTTAATGTATAATCCTGTTCTCTGAGGAAACTTTTTAGTCTTCTGATAACAAAAATACTTTGGTTTTCCACATATTTCAAGATCGTTTAGATATATTTCAAAAATGAAATGAGCTGTTGGATAAGAAATTCAGTTGTCTGTTTCATAAGCCATGTAGAAAAGAAGCATACACTTAAAAAAATTTCTTCAGTTCTGTAAAAATTATTACCTTTCTTCATATCAGTTCTCAAATGAAAATATGTATGCCTGTAGAATTCTTGGGATACATCTTGGATAAGTAAAAAATTATAAACATTTTTAATAAAGAAAAAGATTAATGTTTAATGAAAGAATTGCTCTTTTTAATACAAGTACATCATATAAGACTTTAAAGATAATAGGGAAAAACAGTACAATTCTGTACAGCTTATTTGGCTTCTATGATACCTTGCCTTGTGTCTCATTCTGCACATTCTTGCCTTGTGTACATTACTGTACAAATTTACCACCCCTTTTAGGTGTACTGGTATAAGAAAATCTGAATGAAATACCGTTCTGCATTATTAACCAATAACACTTGTTGAACTCAAATGACAAAACATTTTTCTTCCTTTTATGCTTACAATGGCTGACAAAATAAAAGTTACTTGTTTTCTATTACCCGGTTTCTTTTTTTTTTTTTTAATAATAGTTTTATGATTTTTCAGGGTCTCAGGTAACAACACTAAAAAATATTTGGAAGATAATGCTGAAGAAACTATTTGAAAGATTAGACAAAGTCAACAGGTAGATTTTAAATGTTTGTTTTCACTATTTGTAGGTTACATGTAGTATCAAAATTGAAAGAAATAAATTACATGAAAAATATTTTATTTGCAATGCCTTTACAATTTTAAACTTTTCCTTAAAATATGTAAATTTTAATACCTATTGAAAATATTACTTTTTTCCTATATATGCATACTGAATACGTATTATCAAATAATTACTGGTTAGTTCCTAGGCTAATTACTGTTGTCAGTATTGAATTTTCAAAATTATCTTTGAAAGCTCCTTAAATGACCTTGTGAAGTAGTTTTAAAAATTATCTCTTCTTCTTAAATAGTTATCCATCTCCACTTCTGTAAGGGTAAAAAAATTTAATGTTGATCTTTAATTTCAACCTAAACATCTCAGTATAATCCTGTAAGAATAACACTTAAGAAATATTTGTAACAGAACAATTATGCCCAGGTTTCCTAAATTGCATGTTTAGTAGTTCCCTCAGCATGGCTTCAAGAACTGTTTCTCTCTTCAGGATGGACCCAATTTCTCTGTTTGCAAGGTGACAGGATCGGATTCTTAACCAAGAAACCACTGGCTTCTTGGTAACCTCTACTGTGCAGTAATCACACAAGGGCATGGACTTCACACACAAGATGGAAAGTGCAAAGCCTTTATTGTGCACCCAGAATTCCCCTAAATACCAGTACCTAACAGGATATCACATCATATAAACAGGAAACATGTTCACCTCAGTGTCCCCCAATCACCTGGGGTATTGCACAGATATTACCTATTATGGTAACAGGCAAACAATACCCTATAAGGTCACAAACTACAATTATCACATCTCATAGGCCTGACACCGTCCAGAAACCCACAATCCTCTCTCAACCCACCTCCGGTGACCTGGATGCACTCCCAGGGTCACCTCTGGGTCCAAGAAAGAGGCTCTCTCTCCGGCCCTCAGGGCCTGTCTCTCTTCCAGCACGTAGTGCACCCCAACAGTACTGTTTCGAGCAGTTTGTGACTATTTTATCTACTAGCAAAAGTGGTATGGATGGAATAGCAACCTAATTTGAGTCATGCCCAACATACGACAGTCAGAAATTTATCAAAAAACATGTTTTATTTGAAGAAATATATATATAAAGTATATGTGTATGTATATGCATACATGTACGTATATATTTTTATATAAATATAAAAGTAAAAGTGGTGCTTGTCTTAGATGTTCACATAAAAAAAGGTTACACGTATTTATCTGTTTATAATTTGTGCAACTGCAGCACATTAGCATTTACAAGTCCCAGCACGATTAGATATATTTTGGGTGAAATAAAAAAAAGGTATTTTTAAAGAAATTGCTATTTATGCCGCTGGTTTTTTTGGGGGGTTGTTTGTTTTTTTTTTCTAATTTAAACCTAGGTTCACACTCTCAAATACATTGGAAACTGTAGCAACTATCAATATGAAAACATTAGTTTGTAGATTTAATGTACAAGCATTAGTTTTCTTCTTAGAAAATGTACTTTGTTTGAAGTTTGTGCTGAAATGGAGGGCCACAGAATTGAAGAATAGTTGAGGCGGGAAGGGACTTTGGGACATCATCTGGTCCAACCACCCTGCTCAAGGATGGTCACCTAGAGCTAGCAATCCAGGACAGTTTACAGATGGTTTTTGAAAGTCTCCAAGTGTGGAGACTTTCTGGGAACCTGTCTGTGAAACCTGTGCCAGTGCTTGGTCTCCCTCACTGTAAAAACAATTGTTTCTTTATGTTTAAAAGGAACCTCCTGTATTTTCCTTTGTGCCTGCTGCCTCTGGCCCTGTCACTAAACAAGACTGAAAAAAGCCTGACTGTATTCTCTTTTCACCCTCCCTTCAGGTGTTTATATACATTGATGAAATACCCCCTCCAAAGCATTCTCATCTGTAGGGCAAATCTCACAAACCTCTCAGCCTTTCCTCACAAGGAGAGGTGCTCATTCATCTCACTGTCTTGTCATCCAGCCCATACATCATCATTTTTCTATATGAAGATGTTATGGGCGACAGTGTCAAAGGCATTGTTGAAATCCAGGCAGACAATATCCACTGTTCTCCCTCATCTACGAGGACACTTACGTTCCTACCAGTGGAAACATCTATGCCAGAGTTAGAGGCTAGCATAAAAAATCTGGGCACTGCAAGTGGCTATTGATCTGTATAATCCAAAAGAGAATATGGAAAATGATACTTTGCACAGTTTCTGGAAAATAGGCAGAATACTCCTAATCAAAAGCAAAGATATTTTTTCATGCTGCTTGCACTTTTAAAAATAAACGGTGAAATAATATGTCACACTTCTGTAGATGTTTCTCTGTATTTTGACTTTCCTGGTGCTTTACTGAAATTGAACTATTTCCATATTGCTATCAAACTATGTAGAACAAAATGAGGAATTTTCTGTCAGAGATTACCAAGAACTAGGGAATGATAACTAGATATTGCCATCTTTGCTAATGAAGAAGTAGAGACATCTTTTGCTGAAAATCACAAACTTACAATTATCTTATCCTAATGTTTATTTATCCACTTAAGGTAAAATGAGTTCCTCAAAAAATTACTCCCTGCAAAAGATTTATCTCTAAGAGGAAAAGTATACTCACACTAGCATTCCCTGTCTGCATGCAATAATCAGATGTTTGCAGATGCCCAACCCTGTCTCTTAACTGTGCAGGCAAACACATCTTTTTTATGTCCAGCTACTGGAAAAGCGGTTACATTTTAAGGACTTATTTTGGGACAACTGACTGGTTTATTTCACAAGCAACCATATATATGTATATATATATATATATATATATATATATATGTGTGTGTGTATATATATAATAAATACATTTTATCTAAAACAATGATGCAAATTTTACTAAAATTGATGTTTATAATCTAACTGAAACAATACAGAACACATGACTTTCAAGTGGAATTTAATTAAAAGTGTGAACAATTCCATGATTTCCCTGCAAACATTAATTCTGTTTTGTGATTACATTTTATAAATTATTTTAAAATGTGTTATTAAGAACTATACAAAACTACAAGAGAATTATATCAAATTATCTGAGTAGTACTAGTATTAAAATAGAATCAAAGTATTGCTACATAATACAAGTAAGTAAGAAATTTCTTTTATTTCATAGGAATATTAAATGGACCAACTCTAATTTTTAGACAAGTAGGAGTCACAGAATACCAGTTGGTAACGTACAAATGAAAAGGTGAACATAGCCGTGTCATCTAAATCCTAGTCACCTAAATTTAATGAAAGGCAGAGTAAGAACAAGACAGGAAGGACCTTTTTTTTTGTGTATGTTTGGAGTTTGGTGTACTGTAATGTTCATTATTATCTTCAAAGGAAGTGTACTTATTTATCTTGTCCTGCTATGTCCTGTGCTATGCTATGCTATGCTATCCTATCCTAATCATTAGAGCCACTAAATTAAGACAACTTTGGGTTCCTTTCAAGCACTTTCTCCAGATATTTCTGCTTATCCTACCATAGTTGATTACCGTCATGTCTGATCTCAATTTTGTTGAGACATTGACCCAATAATGGGTCAAATATATTAATCTTGTTTCCTGTTTATGGATAGGTATGAATATCTCTTTTCATACTGCACCAAAAGATACATGTTGGGTTAGGTGGATATTATTTTGTAATGAATGAGCATAACTGAGTGATAGAAAGAAAAAAAGAAAAGTAACTTTACAATCTTGCAACTGTTTCTTTAATTTTCAGTAAAAATTCGTGAAAGTAAAAAGAGGTTGATAAAAATGACCACCCCTGAAGTAAAAGACAATATTAAGTTGAAGGAAGTTTCTGGAGTGCAGCATAAGGAAGTAGAGATAGGAATATATTGGGAACAATGACACTGAAGCATGAGTCAAGCAGAAAACACCTGAGAAGATCAAGGAAATAAGGCATAGCTTCTCAAAGACAGTGGAGAGTGAGATTACTAAAATCCCAAAGATAGGTTATTCCATAATTGAGAACAAAAGAGCAGACTCCTTATTCAATGAAAGAATCAGCTTCGCAAAAATAGCAGGTGTGGTTGTTTATTTTATTCTGTTTCACTAAGTAGATCTGATTTTAAAATTACATTGATTTAGTTGGTATTCCAATAATATAGTTTTAGAGATACAAAGCTCCTTGGTATTTAAAGCAACTTATGTCTCCATCAGGACCAGATGTTTCCTGATCAACACGTTAACAGGTGCCATAGAATGAAATAATGTGCAATCATCTGAAAAATTATTCTCTAGTCCTGAGAATGAACAAATCATTTTCATAATCATAATATCATTTTCTCAGTATGACTTACAGTGGTTAAAAATAAGATTCACATAAAAAGAAAAAAATATAAAGGGAGGGTGAAACCTCATGTATATAAATGTTCATGTAAGATTTTGCAGTTTTTTTTCTCTTTTAAAAGCCCTGATATTTATTAGGCTACATTTTTACACTAGGGGAGAGGGGGAAAGTGATATCCATAGAAAAATGATTTGTCTCTATGTTTACAAGAGACAGTTTGGACTATTTCTATTATTATTAAGAAAAAAGAAAAGAAGTTCAGGAGTGGTGAAGATAAACCTCTTACTGTGGTATGCAGAATTCAGATTAGAAAACCTACTTATCAGTATTAATAGACTTCTGCAAACCTGGTATGCACTGAGTCCACTGACTTTCAGTGTGATGGCCACATTATGATCTCACACTGGCTAACACAAGTCCTCATTAATACTACTATGCCACTAAAGCTCATAAATTCCTTATTATATTCATAATAGAATATTAATTTCATATTATATCTTTTTATTAATTCCCAAAATTTAACTCTTCACACAGACTATAGACAATCCAAAATATATTAGGCTATCCAGTAATTTTCTCACTAATTCTGTAGTAAACAGTTTTCCACCAGCTGTGTTCTCTCTTGTTTTACCACTGTTGCAAGACAAATATTTAGTTTTGTTATATAGTCTTTTTCTCTCTCTTGGAGCGTAAGATACCTATACAAGAGCCAAGTAGCTCTGTTTCTGCAAATAAAATGCAGTGACTGAAGCATTGATTCTGTTGTGAAGGTGAATCCCACATTTAATAGCATATTTTCCACATCTAATATTATGAAAAGCTGAGAAAATAGCAGTGAATCATAAAGGTTACTGATGGAGAGACACATTAAATGACTTCACTCATATAAAAAATGTGCTGGTTCAGTTTCTACCACACAATTCTCCTTTCTTTTCTCTCCACAGATCTCTCCTTGCTTGTGGAGAGTTGCATCTTAGCATAAAGTTATGAATGTAGTGAAAAATTTTAATTCTTATTCATATATACATGTCTGAAAAAAGAAACACGATTCCGTTTATCTTTAGCAGAGGCTTCTAACTCCACTGTGAAATCAGCATGTAATGATATGAGGGAATTCACAGATTTTTAAACAAAATTGGAAGCCAATTTAGATAGGCATTAGGAAGTACTCTCTACTGTAGTTACACCATTATGCAGAGAAGAATGTAACATTTATTGGGTGGGAGAGAAACTAAGCAAAAGGAACCTTGATTTTGTAGTCTAGTGCCAGAGAGACTGCCTTGGGATGGAAAAGTGCTTTTGTCTGGTATGTTCTTCCACTTTTCCATATGAATTTTATTCAGTAACTTTTAAATGCAAATGCAAAAGAGTCCTTGAGGAGTAGGAGGATTCCCTTAACTGAGAATCTAGCATGTACAGTACTAAAGAGTTGTTAAAATATATGCGCAGCACCAAAAGGTGTCACAAATGTTCCATTGAAATGAAATCAGTGGATTCAGTGCACACCAGGCTTACAGAGGTCAATTAAACTGGTAAGTAGGCTTTCAGGTCTGAGTTCTGCATGCCATTGTAAGAGATGTAGTCATAGATCACTCAGTTATGTTGTGTGTATGTTAGACAATGAGAGCACAGGAAGTACCATATTCATGCAGAGCAGCTGCATGGAGGTAGAAAATCAGGACCTCTGTGAATACTTAGAAGTGGTGAGTTCTAATATTTTGGACTCATACAAACCTAAACTTGGCCAGTCCAAGCTACCCCTAAGTAACCTATAAAGCAACAAGATGAAGTAGAAACAAACAAACAAACAAGTTGAAGATGACAGAAAGAAAGAAAGAAAGAAAGAAAGAAAGAAAGAAAGAAAGAAAGAAAGAAAGAAAGAAAGAAAGAAAGAAAGAAAGAAAGAAAAAGAAAGAAAGAAAAAGAAAAAAAAAGAAAATCTATTAAAAACCCCAAAGCAAACTAGAGAGGATATTCTTTAAATATTCCCAAACTTGGTATTATCTTATTAAGCAGGAACAAATTACTTAATTAATGGATGGAGTTAATATTAAACAATGATAATATTTAATGATTTTTTAATAGAAAATTATAATTTATAGCATTTTCACTTCATCATATAAAATCACCTACCTTTCAGAATGAATTTTTTTTCTAAGGAAGCATAGATTCCGAATCTGTAAACTTCCTAAACTATCTCAGATTACTCCTCAGTTCTGCTTAGCTGATGAATTGTGCTGTGGAAGTGTTAATTCACTTCCAGGACTTCTTTTGGAGAAAATACTTAGAGCATTTTAGAGCAAAACTCCTGTGTAATACTGATGGCAACTAAGTGCAAAGACTGCTTTCAGCATTCTGTATATCTCAAAAAACACTGTTCCATGAAGCTTTTTAACACTATCCCAGTAGTCTTCAAACACCATCTCATGCCCTTCTGCTACATTGTCTGGTAAATGGATATTTTGTAGTTTTTAAAGAATCTACCGTAATGAAGTGCAACACAGCCTTCACAGAATTCCAGAAAGCTTCAGCTGCAATAAAAACAGCCCCAAGAAATAACAGCCAAGCTTTCTCAGAAGGCCAACAAGGCCATTCTATTTAATTCACAGGAATACTTTGTAAGTACTGGATATTGTGGGTGTGGCAGCCTGCTGTCAAGGTAGTGGTTACAAATCTCTCTGCACTAGCTGACCTTGGAAACCAGAATCCTTAACCATGTTTAGATGCGTAGATGTAACCATTGCTTGTTATCCATTTAGTGCGGAGGAACGTGTGTGTGTGGTCTTGTCACTGCCTGGGGCTGCTTTTGTGATTTGATGCTGAGGCTGGGATGAGTGCTACACTTCTGTACATTTAACTCAGGTAATGCACCTCCTGCTGCTAAGACTGCACTTCTGAAGATCCTTGGGTAACTTGCACCAGGTTGTTGACTTAAATGTTAGCACTGGGAAAAAGAGGAGGCTGTAGGACAATATAGACACAAAATAAATAGATACAAGATGTCTGTGAATAAATTTAGGTCACACAGAGTTAAGGTCAATCAGAGAAATGAGTTTCTGAAAATCTCTCTGTGAGAAATAGAGGATAAAAAGTACAAAAATTGAAGAAAGCTCAATGAATTACTTTAAAAGATTATATGCCCTGATTTTGTGCAGTAGCAAAAGTCTGTACCGAATGAGTATAAGTTCCTTTGCAACTTACATACAATAGTGCCTTGCATATTTCTTTTTTAAATATTTAACAAGAAAGAAAATGTAGAGAGCTGCATGAGCTACAGAACAATTTCGCAACTCATTGATTAGAACAGTCTTGCACTTTGTCCTTCTGAGATTCAAAACACTGATAGAAGAGCTCAAAGTTAAAATAAAATTGCCTTATTCATATGAATAATTCCATATTCAGAAGTCCTCCTGAGGATTATTAGAAGAAAATAGGAACATCATTATGACCCATGTTAAAACGGAGATGATAGATGATGGATTAAACAGAGGAGAGAGGTCAGAAGTGAAAAGTGAGAACTTGGAGTCATTTACATTAAAATAGTTGGAAACTTGTATATGGAGGAAATTATGCAGAAATATCTCATCAGGAGAGAAAAGTAGAGGGTCACAAATTGGAAGAGAATCAAGTGAGAGAGATGTTATGTGACTTAAAGTATAAAAGCTCTACCTCTGTGAGACTATGAGCTCAGACCTCTTCGTTATAAGAGGCAGGTTTTCTTTTGCATCATCTTTTATCTGCCTGTGTATCCTAGGTTACAGATTCTTTTTCTTCAAGAAAATATTATCCTCTACACTGGCATACAATTTTTTTGGGCTTTGGCTATCTCATCCATGGTGTGATAAATAAAAAGTGTTGCCATCTGAACCAGTGTGGTCTTGCTTGCAGAGGGAACTGCTAGAAATTTGAAGAGGGATGGTACAGAGAGTAATTCTTAGAACAGTGAGACTAGGTTTATTTGTTAGTTATGCAACAGTCATACAATTATCAAAAAAAGAAGGAAAACATATTGGATAATGAAAACACTGGAGAAAAGTTTTCAAAGTGAGATTTTTACATGCTTGAAAAGCACTGCACACAAAACTGCTCAAGTGCAAGATTCACTGTGAATCGATTCAATAGGAGAGTTTGTACAGTATTGCATCCATAAAGCATATCATCCATGACATAAATACAAATATTAAGTGAAATGCATTTAGGTAGGTAGGAATGCCAGCATTCAAATGACTATAAAATTAGATTGAGTAAAAAATAAAGGAAACCTTACAAGCAAGCCTAATATGAAAATTCCCTATGGGTAAGAGTAAATATGAGAGACAGTGAAATTTCAGAAATGTTCTGATCCAACAAAACTTCGGGAAAAATTCATCATAGATAGAGTTTAATACTCGACACAAGCTGATATTTTCAGCATATATAAAATATACTTGCACCAGCTTAAAAAAAAGTTATTCTAATATAACTAACCTAAATTGCAGAACTGGCACAATGTACTTAAAAAAAAAAGTGAAACTTATAGAAAAATAAGTATAAGCTGTATTGTGTTTGTGCAACATGCTTTTAAGGGCAGGGAGACAGTGGTTGTGGTGGTGTCTGTGTGCGCTACAGCAGGGGTGGCTTCTGTGAGAAGATGCCAGAAGCTTCCCTTGTGTCAAATAGAGCCCATGCCAGCTGGCTCCAGGATGGATACACTGCTGGCCAAGGACAAGCCCATCAGGGACCGTGGTAAGGCCTCCGGGATAACAGATTTAAGAAGGCAGGGTGCAACAGCAGTAGAAATCAGAGATAAGAGTGAGAATATGTGAAAGGAAAACACCTGGAGACTCCAAGATCAGTGAAACAGGAGGGAGAGGAGGTGCTCCAGGCACCAGAGCAGAGTCCCTTGCAGTCAGTGGTGAAGACCATGGTAAAGCAGCTGTCCCCCTGCAGCTCATGGAAGTCCATAGTGGATCAGAGATCCACCTGCAGACCATGGAGGACCTCACTCTGGAGCAAATTCATGCCCAAAAGTGTTTCTGATCCCGTGGAGGGTTTGTGCTGGAGCTGGTTTCTAGTAGGAACTGTGGACCCATGGAGTGAGGACTCCATGCTGGAGCAGGTTTGCTGGCAGGACTTGTGACCCTGCAGGAAACCCACGATGGAGCAGTCTGTTCCTGAAGAGCTGCACCTATGGAAAGGCACCTGGAGCAGTTCATGTAGAACTGCAGCCCTATGGAAGGACTTATATTGGAGGAGTTCATGGAGAGATCCCATGCTGGAGCAGGGCAGGAGTGTGAGGAGTCCTCACCCTGAAGCGGAAGGAACAGTAGAAACGTGTGATGAACTGACTGCAGCACCCAGTCAAGTCCCCCTGCACCACTGCATGGGAGTACACAGGGAAAACTGGGAGTGATGTTAAGCTTGTGAAGAAGGAAGGAGTGGAGGGAAGGTGTTTTTTATGATTTTTATTTCTCATTATCCCACTTTAATAATAAATTAATTTCCCATGTTGAGGCTGGTTCGACAGTGACAGTAATCAGTGAGTGATGTTTTCCTGTCCTTGTCTTGGCCTATGAGCATTTTGTTATATTTCTTCTCCCCAGTCCAGTTGAGGACGAGGAGTGATAGAACAGCTTTAGTGGGCACCTAGCATCCAGGGTCATCCCACCACATAAACACAAATCTTTATGTGCATATGTATATCTCTTCTCGTCCAATAGGTACATCCCAAAGGAAAAGTTGTTATCAGGATCTTTCATTAGACTGCCACAATTTCTCATATCATACTTAGGCCTTCACCATCACCCTCAGCTAGAATGTTTTGTTTTCTCTTGTTCTCTACCAAATAAATGTGTGATTTTCATAGGTCATGTAAAAGCTTGGTAAGTTGTGCACATCTCCTGAGGGGACAAAGTCAGCTTTTCAAAGCCATCATGGAAAGAAAACAAATATTGGAGTCCCTTCACAGACAAGCCTTCATTACTACTGTTTGACCTTAAAAAAGCCCAAACCAGTTAGTCTCTCAGCTCCTCAGAAGAATCACATACCTCCTGTCTCTTCTTAGATCTCTCATTGACTCTGTATTTACAGACATTATTTCTCAGTACTTTGATCCCTGTGTCCTGAGTTCAAAAATCCCCCATATAGCAGATCTTGCTCTCTTCAGTTTTATTTCAGACAAGTGGGGTTTGCCTTTGGCATTACTACAGAAAGCATTGAAAGAATAAACATCCCGTTACTGGAATGAGGAACCATACTACCTTTAATACATTTTCTGATTTTATATGTTTGGGTATTATCATTTCTGTGACACCAGGAAGAGATAAAGAGAAGCTTTCCCTTTCCTTCTTATTCCCAGAAAACAATGTGAGTGCTCACAACATTTTATCTAATCCTTAAACTTCTGCTAACTTCTATCCTTCTGAGGTTTCCTACTGTTCTACTGCATTAAGAGAGAGAGATCCTTTTACAGCTTAGCTCCCACCTACATAGACATTGACACTGTGGAAAAAAAAACAACACTGGGAAACCAGAAAGCCCCCTCATCATTTCCTTATCAGACAGGACTACCCTCCTTGCAAGCACTTGAAAGCTGTGTCTAAACAGAGAAAACACAATCAGATAAAATAATATGAGTATTAGTTAAAGTTATTACAGAAAAGGACTTAGGATTTTGGAAGCAAGTAAGCTAAAAATATTTCCATGACCACATTTTTTCTTATCAACGAAACAGAAGACAGAAGGTATTTGGTAGTATCTGCCAATTTTACTGATGGTCGTTTTTCTAGACAACCGCGCTGCACAAAATTGCCCAGCAGGCAATTGCGTGTTCCATTGCGTGCGGGATCCCTAAATGATCCGTGTTCAATTATACAATGAGGGATTTTATTTTACACCTCATGGAGCTCCAGAAAGAGAGTACTGAATAGCAGAAACTCCCTATGTCTTTGAAATTTTCCTGGTCATTCTAGTACATGTTAAAATTTGTCCAAATTTATTGGCTCAGGTATCACACATTAGGTGTCTAGATCCTTTATTTCAGTTTGCCCATTAGTGTTGTTGCAGTTCTAAACTCTCCCTTACATGGAAGTTTTTGGCAGCTTTGTCAGAATGCTGCCTCTTAACATGCCTGTACAAGGTGAGCCAGGAACACCTGGAATCCATGAAGAATCTTGCTTCCTTAAAAATATTGTAATTGATAAGATAAAAACCAATTTTCCTCTGGGAACCTCTTTGGAAGACCTACTGTTGAAAACATAAGCTCATACAATAACTTTATGTAATGGGTATCATCAGGGGAATTGGAGTAGGTCAGTTTGCCAAGAGAGCTCTCTGTACCGAATTTTCTAATTTCATCATCAAATGGACTGCAGAGCAGAAATTGATTTTGTGCTTGCATTTTCCTTTCTGATCTTTTGGCCCTGGCTTTTACATACGTACTTTCAAAATAAATGCTAAGCACTATGCATTGGCAGCTTTAGATTACTGCAGTATCTCCAAATTAGTCTGTCTTGCAGAAAGACTAGGCAAGCAATTCCTAAATAAGGTGTTGTGTTTTAATTCCAGCTGGCAACTAAGCACCACCGAGCAGCTCGATCATGCCCTTCTCACCCCACCCCCTGGTCTCTGCTTGGATGTGGGAGAGAGAAAAGTGACAAAACCCGTGGGTTGAGATAAAGCCAGTTTAATAGGTAAAGCAAAAGCCATGCAAAAATCCAATGCAAAACAAGGAATTAATTCACTGCTTTCCATGGACAGGCAGGTGTTCAGCCATCTCCAGGAGAGCAGGAGTCCACCAGGAGTAACCATTACCTAGGAAGACAAACACCACCACTCCAAACAGACCCCCTTCCTCCTCCTTCCCCCAGCTTTATATACTGAGTCTGTGGAGTAACTACAGATCTGGAGATCTGTTAGCTTAGTTCCTGGAAAAATTATGGGTAAGGTTATATGGGCTACTCTTGAAAAGCATTTAAAGAATAGTGCCATCATTAGTCCTGGTCAACATGGGTTCACAAAGGAGAAGTCCTGTTTAACTGATTTGATATCCCTGTGTCACCCACGTAGTGGGAGGAAGGGAAGGCAGTGGAAGTAGTCTTTATGGATTTTAGTAGGGTTTTGATATTATCCCTCATAGCATCCTTCTGGACACACCAGTCAGCTATGGGATGGGTGGGTTCACAGTGCACTGGGTGAAGAACTGGCTGAAGTAAAAACCTGTAGAACACAAATATAAACTGATAGAGCAGTGGCTGTAAAGCAACCCTCCAGAATGGGAGCTGGGGATGCCGGTCAATAGGAGGTTCACTAGGCGTCAGTGTTTCCTGGCAGCCCAGACTGCAAATCACATCCTGGGGTGCATCGAATGCAGCGTCACCAGCCAGTCAAAAGAGATGATAATCCTGCTGTATTCAATTATTGTGCAGCCTCACCTTGTGTGCAGTTCTGGATCCCAGAATTTAAGTAGGATGTGAAGGTGTTTGAACACATTCAGGGAAGGGCAACAAAGCTGGTGAAAGGGCTGGAAGGAATGTCCTGTGGAGCAGCTTATGGCTTTGGGCTTGTCTAGTTTGGAGAAAAGAAGGCTGAGGGTCAGCCTCATTGCTCTCTACAGCTTCCTGAGGAGGAAGTTGTATAGGAGAGCGAGGTGCTGATCTCTTCTCCCTGGTACCTAGTAATGGGACATGTTGAATGGTTTAAAGCTGCAGCAGGGAAGGTTCAAACTGGATATAATGAAACATTTCTTTAACAAGTGGTGGTCTAACACTGGAATTAGTTCCCTAGAGAGGTGGTTGATATCCCAAGTCTATTTAAGAAGCATTTGGACAATACCCTTAATAACATGGTTTAACTTGGTCAGCCCTGAACTGGTCATGCAATTGGACTAGATAATCCTTGTATGTCCCTTTCAACTGAAATAGTTCTATTCTGTTCTATTTATTCTATCTAAGGCTACATCTCTACAGTTTTAGGCTAATGCTTTATGTTGGTGAAGACTGATCACTGCATAAGCTGTTGCCTGGGCAACAAGCATGAGCAAAAATAATAGCTGTCTCTGAAGTAAAGACTCACTGCACTTCAGTAAAACTCCCCAGTGTAGTTTGCTTCTCCTTAATCTCTAAGCTCAGAGCATAGAATCCAAAGCATGTGAGCAGTCTCTGAATGATTTGCTTATTTTCAAACGGCTGAACCCGTGATATAAGCAGTTCTGGAATAAATAGTATATTCTCTTGAAGTTTAGATTTAGAGAAAGTTTGGTGAGGGATATTCACATATGATGAAAAATCTGTTTTGCTGTTACTCACTTGATATATGGGGTTTTTTTTTCCTATGGCTTTGCTATGAATAGTACAACCAGTTGCATTACAAATGCCTAGAATAGAAAAAACATTCCCTTTCCACTCATTATGGAATATTTAGAACAGGATCCATTGGCATTAACTTATGTATTTAAATGCTAGGGTTTGGACAGAGCTTGAGACTACAGGCTTGTAAGTTTAGTCATGGGATCCAGTTTGCTAATGCTGGCAACTCACTGATTCAGAAAGTTATACATGTGACAAACTGTAGATATTTACCTTAAACTGAGATATCAGATCCCAACACTGTTAATCAGAGCTTAGTTTCTCAGAAGCAAACATAAGTATCAAATGTCATTGGAAACTCCTTAGGGTATTTGAGACATTTTCATTAGGCTAGACCTGCAGCTGATCTCTGCTCTTACAGGTTGGTAACTGGAACTCAGGCAAGATAGTATTCTATGTCAAACTACACTGAAAACTAAGGAAATTTAGGGAATTTTGACAATTCATCTAAGACCTACATCGTTGATGGAGGCTTAAACATTTATATTCAGACACTTACAGTTAGACATTTGGAGTCTGGAGTTTGAACCCATGTTAAAAGTTTGTGTCATTCTTGCTCCAAAACATTCTGTACTTTCTAGTTCTTCTGCAACTTTTTATGACAACAAGTAAATTAATAAAAAAATGTGTGGGTGTGGGTTTTTCATTTATTTGTTTAATTCTTGATCTGATTTGCAAGTGAATTTTTATTTCTCTGTTCTGGTTTTGGCCAAGGACAGGGTTAATTTTTCGCAGTAGCCGTGAGGGGGGCAGAGCCTGGATCTGCGTGGGCACGGCCAAGACCCTAATGTTATTCCATACCATCTTATGTTATTGCCTGGGGCAGGGGACTGTCTTGCTTCCTAGAAGAAGGGTGTCCCTTTCCAGATGGGGAGGAAGCATGGCAGGAATAGGGTCCGTCCACCACTGTTTCATTGTCCTGAGCTTGGTGAGCATCTTACGTGTAAATCACCCTCTCTTTTACTTTTCATTTTCTTATCTTGTTGCTGTTTCCATTAAAATTGTTCTTATTTCAACCTGTGATTTTCACCTTTTTGTCCAGTTCTCAACTCCAACCTCCAAGCAAGAAGGGAGAGGAGAAGAGGGAGAGCGAGTGAGCTGCATCTGGTTTGGGAAAGTCTCAGTGAGGGCACTGAACTGGGGAGTACCAGTCCTAAACTGCAACATTCTCCCATGTACTAAAAAAATAATCTCTTAACTTAAACAGTCTAAATTCATTTTGAATTGAGATAATAATATCCTTCACAGATAGCTGGCCAGAATGGAACAATCATATAAATATATGTCTGTACCCAAGTCCAAATCAGATCTGTTAAGTTTAAGGTCAATGGATTACACTTTCGGTTTTCCTCATATCCCTATGTGATTGTTTTGCTTGCATCCACAACCCTAGATGCCTAGATTCTTATTTCACAATCCTGATAGGGTTACTAGAGAGGTTTCATATCACATCCACCTAGAAGGCAAAACTCCCCTTGCTGTAGAAGACTTGTAAGGTGGTTCAACCATTTAACCTGTATAGATTCAGCACAATACTCCAAACACAGAATGACTTTCTGTTTGTGCCTTCTCTTGCTAATCTCTACTCAAGCACTGTAATGCTGTTTAGAGAGAAATACATTAACATATGTAGAAATTGTTCAAGGAGGGGAGTATTGCATTACTCAAGGTCTAAACGTGGGCTGCAAGACAAAGAGGTAACCCTTCTCACTCTCCTTTAGCTTTCTTATAGTTTCTTGTTTCTGCTGTCTTCCTTGCATCAGAATATGCCATAAAAATTATTTCTAGCAGAAGCAGTACTCAAATGTTTGTTTCAGTGAAAGGCTCCAAGACCCAAACAGCTTTCTGCATTTTCTGAGACACAACCTTTTTTTATGAAAAGGACTTCTGTTTTCCAATTCATCTCAATGGATACTTTTGAAAACCAATTAAAACATAATAACATATCCAAAAAGTCTGTGGTCTATTAAATGGTACCAGCAGTCTTTTAAGAATGTGTTTGAGAATTTAGGATATAAGTTAACACCACCATTAGCATGAAATTAATGCTCATTTCCCCTAATGAAGAGCTCTGCAATTTATATCAGTTTTCATTAATCTCTTAAATTTGTTATAATAAATCTCTTTCCAACCCATTATTGTACCTTAAATTCTCCGTTTAGTTATCTACAATAGATTTGAAAATAAAATGCATTCTTATTTTTTTAAATTTATTCTTTTTTACTGTTGTTTTGGCTACTATACAAAGAATGAAAGAACTTTGTTTTCTGTTTAAATTCTTAAAACAGCACCACTCCAAATGACTTGAATTGATGATACAGCAACTGTAGAAAAGGAAATAAATGGGGGAAAAAAGCAGAATCACCTTCTAGTGCTGTTAGTTAGCTTACTTTATCAAAGCTGCTTTGCTTTCTTGTCCTTATTGCATTCAGTTTCCCCTTTGTTGCTTTTCTCTTCATCTGTGCATTTGAAAATCTTTGTTATTGTAAGCTCACTGTTCTTTCAGCAGACAGCTGGCATTAATAGCGACATCATAACATTCTAGGTGTCACAATTCTCAAAATAAAGGAGTAGCAAAAGGAATTGCCAGCAGCCCTTTACGTATCTCAACTTTGTATAGAGTACTTTGGCAAGAAAAAAAAAACCACTTCTGCCCGGTGCTAATCTGATCAGAAAAAAAAATCATTTTCAAGTTGTGTAATGGTTTCATGGATGTCAACATTATTTTATTATCTTGATAGTGAAACTTGGAAGCTAATCACTCTACAAACATTTTGTAATTTTTTTTTTTAATTTGCTTTGGGGCTTCACTTTTATTTTCATTATTATTGTCAGTGTTCCAAGCCTTGAAATTTTTGGGACACATGTTAGACCCGTACAACATTATATACAATTATATATAATACAACTTTCTGTTCTTAATTACATTTGTTTGAATATAAAACATAGCAATAATTTGTGGGTTTTCATTCTGTTTGCATACTTTGGTTTTATTTCTTTGACTGAGATTTATTCACTCTTGAAATTCTAACAAGTTTTCTCCTACGGCAGAGGCAAACAGCCAGAAACAAAGAAATAAAATATCACTTCCAAAGCTACCTGTGATATTTTTAGGCAAAGCAAAGCATTTGCAGTTTAATTAGCAAAATGATCTTTTGTAGAAACCAGCAATGTAGAGTTTGCAAGCTAGAGTGACAAGGTAGAATTGGGGAGACATTTAGTAAATTATAGCTTTATGTAGGTAAAGTAATTTATAGCTTTTGATGTTATTTTCTTCATTTCAAAGAGATTAATAGAGTCACTTGGATTGCTACACAATATTTGTTCTGAAAGCATGGCTATTACAGCACTTAACATTCTATTTATCAAATACTAGTCACCTTTAAATAAGAAGACCCATGAAGACATGAGTGGTTATATGGAGAAACCAAGGCTGGGCTTTCTTTAAAAATAAGACAAAACATATGGTTCTCTACCTGTCAATTATGCCATCTTGAACCTAATTCATATTGTTATTTCTTCTGGACACTTCAAAGAGACTTTTTTCTTTTTTTCCTGCTTTCTATATTAAAATTGACTGATCTTACTTAGACTAGATATCCTGGAAAAAAAAGCAAGTTGTAGATATTGTCCTAGTGCCTGCTGCTGCTGCAGTTGCTGCTGCTGCTGCAATTACTGCTGCAGTTTGGCTTTTAGCCAGCAGCACTTCTTGGAGGCTGCATTGAAGGCCCATTGCCATGGGCATCGTAAGATGATCTACTAAGTGGAATAAGTGGTTCACTAAGTGGACTTTTGGTCATCCTTAGGCATTCTGTGAAGGTAGGGTGAGGCCAGACTTCATCAAGGACTTTGTAAAAATACTTTAAAACAAACTAGTAAAACACCAAGACATGTTCTTCCAAACTGTGAAACACGGCATGACCTTATTAACAAAAGCTTCCACCTATTATCTAAAAAAACCATAGCTAGAAAACTCCTAACTAAAAGAGAATACATGAGAAAAATTAGTGCGGACAAAAAAAAAGAAAATAAAGGGCAGGGGAAAAAAGCAATAGTTCTACTAATATCATGGCAAACCATCCTGGCATCATAACAGATATAATAATTTTGTTTGTGTGGTCACAGATTTACTTATCTTTTTTGGCACTACTCATAACCTCAAATCTTATATTCGGTAAGCTATTTTCCTCTCTTCTGCTTTCTCAGCTATGTCTGTTTCTGTTTCAAATGTCTCAAAAGATAAGGCTTCAAGTAACTTATTTTACTGGAAAGTGCTCTACAAGGTCAAATGGAAGGGGTGGAAAGGATATTCACTTCTTAACAAGCTGCCGTCCGACATAGCTGATATATGAACATTGTTCAGGCAGTTAATTGTTAAAGAGATTAAAAGTCTTTGAGTTCCACATATAATCAGTCCAAATTGCAGATTTACAACCCCGTCGAATATTCCATCTGCAAGGCTAAACTGGTACCTTTTATCTGTCATAGAGAGATGTCGCTTTTTCTAATGATAAGAAAATGCGTTTGTAAACACTTTGAGACATTATTATCTCAAAGTCCAACTTCAGCCCCCAAGTTGATTCAATATCCCCAGAGCAGCAAGAAGAATCAACATATTTTTGCAAACAAAACTGGAGAAAAATGCAGATAAATAAAGATCAACAAAGTATTTTTGTATAATAATAATAATGCATTAAAATTACTTCTGCAAAATAACTTCCTGAATACCTCTTTCAGAATTTAGATTAATTCCTTGGATCATCAGCATTTGCTAAAATTAGACTCAAATCTTTTATTTCTATATCTAATTGCAACATATTTTCTGTCTTGTTCTGCTGATGTTAATATTCTTAAATACTTTAATTTCCTATTTTACATTTAACTATTCCAATGACTGTGTTGGATTAGCGTAAATTCTAAGTACATAATAAACCTACTTTTTGTTTATTTATAGACTATAATTACCTCTTGCAAAACTGTGAAAAAAGATATTGGAAAGTAGAGCTATCTCTACAACCTATTAATTTCGAGGATATGGGAAGCTCAGAGCACTCCCACTCCTTCCTATTCATTACCCCTTTAGGCAGCCAAAATTCCATGTCCCACATGAACAAGTCAGTGGTGAACTGAAATGTAATTCAATTTGGTACTTTAAAATAACTTTCTGCACATTCGATCACGATTTTTATAGAACTCTTAAGTGTTTCCAAAAATTTAGTAGCAATAACAAGTGAGTCAACATATTAAGCAAAAAAGTAAGATGAAATAAAAAGAGATGCATAAAATATTATGTAAAACTTAATTGCTTGAATTATTTTTTCCAAAACATATCACTAATAAAGACATGATGCTATTGAAAAAAAAAAAATACTCAGCATGTATGAAATCCTAAGTAGGAATTTCTAGCTTTTACTTTACGGTGTAATTTGAAATGTTTTCTGTGAAATCTAAGGATTCAGAAGAAGCAAAAAGTGAAATTTTTTTCTAAGAAAAAATTTAAATGTTACCATGATATACAATAAACAATAACAATCTTATACCAACATACAAACAGTGCAAAGAACTACTATTTATTAATATATTGTTAGAGAATCCAAGGACTGAATATCAACAGCCTTAATCATCCTAGTTCAGTGAGAGGTAGGCAGAATTCTAGCTCCAGTACGTTAATAAAATAGTCATAATTTCTTGAGAATCGTTTTAATTGTTGGAATACAGAAAAAGCACAAACCTAAAAAGTTAAAGTTGCAAAATAATTTTTAAAAATTTTGGGGTCAAGGAAGTCTCAGAAAGTTGCAAGACTAGAACAAGTCAACAGTATCAGAGAAGAAGGTATTGTCCACTAAAAAAAAATATCAGGAGAAACTATGTATTGATCCTTTAAGATCTAACTTACTATTCTATTGTTTCAAAACAATTCATATTTTTTGAGGAAAGGTGGTTTAAGACAGAAACTAAGAAGTAGCTCAGTAGAAACCAAACTGCAGTGAATATATTTTAAAAGTTTTAAATAATATGCTTCCACAAAACCAAGACTGTAAGTGTAGAGTTACTTCAGAAGATTAGTCAGCCCACGATGCATTGCAGGTTCTCCAGTCCTGCTTGCCGAACAAATAGCGGTCGTTAATGAACTTGTCAACATCTACTATGTGAAAACGCAATTAAGTCCTGTGAACAAAATGTTACCAAATTAAATAGTTGTATTAGCTGGGTGTCTTAAGTTAATATCTTAATTATCCTGGAATATGACTCTCCCAGAAAATTGTTGTGTTTTGTAAATATAAATAGAAATGCTTTCAACACAGAAGCCACAGATTAGCTTTCTAACACTTGAAATATTATTTCAGTAATATGTTTTCGAAAGAGGCATCAGATGTTGTCGTGGTTTAAGCCCAGTTAGAAATCAAGCACCACACAGCTGCTTGCTCAATCCTTTCCTGTCTCCCCCCACTCCGTGGGGATGGGGAAGAGGATTGAAATAAAGCTTGAATGTTAAGGTAAGAACAGTTTAATAATTGAAAAAAGGCTCAAATACAATCATAATGGTAAATAATAATAATAATGACAATAAAAAGGAAACAAACAAATAATAAAAAGGAAACGAGTGATGAGCAGTCCACCACCTGCTGACTGATGCCAGTCTCTGCTTCTCAAACACAGGCTGGCCATGCTTATGGGTAACTTCCCCCAATTCCTATACTGGACATGATCTTCTGTGATGTGGAATATCCCTCTGGGCAGTTCAGGTCACCTGTCCCAGCTATGTTCCCTCCAGTTTCTTTTGCATAGCTCCTCACTGGCAGAGCATGAGACAAGGAGGGGAAAAAGTCCTTGACTTAGGTTAAACAAAACTTGGCAAAACACAAAACATCAGTACCATTCTCATTCCAAATCCAAAACATAAACAGCACTGTAACAACTACTGAGAAGAAATTAACTCTGCCTTAGCTGTAACTAGAACAGAGGTGTAACATGTTTTTTGGGTTCCAAAAGACTTGTATTTCCAAGGCTTCCCTTTTATTTTGCACCATAATAGCAAATATAAGGCCACAAGGCATTTCTAAGATTGGACAGAATCCACGTATATTTTATTAAAATTACATTTGAGTCCGTTTTTGATTTCTCATTTGGATCCAGCAACTGTTTTGTCCAAGGCGCTACTATAAATCTGCGGCATTACCAGGAACATACCATATTCCACAAGCTTTCCCAGTTCCAGCTTTATCACAAGTATGTCCCTTTGCTGTATTACAGTGTAACTTTCTCCATGTCTGATTCAAAGTAGAATGTCAGAGGGAGGCATAAACTCTCTTTTTATAAAAGGCGTATCTGTTTCGATTAACTTCTACGAGCTCTGATATGATTGCAATATGTGGGGATTACGGCCACACTACAATCTAACGCAAACAGCAATGTTTCTTTCTTATATTCTCACTCCTCTGCTCTGGCTGAAGTTGTGCAGGGATTTTTTCCCCTTCTTGAATCTGTTATCCCAGAGGCACTGCCCCTGTTGCTGATGGGCTCAGCCTTTGCCAGGAGCAGGTATGTCTTGGAGCCGGCTGGCATTGGCTCTCCTGGACACGGGGGCTGGCAGCTCCTCACAGTGGCCACCCCTGCAACAAGCAGCATCCCCCTCTCCTACCCTGTTGCTACCACAACTTTGCCATGTAAACCTAACACACAGGAAATGTAAAAGATCTACCTCCTTCTACAGCAATCTGCAGCAATCTACAGCAGTCCTGTAAAACTTCTCAGATGACTGATTATTTTGTTAATCAGGCCAGCATGAGATCCTCAAATTAACTGCTTGGATGCTGCCTTATACAGTGGGTATATTTGCCCCACACATGCCTACAACTCTGATTGTGGGTATGCACAACATCTCTAAAATGACAAGTTTAGAACATTTTTTAGCTCTTTTGAATAAACTAAATAAAAAAAAGTCACCAGGCTTCTTTACCTGCTATATCATCTGTCTAGGCTCTGCAAACATGCCCTAAGTGTGCTGCCGGCATGCAGCAATGAAAATATAAACATGTGGGAAAGCATGTTCAGTTAAAAAGAGACAGTACCTCATTGGAGTACACTGTCCACACCCTCAGTGTCCAAAGAGGCTTTAATTGCCCTGACTGAACTCAGTGTGAGGCCTTTACCCACTCCAATGGTAGTCACAATGTGAAATTCAATTTCTTATAACCTGAGGTGTCCAGCTTAGTTGCAAATATCTACATTTGAGCTGATTCACACAGCTTTTTTTAATAATCAGAAAAAGTCTGGAGTATGATTCAGTTGCTTAAACACAATGCTTTGTGTCATTTGAGACGTCCTGGAGGATTCCAGAGTTTCTTTCTGCTTCTGAAAAGCATGAGACCTCTGTAAATCCAATGATAGCTACTGTCTCTGTGCAGATGCATGTGGTAACTTAAAGAATTGGAACTTATACTGCACATGCCAAATACTGTTCTACAGCATGCCAAATCCTGTTCTACATGTTTGGCAAAATGTATACTTTTTTATCATGGCTTTAAGTGTTTATTTTCCATAAGAAATTAAAATATTTACCCCTAGGTGGCCAGTCTATGACATGGAGACATGCCTATAGTTTCTTCAATTACTTAAATAACCGTGTCTTTTTAATTGCAAAGAGTTCAAGACGTCAGGTAAAAAAAATAGCAATTCTATTTCCCTTGTGTTCTTGTCTTAAATAATTTTGGTAGCTATTCTCAGCACAAAACTGCCATGTTTTAAATAGTCCTGTCATATCATGTATCATATAGGTATCTTTCATGCTTAAATGCAAATTCACATGTACTTCAAAGGTCATTATTAAGATATGAACATGTGAGAATTTGTATCAGTACCTTCATATACATCTTCTGGTCCAGACTTCAGTGATAGAACAAAGCCTTTACCCTGTACAAGCCTCACACTCTGTTGCCTGACATTTAGGTCCCTCTTCTGAAAGGCAAGACTTGTGAACTAGACTCCCTAAAAGTTCATTTTGTCTCACTATGTCTGACTGCTTTAAGTGTTATTTTAATCACCAATACAAATCATACCTTAAAACTGTCAATTGGACACTATACAGTTGTTTCTAGGCTTTTAAAGGTCTGGATTTTAGAGCAGAAGAAAATGACTTGCATCTTGCTGCTGCACTAAGTTAGATTTCAGACATCCCATGAACGTTGCTGAACTGCATCCCTCTTGGCACGGACTCTGGAGACTGGTCAAAGTCGACCAGGCACCGGGTGTCCACCAGTTCTTTTTATTCGTACTCTCTTTATGTGTCTGTATTTTCTAAATTGCTATAGAGATTTTAGCCCCTCTGGGGCTGAAAGTCTTGTAAATACATTTTCTCTTTGAGGTACAGTGTATAACTTGTTTCAAGCTGAGACAGAAATACAAGGAGAAAATTGCTTCTAGCAATATGTTGCCACTTTAGAAACCCTGAAGTGTAGCTTGATTTAGGCCCATCTATACTAAAATGCATCTATACTAAATGCATTAAGAAGGTAGATTTAGCTTTTTTTATTATTTTTCTACTTGAAGCAGATTGAATTTATTCTAGTGGTTCAGGTAAAGGTGAAGATGAAAACAAAAAGTGATTTAAGAAAACAGTTCAAAAATTATCTGTATGATAAGTAGAATTCCAAAAGTATTTGTTTAGGTTCTGAATTCTTTGGAATCAGAAAAAGTATCTCTAACATTAAATAAAGGGTTGACCAACATTTAAAAGTTTTATTCCTTTTTCAATCAATACCTTTTTTTTAATAAATCCGGGTACTTAGAAAAGGGAATAATTTTTCTGTTTCTCTTCATGTACTGAATGTCTTATTCAGACAACACATTGCCAGTTAACAGATTCAGATAGCAATATTCATATCTAGAGAGGCAAAGCAAGTTACAGACCATTCACCAGGGAAAGCTATAGAATGTGACCCAGTGTACCTAATTTCTGAAGTAAAAGTCGAAATATTTGTTGCTGGATTGCCAAATACTTTTAGATGGGGATTTCAAAGTTATCTGGAGCTGTAATTCCACAACTAATTAATCTCTGCAGTGAAAAGAACATAGTTTTCTTCTGCCAAATACAGTGTTCCTGCAGCATCTGATGGTATTGACATTACCAATTACACACCATTCTAACACACTTGTAGTTCACCCATATGTCCAGTAGGCCTCTGTTATACTTGTCCAAATCAATAATTAATCAGGACTGCGTCATTTTCAGTAAAGTTCTCTTTCTTTTCCAAACAGAAAGCAGTAAAGATATGTCAAAATTTATTCTACAATGTATTCTTTGAAATGACACAAAAAAAAATTCAGATTCTTTTGACAGACATGTTTCTCTCTCTGTTTTTAACACTCTGTAGACACTGGTTTTACTACTAGGTCTGAGGTTTAGGATTCCTTTACAGAGCAGATCATGTTTTGACATTTGCAATACTGTAATCAGTCTGCATCTTATCAAATAACAAGTGGCTGAGTATTAGTCAAGTTCAAAGATCGATAAAGCTGGTGAAGGGTCTGGTGTACAGGTTTCATGAGGAGCAGTGGAGGGAGGGAGGTGTTTTTTAGCCTGGAGAAAAGGAGACTCAGGGGGGACCTGATCACTCTGTACCACTACCTGAAGGGAAGTTGTAGCAAGGTGGGGGTCAGTCTCTTCTCCCAAGTAACAAGTGACAGAATGAGAAAAAATTATCTCAGGACATCTATTCCAGACCCAATTAATTGTACTATCCTATTCTACAATTCTGTGATTTTTTTATTCTAACATCTTAGGAATATGAGTAAAATCACATTATTATATCAGAACTTAAAGATATATTATTAATATTAACCCTTAAAGTAATATTTGAAGAAATGTAACTTTTTTCTTTCATTTTTTTTCCCTTTTTTGCTTTATCCAAAATAAATCCAAGACCTGTATGCTTATGATGGAGTGCAAATCCCAGACACAAAAACAAATTCATGTTCAAAACGAAGGTTCATCTCTATTCTAAACATAAAATTCTGATCATCCCAATCACTGTAATATAAAGAGATAAACTAGTGAACTTCAGGTTTTTTTGCTTAAAATCCAAATGTAGATTCTACTTGATACTTATTCTTTTAAAATATATTTTAAAATATTTTATCTTTAATTACATACTTAAATATGTAAGAGTGCAGGTAAAGAAATATTAAATCCTATGAATGTTAAAAATGTGAAGTATTTTTACCTCAATTTTTTTTATTTTTATGATCATAATAGTGATTTCATTTAAAGTTTCGTAGGTTAAACTTGGGTTACTGAATTTATTGAGATAAAGTAGCAATTCCACACTTCACCTTAAATTTTTTCTACTAAACGTAACAGTTCTGTCAGCATGACTACTATCAGTAGGATAGCCTGAATTCCAGAATGATTCCCTGAAATCCGTCTTTGTTATCTGGTAAAGCTGAAAATCTTGTGTTTTCATTTGTTCTTAAGTGTCTGTGTACAGCTGTCTACATTTTAAAAAGATCAGAATTTCAAGTTTTAGCATTTCTTTTTGTTCTATGACAATCGAGAATTTGAATGTAAGAATAACATTTCACATTGGTTGATGTGGAATTTTTTAACAAAGCTGCCAAGGATGACTAAATTAAGTAAAATCAGAGTGAAATCTTGCAGTTTGAGTGATGCATAGCTATAGATAAGATGTGTCTATATAAAATTTCATCAGTTATTTTAACAGGGCAAGGCAATATTCAGAGCAGATGTCATTCTATGAAGCTTTGCACTGCAAAAAAGATTGCAGAATTCTAAAACTGGCATAGAGACATTCAGTCTTATAAAGTGACTGCCTTGTTCCTCTCTCTTTGTTGGCTTACTTTTTTTTTTTTTTACAGTTTTAAACTGTTTGTATCTCAACCCACAAGTTTTCTCACTTTTACCCATCTGATTTGCCCTCCATCTCGTTGTGGGCGGTACTGAGTGAACACTTGTGTGGTGCTTAGTTATTGGCCGTGGTTACACCACATGTGCAAAGCGAAGAAATTGATTACTCCAGAGATCCGTAACATTTAGATTTAAGGGTCAGTAACCTGAATTAGAACAGGGGAAGCTGGCAACAAACAAGGGTGTGTTGAAATTGTCAGCTCAAATAATTCTTTGCAATGAGAAAGGATAGTCTGCTTTCATCGCTAAATACAACTACCTGTAACTAACATTTGAGAGTCTCACCTTTTTGGTAACAGATGTATATTATCTGCATTCATACAGCACCATAAATAAATTATTTTGTTTCAATTTCTTGAACAGTTCAAAGCTATGTAGCATGCATATATCTTTTTTAGTCTTTGAACTTTTTTGAAAGCTATTTCAGACTGTCATTATCTTTCCCTGTCAAAACTGTCAAATTGCATTAAAAATGAAGGAACACATTTCCTTAGAAATGTGGTACTTTTTGTTATGAAAAGGGAACAACTTGACCTTACTAATGGGTCAGCGAGAGCATTAGCAAAGTGTTTTCAGATATGGAAATGTACAGAATATTTGTTATGACCTTTTCAGACTCCAAGTTCATATTATTGATTGAGATCACAAATCAAGAAATACAGAAATTTAATAAAAGTAAGAAAAGAATTGTATCTGTAGCTGAAGTTTTAAAAGAAAGCAAATTGCTTAACCAGCTAAGGTCACCACCTATGTATCTGTATTTGATGAAATGCTAAGTTAACTTTCAGTAGTGAACCACCTGAGTAAATGCTTTTTCAGTTTGCTTTACTATTGAAGTTCCCCTACATTATTAGTGGAAAGCGGACATATGATTAAGACCTTATAAGAGGAAAGTTTTTTTCTTCTTCCAGTCTATAGCTAGAAAAATCATGGAAAGGGCATAGAGTTATTTGGTTTAGTATGCTATAAAATACGTTTTTAATGGAAAAAAAATGAAGAGTATGTCCCTATATTGCTTTGCCATTTTAGACAATGGAGTCTAGTTCATCCTTTAGCGGATGTCAAATATGCAAAAGTTTTGTCTGAAGCATAGCTTTTATTCCATTTCAGACTCATGGAAAGACAAGCAATTAATCATACAAAAAATTAATTTCCAGTCTTTTTGTCTCAGCAGTAAACAATTAATGACTCAGGGTGGTCTTTTAAAACAGATCATGAGCAAGCAAAGTATTTTACTTATGGTGCGTGTTAAAGAGTATGTTATATGCATTTGTTGATATACATACAGACAGACATATATAACACATAGTGTATGTTTTATATATATATATGTACATACACACCCATATGTTATTGGGCAGACCATAACTATGAGAGTAATATCATAGAATCATTAAAGTTGGAAAAGGCCTTTAAGACCATGCAAAGAAAAAGAAAAATGTCATGTTATTGTGCCGGTTTGGCCAAAATCTAGCAATATATCTTCTGAGAGGAAACCAGGTTACAACCACCCTTCCCCCCACAGGGTTCGGGAAAAAAAAAATGTTTTCCTCGAAGGAAAGTGAATGAGATAAGAACTATTTATTTAACAAACACACAGGAAAAGGATAATGATGCTAAATAATGAAATGAAATCTCTCGCTATAGAGAGAAACCTGGGAAGATTTCAGAGTCCTTCTGTAGGTGTGGTCTCTCTCCTCCTCGGAGCTGGGTCGGCGAGGGCCCACCCCTGGGCCTTGGGGAAAAATTCTTTCGATGTGTTTTGATGTTGTTGAGCAGTCCAGAAGAGAAGAAAGGAAAAACCAAAGTCCCAGGAAACAAAAGTTCAACTTTCCGTCTCACACCGGGAAGAGAAAAAAAAAAACCGAAACCGCTGGCGGAAGAAAGCAAGCAGGGTGCTCCCTCCTGCTCCTGCAGCCAGAGAATGCAGAGGAGTGTAATCTCTGTGTCCTTGGGAAACTGTTTTGAAAAGTTCGTTTCGTGTTTTTTTTCCAAGCTCAGTTTAAAGGCACAGAAAAGGCACAAGATTACTTTTTGGGCATAGAGCATGATAGGGGATACACATGATAGAGTCACCCCAAGACAGTTATTAAACTTAAAAAGGAGTTGCTGCTCTGTCTTTTAGTCCAGGTATGAGAAAAAGAAATGGGAGAGGAGTGACTTTTTTCAGAGCTGTAGCTGAGTTAATGCAAGGTAGTCACCCATATTAAGCCTTAATTTGCAAGGTGAAAATGCTCCTGTTGAAGCCTGTGTAAAATACATTGGGCATCTGCAGGGGTGGAGTGGAGCTATTTTCATTCACTGTGTGATTTATACTGAATAAAGAATGACTCTTTCAAATCTGCCATGTATTCCTCCTTGAAGTTCTGACATGCATAACACTAGGATGATGGATAGTCCATTGGCTATGGCTGAATACATTGACAGGCGAAGAAATGCCAAGACAAATTTCAAAATTGCGTCTCCAGTCAGTCTCCTGAGACAAGATCCTGTTCTGAAATTCCATCTTTCTTTTACAATTTTATTTTTTAATAAAATAATTTTATGTTTGTGTATTAAACTTCCAGCATCCCAAAAACAAAATTCCAGATATAATAAAACAATTAACAGACTGCAGGCATGTAAAATATGTTTTGTCTGTGTTTTTCTGCCCCAAAGACTAAAAAGTAAGTATTCTGTAAGCTTGCTAGTCACTGCTTAAGTGTCAGTTCCCTGAAGGAGAGTTTGCAGAGCTATATATACTGCAGTAAGCTCAGAGCTGTTGGACAATTGATAGGAAATTCTCTGAGGACTTCAGTCCCCAAAGCAATTTGTTTTCAAGAGCAAGTATTGTGTGTCTCCTTGTGACAGGGATGGTCATAAGGGATCCTCAAAGCAAATTTTGGGGCAGACAGATAACAACACAATAGCCAAGGTCCAATAGGAGCAATGAGCCTACCTAACCACAATGCTGGTCAAGGTCTGACTCAAGTCACATATGGAACAAACTATCATCATTAGTTGGTATGCAAATCTATAAATTAATTATCTTATTCCATAAACAGTGAACATCCCAGGGCCCACTGAACTTTCCAGCACAGCTGCAGGCCGCATGCCAGGATTTCTCCCTGAGTAGGAACACCTCTCAAGGTTACTCTCTGAGCTACTTCTTAGTCACAAGCGAAAAGCAAAACTTTACTCAATTTACAAAAAAATTGCACCATGATTTTACTGTAGCTCTCTTTCCCCTTTCTTCTTTCTTTCTTTCTCCTAATATTAGGTTATAAATCATAGACATAATTTTTATTTTTAAAATGCAATCTTCATTAAAAAAACAAAGTTGTTGAGAGAGACAATATCATAACAAAGGCTATAAAGAATCTTTAGGTACAAACAAGAATTTTGTTCTCTGAATTCAAAACTTGTTTGTTTTTTTCCTTGGTTCTGACTGCTTGTTGAATTTTCTGACATTGCTGAGGCATCAGCTGTTTTCTTGCTTATTTATACTACAAGTATATAACTACAGCTTTTCAGGCAGTGATTACAGTACTCTACTGTAGAACTTTGATGAATAATCAGTGCACTCACTATAGTTCTGACTGAGAACCAGAAAAAGGCACTGTGAAAATACTGCTCTTTTTTAATATATCTATTTTATTTTTTTTTTAGGTTTGAAGAAAACTAACCTTCTAAGACTGGAAATGGCAACTACTTGAAACCTACAAATAGAGCAGCCATATTAGTGTACAGCATTGAGACTTGATTCTAAGACTCAAGTTAGTTCTCTGAAAGATTCTTGATAACTCTGACTGTTTTGAAAAATAAAATTTTGTCTTGCAAAATTAGAACAGTTCTGTTCTTTGTATAATTACTGTGGAAAAGATATTCTGGACCAAATTATTTATAATACCAGAAGTAAGTCTTGTACTCAAAAGCAAACCTCCTTCTCATAGAAGACCTCATCAGGTCATACATACCCAAAAAAAAAAAAAAAAAAAAAAAAAAAAAAGAACAAAACACAAATTGTAAGGCTGCATAAAAACATATTTCTGAATTAAAATGTATGTAAAATTTTAACTTAAGTAAGCAAGAATAGACTCAAGAATGGACAGAGGTATATATCTACCTGTATAATGTTTTCCTTCTCATTACCCTGGAAAAGAAAAAAAAACAACTTCCAGATTTAAAACAGATCTGAAAGAGGTTAAAAGGTATCAGAGAAAAATAAATTTCTACAGTTTTATAATGAACAGCTTGACAACAAGGAGATAGGCAAGTTTACATCCAATACCTTTTCAATTTTTTTTACTTATTTTAGAAGTTGATTATGTTGATGTATCCTGCAAAAGAATGTTGGAAATTTACAGAGAGAACTCAAAATTAGGTTATTGTCACACAGACAAGTTTTTCAGCTTTCAATTTTATTGCAGTTAATTTTCCTTTTGTAAAGAGCATTCTTAAAGCCAGACTGACTACTTACTGAAAGTACCATATACAAGAAATAGCTTTTAATCTTTTGTTGAAAAGCTGAAAAGATCAGCGCAAGTTTCTAAAAGCAAAATCATTATTCAAAAAAATCACTAATATGTTACGTTATGTGAAGGTGCCTTTTTTTTAAGGTTATGCCAATGACTTTATTAGGTTATGATACAGAAACATCTCTGATGAAAAAAATAAGGTACAGTTGGAAATCGTGTCAGAAAAGAAGATGAGTTGGTTTCTACTGACAAATAGAAGTCCTTCTTGAAATGTCTCTTTCTAAGACATTTTAAATCAGTAGACATTGATAACGAAAGAATATTAGATAATGTTTAAAAAAAGGGAGAGTTCTAGAGTCTGGCTTCTGGTTCTGCCTGAGGCATAGAGTCATTGATTCTTTAGTCCAAAACACTTGCTGAAACATAAGCAAGAACCCAGAAAGGAGAACTAAGAGTTCCCAGCCTAATGCACAAGCAAGTATGATTCCATATTATTAGCCAACAGGTCTTAAAAGGAAGGAATTCGAGTATCAAACTTCACTGGTAAAATGACAAGGAACAGCATGACATGCTAAATCCTGATGCCAGATCAGAAAAATTGTGAGATTCAAACCCTAAACACATGCAGGCAAAGAACTAAAACACCTGAGGCAAGTTCAGTCAAAAAGAAACATAGATATGTCAAACACTTGACCTGTTGGCAGGTGTCCTTGAGTTGTTTATACTGGCTCTTTACTATTCATTCTAAGTGATTGATCACCTAAGTCACAATAGTTTCTGCAACCCTCTTTTGGATTAATGAAATAATTCAAATAGAAGAAACAAAGAATAATGAATAGTAAATAAACTCCAAACTTTGGTTTAAAACTCATGAGGTGGTTAAATTCCTTCCTCCACCTGGCATAAGCAATTTGATGAAGGTCACACAGAAGGCTTGTGACAAACCGGGACTGCTGCTTAATCTTCAACTAAATGCCGTTTTATATTTTATATAATTGCATGTCACAAACTGGAAACTGTGGCATGAAAACTGTACATCTTTTGATACAGAAGTGTAAAACAAAATTGTTTTTGTTAAGCCTGTTAACCCTTCTAGTGTGGAAAACAGGTGAAGCAAAATACCAAAACCTGCAGATTACCACCAAAATTCCACATGTATTTTACTTATGATGTCTTATTTTTTGGAAGACAAGTTATTTATTGCAGCTTTCAAAATTATTTACATCAAAGTAAACAGTGAACAAAATTTAGTTTTAATGCCATGTGACTATAATTTGGTTATTATTCAAATTATTGGTTTGCTAAAGGGAATTTAATTGTCAAATTTAGCTGAGTAAAGTGTTATGTACAAAACTGAGCTGCTCTCCTTTTTACTGTGCAATGGCTCAAACACATTAGGCCTGAAAGATTTTTCATTTCCTGTCAAACAAATAGATCACATATTATCATTTCATACTATATTTACTTGCATCATCTTTTACTACTATGTTGGAAGTTCCTCCTTGCTATCAAAAAGGAAAGTTCCTTGGAAATATTGAAATGATACATCAACCAATTAGTACCTTTTATATAAAATCATGGTTGCTGTTTAAAGCTGTACTTAGGTTTCAACAAAATATATTCGTGTTGCATAGAAGCCATTACTAACAGAGAAAATACTGTAACTATATGTATATTATATGATAATTTTTTTGTCCTTTAGCTCTCTCCTATGTTTTTTGAATGTATACACAAAACTCAGGACACAGAGTCAGAAAAAAAGTTAAGCTCATTTGGGGAAAAGTTAATGGATATAATTAAGCATTTCTACAGACCTTTACTACCTCTCACAGCTCTCCTGCTTTTACATTCCTAATTAGTTAAATTTAATATACTTTGAAAGCAACTCAGATGTTTCTTTATGTTCCTGTATAAATATAGTGGATGGTGTATTCGCACCACTAAACTTTACAGTTAATCAGTTAGCTGGATAAATAAGAATGGTAGCTTGTATAATTTTGGATCTACAACTGTTAAGCTATCAAATGGGAGAATTACATTTTTTGCTCATATTGTTATAGATGATTATTTACAGTTCCTATTTTAAAGGTTAGATATGCTTCTGAAATGTAGCTATTTGAATTAACAATATTTATTTTTAAAATATTAAAAAAAAAATCACATTAAAAAAAAATCAAGCTGTTGAGAAGTGTGCACATCTGCCCTTATAGTAGAGGTGGACCTTTGTGAACTTAACTGTGCACCACAGTCTTTGTATTTCACTCTTCACTTACCAACCTTTAGGTTATGAAAGATCATGTCCATGACTTCCAAGCGCTATAAATTAAATGACTTAAACAAACTTATGTGCCATTCAATTATATACTCCCACATCCCCTCAGGAATTACCACAGCTACCACAAAGTCATAACAGTTGATATCATTTATGAGGGAGTATGGCAAAAGTGGAAATCAGGAGAGCACTTCACAGCAATTTCATTCAACAGGTTATTATTCCCAGGGTGTCAGTTAATATGGAGAACGAGTATTCAGGGAGGTACAAAATGCAGCCAGGAGCTAGACGTGTTGCTCTTGCATTGTTTGTTTTTTTCAGTTGTTACTGCAGAGCAACAACAAATAGGCAAAAATTTGCACGCATTAACAAGAAGGGAAAGGAAGTCTCATCTTTTGAAATAAATAAATAAATGACTGTTCCCTGAGGACAGAAATTTTTTACTGTGATTTCTTTCTTGCAGGATACAGAATACAACTTTATTAATACCATGATTATCATCAGCAAAAGAGGCACCATCAACTTATAAACTTCTTGGAATTAGAGATTAAGAAACTTTATTTTATGCAACTGTATAGAATGTCTAGTAGTCTGAAGGCTCTGGCATAAAATCTGTTTGTTTAAGATGACTGTTGTGGCTTTATTTTTTTTTTTTCCCCTAATAGAATAGCAAGCAGAGTTTAGGGATGCTTGAGATGTCAGATTTGAAAGGTTTTTTTCATTATTATACATCATTTCTGAGAAAGGAAAAGAGTTATTCTGTACTTCAAAATACCAAGAAATGGGGATGACAAGAATGATCTTTTTTTACTCTAAGACATAAACTGTTAAAAGATATTCACTCTATTTTCCAGCTACTGAAAGCTCTTTCACCTCAACTTCAAATACTCAAGAATACCAGCAATTCTAAACTTGAGAAATGTTTTGGACACATACATTTCCTTGTTAGTTATTTTTCATCATGTATAAGATTTTTATCATGTGTTAGATTTTCTCATGTTGTATAAGAACCTAGAGTATTTTATTCAAAATTTTCGGTTCTTAATTCTGTCTTGGAACTTAGACCCCGTGTTCTACAGCCCTGAACTTCCAGGTGCCTTCATTCTGCAACAAATTTTGTTTTCAGCAAATAGAGCAGTGAGTGCTCCATATGGAAATAGTGAATTTCACAGCTGAAGCTCATCTACTGTTCTGCCTTTCAGCTACTAAATATAAAAGCTGTGAGAGTGTCTAACAGAAACATTCCTGTCAATGCATGGAAGGGAAAGTCAATATTAAGTTAAAAGGAACTGAATTTTGCTTGTAGGGAAAGCAAAATAGGGTATGTGAGTGGGAGTAGGTGCAATCAGTGATGTTTACATCTACATAATTAAAAACTGTTAGCTCAAAAGAGGCACAACCTAAAAAAAGTTGTTCTAAGTAGCTAGTAAGAACACAAAGTCTTCTTATGAAATGACTTAAGCATTATTTTGATGATACTTTGTTGCAACTGAAGTAGTTATAGCTACCTTACAGATGACTTGATTAAAACTTATTGCCCAATACGGAATATACCTGTCTTACAAAAAATTTGGTATGCCACCCTAAATGTTATTTTCCACTGAGAATCATTATTTCTGCTTAACCTAAACAAAAACTAATGAATAAGGGCCATTTGGATAACAGCTCCACACAATCATATTTAAATGAGAAGAAAAACGTAGATCTAGAATTTTGTGGGAACATCAACGTAAAATTACATTTCTGTCATCTTCCATTTACTGGAACATGAGCTGAGATATAGATAAGGCCCCAAAAAAACCTCACTAGACAAGACTCTTAAAAGGGCTAATGGTTTTTCACGCACTCAGAGTTACAAGCATGAGAGAAATACTGACATGGCATTGTTAAGAGCTCAAAACAACAAAAAGCACTTTACTGGAAAATCAGAGAACTTCGACAAAAGTTTAGAGCAGCATTCAATCAACACAAAGCATTTCACAAAGCATTAACTTAGCCCATTCAATTTAGCAAACTCTAAGCCCATCCAATTTAAAGTTACTAAAAACTCCAAGAAAGAATTAGAAGAAGAAAGAGAAAAAAATAAGAATAGCTGCCACTCCTGGTTCCACAGGTGTTCTGCTGACAAAAATTCCAAGAGGAGGTGGGGTGAAGACACGTGCTTGGTGCATCTCTTGGGTTAAATACCCTTTATCTTTCCTGGGCCCTGCCTTCGGTGGGACTTCTGGCCGTTTGGCCACTCAGGAGCTGGGATAGGGGTTCCATGGGCAGGTGTAGAGCATTGCCTCTGATGTGCCAGAGACTGGTGGCCACTGCAGGGTTGGGATACAGGCCTGGAGGGGATGGGGTGTGCAGGGCAGTGCCTCACGAAAGGCAAAGCCTGACCTTGCCCCTTCTTCCACACACATGCACAAAATATTTCAAGCCAGCAATCCTTACAGTCTATCACAGATTGCATTCAACAGTGTTTCAGTGATTTAGAAACAGAACTTTAAAAAATTGGTTTAACAAATGTCCATTCATGTTTGAATTAAATAGCTTTCTAAAAGAATTCTTGCAGAGATATTATCAGGTGCCATTATTTAAATTTATTCAGTAATATAATATTTGATGTGAACCTGTAGGTTGAAAAGATATTTGAGAATTTCCAATTGAAATCTGTTGAATATATACAGCAATTCTAAAAATTACTCTGCTGTCTAAATAAAACTTATTCCAATACAGCAGATTTTATAGGAATTATGCTCATTGTCACCCATGATATTTACCTACTATAACTAATGTTTACATACGTGTTGAGACAGAAACATTGACTGAGGGGAATTATTCCACAAATTTCAAGCCTCAGGCCTTGTATCAAGCTCTAAAACAAACTCAGTTAAAGTTCTTTCCTGGAACTGCAAAGTTTCCCAATCTCATTAATGCAACTGTGACTGTGATATGTCACACTTGAGAAGTATGGTGCATATTGATACAAGGATTTAGGTCCAATGCTCATTAAAAGCAGGCTGGTAACATTAAATAGTTGGCAGTAAAACCAGGAAATTCACAAACTGTGATATTTATAAAGTTAGCAATAGATTTGGAGCCTTTTCTGATTCTCTTAGGCCATTGGTTCATTAAATATCATAATCACAAAATAACTGCTTGAACAGAGACCCCAAAATAATACAGAACTTGTTATACTGAATATATTGGATTTAGGGGGAAAGAAGCTATGTATGTAATTTTGGAAACTTAACATGAAGCTGAGATATTCTATTAAGGGGAGGGGGGGCCCCTTGCTTTTGATCAAAATAACGATAAAAGAACATGACTAACAGTAAGCCCAATATTAACACTTCTTCCAAAATGCTGGTGAATGCTAATAAAATAGGAGCTGGTGTGTGAGCTGGAACAATTCTGTGTGCTTTGGGTGGTGTTTACCTTGAATGTACATCAAACAGTTTGCAAACTCAGTACTTTAAGAAAGGATGATTAAATCATCATTAATTCATACAAGTGAAAAAGTTGGTGTCAAGTTAAAACCTTCTGCATAAATTTTATGGTGTCTCAGAATATTTTCTCAGTTTTTGCCTTGCAAGGTAAAGAGGTATTAACATAGAAAAATGAAAATAAAAGTGTTTACATTAACTAGCCTTTCCATGCAGCTGATTGATTGTATTCAAGATATTTGAGCCTCCAGACAGTGGCATAAGGTAAATCATATTTCCTTCCATTTGCCTCTAGGGTTAACAATATTTTCAAAGAAGTATGATGAAATAAAGTGCTTGTTCTGGATGTAAATATTGCTCAGAAAGGAAAATGATAAATTTAGCTTTTCTTTATCTTTTGTTTCAATGTTTAGAGGTTATAGCACCTTGCATTACAAATCAATGAGTATTAATCATAATTCCCATGGACCTATATGAGAGATGTGAATGCACCTCATCTTTCAGAATAGGGGTGTTCTGGTTTAAAACCCAGCTAGAAAATGAAACCCATTCAAGCTGCTCCCTTGTTGCCCCGCCCCTTCCAATAATGGAGGAACACTAGAAGAGATGATATATTTGAATCACAATTAACTGAAAAATTGCAATAATCACAACAACATTAATAAAATAGTGTACAAAAGATACAGAGAGTTTTACCTGCAAAAGGGTATTCACCACCGAACGAACAAAAACAACTCCCAAAGACAGTACCTGGCGTGGTTTCCCAGACAAAGGCAAAATGGCAATTGGCCCTGAGCTGGAGCCACATCATATTCAGAAAAACAAGGGGCAAATTTTTCTATGCCATGCTTGTTCTTCAAGGAGAAGATTATAATCATAGTGCTTTGATAATATGATAATTATTTTTGGAATTTTAAATATGAAAATGTAAAAAAAAATGCAGACTGTTATTATTTCACACATATTTCAGAAAATAAAATATTTGAGGCCATGATGGTGCCCCTTGTCATCACTGAATCTCTAGTCACTGCTAGTTTTTTTGTTATGCTTTCTTGTTTTCTTGCTTTGAATCATTTAATCTATTTACAGTTCCCTATTTCTTTTTTTTTCCGAAGAGTCTGTGAGCTCACACATTTAATTTCTGGATCAATTTATATAATATCTCTTCAAATAGGGAATTTAAATATTTTCCCCACAGTAATTACAGGCTGGCTTTCCATATTTCATTGGTAATCTCATTTATGATGGGCAAATGCTGGGAGCTTCTTTCTTTGTTAGTTATGCCTCCGTAAATGCTTGACAACAAGTTATGGAGTGAATCAGAAATTCTGATTGCCGAATCAGATTTTTTTTATATCAGGATACAGCTATTATGATGTAGGTAACAAGAAATAATTCATCTTTGACATCAGTGACGTGAGTGAGATCTGCCTTTTTTTCACTGTAACAATACCTTTCATTGTAAAGTGACATCCCCTGTTGTACTAGTAGTTCAATTCATTGCTGAAAATATTAAAGTGGAACTATTTATAGAATTGCCATGAATTACTTATTCATATCAGCATCAAATTTTAAGGAAATAAGCAGCCCTTCAACAACAAACATGAATATTTATACAATTAAATTAAGTATCTAAGTGTTTCCTTTTAGAAAACAAGTGCTCAGCACTACAAAAGATCTCACCCAAATATACTACGTAATGTACTCACAAAGTGCATGGGACACACCTCAACCAACTTAGCAGCACACAACATGAACATTACATTTACACTGCTCTCTCTAGGCATCATTAGTGACTGTCAGTCAGTCTGTCAGCTGAGAGAAATGGTGTCTTTCAGAGTACTATTCATCTGACCTAATTTAGGCATCTATTTTAGGGCAAGATGAATTGTCTTATAGAAGTAGCTGTTTCTCTCCATTGACGGGAAAGACTGTGATGATTAATATACACAGTAGTTGCCTACATTTGATCAAAATACCACCCAACACATCTCTGTTACAAAATGAAGTGTCATTCAAGAGGCCGAGAGTAGCTCCAGACGAGCTCGTTCATACGGCGCGTAATGCAAGTAGCACAGCTAAAGAAGCAGTGCCTATCCGCCGGACCATACAATAGCACTCTAACGTCGCTACATGATCTCTAAAACCTGAAGCCTGTTTATTCAGAACTAGCATAATAATTTTCAAAACGACTATGCAATTTAAAACTACTCACATTGTCATACCTCATGCATGAAAATAAATATGAGAAAAAGATAAGTTATAAATTAATGGTTAATTTTCCTGTACTATTAGGGGGAAAACTTGAAAGAAACATGCACAAAAAAACATTTTAAAGCTTATGCATCCTGATATAGGACATAGTCCTGTATTTCCATGAAATTTCTGTTACTTTAATTTGTGTAAGAATAGTTTAGGTTTTTGTTTCAAGCCTTAATTTATGAAGGTGTGTGATTTTGTTCTGCTTTTATATTAATATAAGCAAATAGGTATGATCAAAGCAAAGTGGCACATCAACCTTACTTGTTTTTAAAAAAATATGCAACTGCATTATTTCACTGCGATTTCACAGTTATTTTCTCTTTTTTTGTATTTCAGATGTAGTTCCATGAAGTATTTACTCAAAAAAGATAGACAAGAAAATAAGAAAAATAAGACTAACATTGTAATATTTCTTCTGTCTTAATTGTTAATATTTGAAAGACACTGCAAAATCTGAATTTAGGACAAAGGCTAGTTAAAGGACTGAACCTCTATTTCTGCAGTTGTTTGAATTACAGACCATTTCACTGAAGGCATGGGATCTGTTTTTTATAAACACTGGAGTAACTAATAGTGTAGTCAGGTTTCATAGCTATGGATTTTTTCCACACTCAGTAAATATATGATTTCAAAGTTGTGAAAATAATGTTGTGCAAATAATGTTGATGCCTTTGGGATCTATTTTGATGAAAAGTTCTTGAGTTCTTGGTGTGAATTGTGGAGGGCAAGCATGACAAGCTCCTTTACAAAGAGTTGTGTCATCCCTCCTGAGCTGCACTGAGAACATTCAGCTTGTACTTACTTCGATGGAATGAGTTGACATTAGATATGACCTGATAAAGTTACAGAAGGGGCAGATTCTTCTTCTATTTGCAATTTTCTGAAAATTCACAGCTTCATTTTAAAACAAAATGTAATAAATTGGCTATCTTCTGCAAAAATTAATTCAATTAATAGAACATAGCCACCTGTTGATTACATTAAGATTATAAATATCTAAAGGGTAACGAGTCCTAGCTTTAGTACCAGCTACTTACTGATACTTAATCCATTTCACCTGAACCTGCTCAATGGGGTTTATAAAGCATCATGAAAAAGATGTCAAAGACATTAAAATTTACCCATCATTCTTCAAAGTACCACTTGATACACTAATATCCCTGTCTCTCAAGAGGAATCTTGAAGCTTTTTCCTTCCTCCTGTACTCCAAAAGTTATTAAGTTTGTCTGAAGGAGAGTCACAATGGGTGATCCTATTACAGTAGTTTCCTAAATCAAGAATCCACTACACTGAGGATGACCCTTCAAATCCAAACATAATTCAGAATTTTAAGGCAGTTTATAACTGGAGGTTTAAAGGGGATTTTTGCTTTTTTTTTAAATGTTAAAAAAAACGCAAGACTAGTAATAATCTCTTCTGGGTCAATGCTCCTTCTAGTCTATTAAACCTTGGTCAAGTCTTAGATCTCCAGGCTTTTTGAAGCAATACTTAAAGCCACTTTAAATAGCACTGCTTTCTGCAAAGCTTATCATTGCATTACGTGTTTTTGGACAGAAAAGATTTCTGACACTTTGTTATTCTTTCTTTCATCTTTCTTTGGTCAATATTCTCTCTCTGTCATACTAATTTTTGTCTCATCAGTCTGCTTTTGTCACCACTTTAACAGTGACTTCTGTGTGTCTTATAAATCTTATATTTCATTTTATCTCTTACGTATAAAATATAAAATTCCACATTTGTAATACATTTTGATAATTTGTGGAGGAATTTTGTATCTGAATGATGTCAGTAAGCAAAAGATTGACTTTGCTACAGGCTTTATAAATTATGTAGAAGAACTTTACAATTCCTATAGGACCTATTGTAATCCTTCAAGAGTTTGCTGTGATAAAAAAAATATGAAGGCGAGAGTTCCTTTGCTCCCAGCATTCATAGTGATCATATTTAGTAATACCTATTTCTGAGACAGATTTGGAAAAAAAAAAGACAAACACAGCTAAATGGGTACCAGCCCCTGTTGTCTATTCATAATTAATAAAAAAAATCTGTTTCCAATCATTTGTATTTTTGAAAGAATTTAAGATGTCTAAACATAGGTGCCTAATACCATTTTGAGATCTGCTAAGGTTTCATAGATATCTCCATGTGTTGACAGACGCAAAATTTAATAGACTGCACATTTGCACTGAAGAACAATATCCCGCATTGCCAGACGGTGATGTTTAAGCAATTGAAACTTGTATATTTCTTCAATAAATTCAAAACAATTTTAATTATTTTAATGATTTTTTTCACAGCATAGATTGAGTTTCTGAGATTTATGGCACAATGCTTTGTCATCCTTTTTACTTTTTTCCTTTTTCCTTCTTCTTTTTTTTAAAAAAAATTTCTTTATTTTTTTTTTTAAGTAAGTTACCTACACTTGTGGAATAATCACAAATCACAAAATCACAGAATGGATAATGCTGTAACAAACTTTTGAAGATTATCTAGTGCAAACAGGTGGGCAAAGCCCCCAGCCCTGCTTCCAGGGCACTAAGCCTCTTCTACAGTTGCAAATCTGCAGATGAAGCTGTTTCTGATATTAAGTCATGAGCTTCCAGCCTTTACCATATACACAAGTCCATTTCCCATCCCCAAAAGTGCAGGCTCTACCACACCTCATTCAGTAGAGCTGGGAATTTAGACTCCTCTTATAACTGCAGGGTCTCAGAGAAGGTCCTACTGATTTCTTTCTGGTGATCTCTTGTGTTGCACAGGCTGCTGAAGTTCTTCTGTTACTCCTTCATTTGATGACACAGGTGGTCCTCCATCTAGCTCCTGAAGGCAACAAACCCACCTCCTGCTCTTCCATCCAGACCTTGTGTTATGTCACCACTATTGCTAAGCTGTTTTAGGCCAACCTCAGCAGAGTTACTGGCTGCCTTTTCTGCACTCTCCTGTAAAATCTGATGTGAAAAATGCCTTGGTTAACTGCATTCTATTAAAGACTTATGGTTTCAAAGGTTTCAACTTTCAAAAAAAAAAGAGAGCCATCTTGGTACTATTGTGGCATGTCATTTTCTAAGACAACTAGGTGCTTTCTTTCTACTTATGGGTTTGGGAATACTTTCTGTGTCACAGATTTGTGAGGGAGGTAAATCTTTTACCTGTATTTGCTCTGATCTTACTTTGGTACTTCAAAGTCTCAGACACATTAAATACAAGGTGAGAAAGGATATTTGCAAGAAGAGGCTCCCGCCTAGCTTACCACATTCATCCAGCATGTGTCTGTGTTGCCACAAAAGGGATTTTCCATTCCCCCTTTCTATTTCCATCTGTTAGTTCTCAGTATCAGTACTGACGTCCATAAGACTGCAAAATTAATCAGATAATAGAACTCAGTGGATTTTTTTTTTTCTCCCAGTGGAATAGGAGCAACTAGAAAGAAAGGAAAACTACAGAGGGGTGTGTGGGCCTGAGTATTTTAACAATGGCCTTGGTTTATGTCACAGAAATAATGTAACTATAGCCCGAGTAAGCAGATTTTTTCCCTTTTTATTCGAAGTCGTTTTTTTCAACTCATGCTGCCTGAACAGCAGTATAAGGATCAGACACAAGTGACAACCTATTGAGATGTCTTTGACAATTTATATAAGGAATTCATTGGCCATTTTAAATCTCTCTTTTATTAAGTTCCCAGTGTGACCTAAGAGGGACACGTGAATTTGGGGTAAATAATAATGGAATGCTGAATTGTAAAGTAGTGTCTTGCTATCAACAAAGCTTATCTCAGACTACTATCACAGAACTTTGGTGCAGAATGACTTGATCCATGTCATGTGTCCTACACTGATTATTCCTTAGACTTTTGTTTTCATCCCAGTCTTTCTTCCTCCAACATAATGGAGGATTTAGAGCACTCAGCAGTAGCAGAAATTGAGACAGACTTCACGGAGTGTGTTATTTGTTCTCCATCTTCCATTTTCTCAGCTCTCTATAAATTTTAAGACGCAGGTATTGATGTGCTCATTTTCTTCTCTCGAAGTTTGCAATCATATCCATACAAGAATCAAGTAAAGCCTGCTGCATTTCAGGGACATAAGAGGAGAAGACACGTTCCAACATTGTTAAGATAATATGAAGAAAATAGAGGGAATTTAAATACTAAAGAGATATAACAATACCTAAGGAAATAGCATACAGCAAAGTGAGACCATTTGAGAAATGAGTGAGAGATTTTGCAATAAAGACATAGAGAGCAATGTTGGGCTGTTTGAACATAAGTTTGATTCCATATGCTTCTTTTCTAAAAAGAGGCTAGGCAGAAGTCCATTCAAAAAAACCCCAAGATTATTTTGATTTCAAACCATGAAAATGAGAATATGGTCCAAATACAGGTTTTTTGTATAGGAGACAGGTTAGATGGTGGCAGAATGTGCAGAGTAAGATGTGAAATTTTCACATTTGTAAAAATGTTTTTAGATTTGTGCTTAATTCTTACCTAGATAAAAAATCTACTCAAACTGTCCCTTATGGTTAAAGGTTTTCTTAGAAGTATAAACGTTGTCTTCCACCTTTATATTAGTTTATTAATATAAATTCAACAATGGGCAAAGAATTAATTTGCAAAATATACATATTGGTTCATTTGCTGTCTGTGAACTAAAATGTAGTATCCACATGATTTCAGTTAGACTAAATGTAGTTCCATGATGAACACTTCTGAAATTGTCATTCTTACAAGAGAAGGTACATTTTTAAGGTGCCTACCATAATGGGAACATACTACCTGAAACTCACTGATTGGCATTACTAAATAAAATGCATGCTGATTATTTCTGCTAATTAACTCATTCCCTTTAACAGCTGTTGAGAACATGCAGTGAAATGTTCCAAGCTAACAAAACTCTCAAGCTGCATTTTCCATCTGCTTATCACTGTCTTCCAAAGGACAGCTATTTTTTATTCTGCTAGAGTATCTGGGAATCCAATTCTTTTCTTCTTGTTGGAGATTGCACTTTAGAAGAGGATTTTAAGAAGTGAAGACTACACTCATGGGACTACGTTACTGTCAGGTCAAGTAAACTAAGGATGGGTATTGAATGGCGTTGGCATGAGAGGGATCAAGGATAAGTCACAAAATGCTGAGCTGTTAGTAATGGGAAACACTTTAACTTGGAGAAATCCTGGCATGGGGTTTTTTTCAAGTCTAATTTCTCTGTATTTCACATTGAATCTCTAAGGTTTTAGCTGTCCATGGAGACAAATGATCATTCATCAGGGAAGAAACTCTCACTGCATGAAGTCCCATTGTCACTGCCCTGGGAGATGGGTCAGCCTCAGGGAGTGTTCATCCCTGCACTGGAGGCAGCAGTCACTTTCCTGCAGGCACGCACTGAGAAATATAACTTCCCGGCGGCCGCTTGGAATGGGCTGCGCTCTGGCTCGGTCAGCAGGCATACCCAAAGCGAGGGGACCAGGTGGTCTCAGCCCCTCAGGAATTCCAGAGGCAAAAGAGGCAAGGGAGAGGACCAGTCTGTAAAAAACCTTCCGAGTTTATTGTCCCGAAAGCTGTGGGGATGAACTGGCCCACGAAATCAGGGGGCACTGAGGTTTTGAACCGGGGTGGCACAGAACAAACAACCAATAGAAGGTAAGCCCGGAGGAGGATCCCGGGGACACAGAACCAATAACTGGGTTACAGAGGAGGGAACTTACAGAACAAACCTATTAACAACCAAACTTATCAGAACTTTCTGGAGAAGTGGTGTGGGCTCAGAACCGGGTCTCGCCCACGGACTGGTCCTCGCTCTCTGAGTCATCTGCCCATTGGGCAGGCATGCAGTGACAGCGGGTGGACCCCGAGTGGTCCGAGGCCCCCCAACATCCCATGAAACACTATTTTTTAAAATTTATTTCTGTTGATTTCTGATACCTAAAACAAAAGTCACTTCTAATTTGTCAGTTTGTGGTCAGTGTAGAGAAAAATGTAATGGATATAAAATATATATATGGGCCTGTACCGATTTGTATTTGACTGTACTTCATGCCTAGTTCCTCTCAACACAATTTACAAGCACATTTAAATGAGATTCTTCTGTTGGTTTTGCATTGCCGTTCAGCAAAAATCGCTATTACATGCCTTATTTTGAATTTTCTGCATTGAGATTAGGTCATGCAAGAGCTGAGCAAATGCTGATGTTTCTATGTGATGATTCCCCCAGACTTTTTTGGGAGGTTTTGATAAATCAGTCCCCTACAAAGCTAAGCTGGAAATAGAATATTTTGGTTTTGAACATTCCTCATACCAGGGCCTAATTACGCAAGTGATTAAAAAGTGTTATTCTAGAACCGTGTTGATGTATTAGAACCAAAAGTATTAGAACAATTTCATATTATGGAAAAGCTCTAGCTTTGATATTAAAGATAACTTACTTTTTCAGAAGATACCTAAAACTGTTGATATTAAATTAACTTGAAGATTATATGTGTGGGTTTTAGTAAAAAATTAAAGGAAAAAAGGAGAAAGATGCAAAATAGCCATCAGCAGTGTCTTCAGATAAGAAATATAATGAAAATCATAAATAATCATAAATGGAGCAGTAACTCTCTGAAATTTCACTGACTTTGTTGCAAATATCAGACAAACTAAAAGCTCAGACTAATATCTGCAAATATTCCTTTACATTTATTTCCATTTCATTCCTATATATTCCCTTGCACTTTGCACTTTTTCCCTATATTTTTACAGAGAATATCTCAGCTAATATTTCTGAGGAGATATACAAAATATGTTCATGTAGATGTGAACCTAGGTTTGTAAATCTAAGAGAAAAATTTTCGTTCAGGAGAGAAAGAAGTTTTTCCAAATCTGAATGAGACACACATCATTGGGCAGTAATTCTCTTTTTCACATGGTACTGAAGGTTCTGGGATTACATGAGTAAGCCTTACTAATCTCTGTGGAAATTTATATTTAGAGGTTACTTTAAAAAAATACGGTGTGCGGGCGCCATGTGGCTGCCAGGTGCATACCAAGCCATTCTATCACATTCCCCCCACCAGCAGGACAGAGGGGGGAAACCTGGACAAGAAGCCCATAGGCTGAGGTAAGGACAGGGAGATGGCTTACCATTTACCATCATGGCAGAATAGACTCAACTAGGGAAATTAGATTCAATTTATTGCCATTCAATTATAGCAGAATTTGATAGTGAGAAATAAGAAAAAAAAAAAACAAACTAAAACCATGTTTGCCTCACCCCTCCCTTCTCAGGCTTAACTTCATTCCCAAATCTTCTACTTCCCTCACCCCAGGCAGAGCAAGGGAATGGGGAATAGGGGTTGTGTTCAGTTCATAATACTTCATTTCTGCCGATTCTTCCTCCTCATGCTCTTCTCCTGCTCTGGTCTGGCTCCTACAGAGCCTTTTTCCCCTCCTCTACCCTGACCTTGATATATGCAGAGCTGTTTTTCTTACATTTTCTCGCATCTTTCTCCCAGCTGCTGTGAAGCATTTTTTACTTTTTAAAAAATGTGTTGTCTCAGAGGCATTACTGATGTTTCTGGTTGGCTTAGCTTTGTCTAGCAGTGGTTCTGCCTTGTAGCTGGCTGGAGCTGGCTGACATGGGAACAGCTTCTGGCAGTTTCTCACAGGAGTCCCCTCTACATTACAAACACCTCCTGCTAGCAAAACCTTGCCAGGTAAACCCAGTACAAGGTATTCATCCTTACAACAAATTTGCCTTCCCTCAGGATGAAAAACTCATGGCTGTATTAAAAGATTATATTCCAAATATTGTAGATTAATGCATTAAAATGGCTGAAACATATATTTGTGAAATAATAACATGGCTACAGTAGAGTTATATAAAGAAAAAGCTCCAGGGGGTTGCATCTGTCCTGAGCTGCAGGAATGATTTTTACAAGTGTTGATTTCAGTATGTCAGTGTTTCTTCTTTTTGATTATATTGAAACACTATCTAGTGTAGACAGCTAGCAATGAAAGTATTACTCTTGAGATAGAGAAAAAAAAAATCTCAATACTTATCTAAATATATTCCTACATGAGGTCTTGGAGAATGTCAGTTACACAGCATGTAATGTTATAGAGTTTAACAAAGACGGTCTCCTCCCCTCTGATGTCAGTAAATAGATATTACCAGCCTGAGCACAATCCATAAATTAGCATCATCTCCTGAACACCGTTATAGAACAGTAAGGTAATTCAACTCAGAAGGCACTTGAGGAGGCCTCTAGGCCAGCCTCCTGGTCAGTGCAAAGTCACCTATGAGGTCAGACTATGTTGTGCAAGGTTTTATGCTTTCAGGTCTTTGTAAGAATATGTGCAAGGAGAGCATGTCTGCTCCCTGAAGATTATCTGATTAAAGACCTTGTCAAATCATAAAGAAAAGGAGAAGGCAACACATAAAAATCATACAGAGACACGGGCCTTACAGGCAAACAATAATGGAGACAATGGCAAGAAACAAACCTTCTCAGTCACAATACTTGGCAGGCTATTAAAAATTCCAGGCACAGGTCTGGGGAGGATCATCTGCACTTTGTAGCTAAAAAGCGGGAACTAAAGACACACAAGGATTTGGGATACCACAGTGAAAGTAGTAAGTCTGTGCAAACTAATAAATAAATGTGCAGCAGAAGGAAACTGGTGATGAGCAAAGAGGGAACTGACAGAAAGATGTATTCATGTGTGAAATGGGGACAGTCAGTACGTTTCTCTGGCTGAGCCTTGTGCCTGATCAGCACAGTCTGTCCTGTCTTCGTATTTAATCCAAACTATTTCTGCATAATCTCACACTCTATTCTGCATGTGTGTTAAGTGCAAGGAGTAAGTGCCAGCTGCTGGGATCTGGTTGGAATCAAGAGGAGTGAGCAGTCCCGGCTTGTAGCATCTGCCTTGAAGCAAATGGGGCTCGTTAGCCTTCAGACATTAACCATAACTGAGTTATGGTTAATGGACTAAGGGAGAAACTAAACAGACCTTAAACTTTTTATTAAACGTTATTTTCTTCATGACAGAACTCATTCAATGCATAGTCTTCATGCTTTTCTGTTACTGCGTATACACTTGAAAAAAAATAGAAGGAAGATTTTAAGTTAACAGTCAAATTTAATATTTTGACACATTCTTTATCTCATGGCGTTTGCAATTTTATAAAGGCCACCACTTAGGAAACAGAAGTCCAGCTTACGTTACTTTTTTTCCCCTCTTCTTTTACTCTCTTTTTGAGAACCTGATTTTCGGCTAGAGTTGTCAGTGATTAATAATTCTTTGTGACCATAAATATAATCTCTATGTAGTGACACACCATGATGTAAAAATAAAAAAAATATTTTAAAATACCCCTCCTTATTGCTCAATAAGTTAATTTAAAAAGTAAATTTAAAATAAAATAGTAAAACATTTATTAAATTTGTCTTAATTAAAAAATGAAAATATAATAATGAACAAATAATTCACATAGCAGAAGTAGTCATGATGGTATTTGCTTTTTGATCCTCTTACACAAAATCTTCCTCTGGCTGATGTTTGCATATTATACATATATTGAGAAAATTGTATGATGTTTGTCAACTTTGTCAAACTTACTTTTATATACAGAATGTGTCTAGTAAACCAAATAACAGTTTTATTCACATTTAAACAACTAACATTTGAGCTTAAATTGTAATACAGCCAATATCAGATATCAAAGAGAGACAGATAATTATTGGGTAGCAGTGAAATGGATGTTTTCTTGTCTTTTCTCTCTCATCTTGTCAGAACAACCCTCTCGTAGTTTGAGGTTGTCTCAGTTTGAGACAAATTTAGGAGGAAAACGCTCTGGAATGAACGTCTCCCCCAAAGACAGGTTTTTGGCACTCCCTCCCGCACTGATACGAAAGGAATTTCTTGAATGAAAGTGAAAACAACTATTTCTTTAACAAACAAAGTGCCAACAGGGCAAAGGAAAAATGAATAACTGTTAAAATATTAAACCCCCTCAGTGCAGAGGAAGCTGGTGGATTTAGAGTTCCCTCTGTAGCTGGCTCGGCCTTTCCCGAGGTCCGAGGCTGGGATGCGGTGTCCCCACAGCCTCCTTGACAATCCACCGGGTCCAATGATCTGGTTCTTGGATCACAGCTAGGCCCAACAGTTCCAGAAGAAGAAGAAGAAGAAGTTCCAGAGGATTTCAGTATGCCTGTATGAGAAAATTTCTTGCCTCAGCTAACAGGCTGGCTGAAAGCAGGAAGGTGCTTCCTCGGCTCTGCAGCGGTGAGAACGCGGGGAAGTGTGTGAGACCTTGAACACAAACTGCACTGAAGAATTCACCTGGCTTCTCTCCCCTCTCTCCTGGACCCAGCTTAAAGCTGCGGGACCCATTTCTGGGCATAAAGCAGACGAGAGTGGAATACAGTATTATCACAAAATCACCCCAAGTCAAAGGTTCTCAAAATGCTTTGACGCATAGCTTTTTGATTGATAAGCAGTATTTGAAACCGGTGAAGAAAAGTAAGAATATCACATCAAGCAGATTTTTTTTACGGCAATGACATTTTATATTTTTTTGCAGTATTTTTCTCTTTCTTCTCTTGCTCCTGCCCCTTCCTCTCTTTCCATTAACGCATGCATGCTTGAATAGTATCGAGATATTGTATGAAGTTTAAGAAATTAAATATCTTAGCATATATAAGTCCCTTACTATTATCATATTATATTCGTGCATTTGTATTGATTTTTTAAATCTTTCTATCACTGTGTATATTGGTATCTCACAATGTATTGATTCAAACAATAGTCCTTTTTTGAGGAGTCTAACTCATAACTAAATTTAATTAATGATTTAGTACCAACAAATTAATTTGTTCAAAGGTCACTATACTATAACACTATAAGTAGTTGACAATCAAAAAAGACTCTTCTTACAAGCACATATTAAATGTTTTTTTCTGTATGTGTTTACCAGTATGTCATGTACTTCAGTCTGCAAATGAATACCAACGACTCACTTCAAAGTTAAATATTTGGCTGTTAATTTCCATCAGTTCAAACAAAAATGAGCAAATCCAGCAGTATGAACAAACTAACATTGCAGAACAGTTTGAAGTTTTGGATCTTTTCCCTATGCTGGAAATGCAATATGACACATCTTATGGCATCTGTATCCAAAACAATATATAGGCAGAGTAACTAAATTATTTATTTTGGTATTTTTCCTTAGGACAATATCTAACTATGAGTAGTATAAAATTTTTAGTAAAGATTCTAGAAGTGATTGGAAAAATTGCTGAATAGTTCTCTGGATTTTTACACAAATGACTTGTGTACTCATTATTCTCTATCCTAACCACTGTATTTAATAAAATGTAAAAATACTGTAATAATCCATATTACAAAACAGAAAAAAACTTTGAAATCTGAGTTATTAGAAGAAGCACCACAACAGCTTCTTCTTACTAAAGTACTCTGAGAAAAAATATTTGTGAATGCACAAATAGGCAAAAATTCCACAAAACACTGCTTCATAAAGATGCATTTGCTAAAAATATAAATAAAAAGATTAATGTTTGTGAAAGCACAGACATGTCTATTATCACGCAAGAACATTGCTCATTTGCATGACTGAAACTAAAATTTCTTTTTGAATAATATGCTCCTTTGTTATTACTCAAGTTCTAGACATCGTCAAGAATATAATTTAAAGCAATTATCTGAAACTTCACCACAGGTTTCATTTATTTAATGAAGGAGCACATGTTCATTTATTTAAACAAATCTTTATTGAATGCACGCTGCTCAAATTTTGCCTGTATCTTTATATGTACTACCTTGTAACTTGAGTTTAGATTCTCCATCAATTATCCTGTTATTGCAAGTCAATTTTAAAAAGGAATAAAATGGTTTTCACTTAGTCTACTGATGTAATTAATAGAACAATAAAAAAAATTTGTTAGAACTGGACATTTTTTCCCCTCAAGTTTGAATGTGCTTTAGTCAGCTGAGGCATTTGTGTTAAAATACAGTCACCCTCTGTAATCAATGAAGAGAAATAGTTTTACTTAGACAGTTCTGTCCCTGAGTGAGTTGAAACTCCCACTCAAAGTGTCAGTCTGCTGAAAATTGTATTGTGAACACCAGGATCATGTTAGAATAATGTATTCCACCAGGGGGAAAAAGAATCAATTTTGTTTATTTTCAAACCGTTTGCATTAAAAAGTTTGTATGGCTATTCTGAATAATGCAAATTTATTTAAGATTAAAAGTTCAAGGTATTTAAAAAACCAACTGCTACTGACAAGCGTTGGTAATTAGCACGACTTTGTTTTGTGTAGGGCATCAAATTTAGCACAGATGTTCCTTGCAAATTCATATAATGCAACAGAAACCTAATGTTTCAAGTTTAAGAGAGAAATGGAGGAAGATTTTCTGCATTGACTGAATTAACCTGCAATGTGTGGTGACTGGACTTATAAACAGTCCCAGCCTTTTCCCAGCTTAGAAAGTACTTTACACGAACACCTGGCAGGTCCCAGAAGAACCTGTCCTAAGGAAAGACGACAGGAGGATTAGTTCAGCTTGAGGGGAAAGGTTGTCAGGCATGTAAGGAATACCAAGTGCAGTTGTCAATGTTAAAATATTTCCTCTCCTGAGAATAACATATCTGTGGGAGGCTTCCTTCAGGCACAGTCACTGGCTTTGGGACCAGTTGTTTGCTTGGAGAACCTTAGGATAACACTTCAAATTAAAGCAGAAAAGAGACGGCCAGCTAGCCCCACCTCAAACTGAATCTACCTTTGCCCACAAGCAGGAGCAGGAGTGGTAGGGAGTGTTACTGGTGACTGCAGTGGAAGCACAGGCTACAAAGAAGGCTATTTAAGAATTCTTAGCTTTTTGCAGCAGACCAAGGATTGCCACATATAAGAAAGGGTCACAGAATGTGTAGCCCACAGTGAACTATAGGCTCGTGGTAAATGGAGGCTTAGATGACGGGCACCATGGGCATTCTTTTTTTCTGTTTTTTTGTGTTTCGTTGGCCAGTTGGTCTACCCCAGAGAGGAATAAAAGGTACTGAAGCGTCTGTCATGTGAGAAGAAGTTGAGATATCTGGGACTGTTCATTTTGGAGAACAGACGGCTCAGAAAGATCTTATCAAAGCGGAGGGAGATACAAGCAAGGCAGTGAAAAATTCTCTGTGGTCCAATGAGGACAAGAGATAATGGTTATACTCTTAAATACACTAAATTCAACTTCACACACATATGAAGATTGCTTGGTTATTTTGAGGGTGTCAAATACAGAAACAGTTTGTACAGGAAGACTGTGAAGTGTCTATCCCGAGAGTAAATTTAAAAATCCTACTGAGCACAGCCCTGAGCAATCTGGTCTAAACGTTAGGTATTAAACATGGCTGGGAAGTCATCCAAAACTGTGACTGGTGATCAATCACATATTAATACTGAATAGACTTTCCAGAAGAAGAAAACCAAAAAATTTGATCAATATTGGGATCATGAACTAAAATTTGGGATAGCTTAGGTTGTAAAAGACCTTGTTCATTAAAACTGTAGCCAATACACAGTAAAATGTCTTTTCTGTGCCACCAAATGGAACAATAACTTCCTTTGTTCAGAACAGTTCTGTTGGGAAAATAACATTTGCAAGACAATTTGAATATGAAATTGAAAACAGTGGATTCTGTAGAATTAGTGCTAATACGAAGTTGCAACATGGCATTTGGCATAGTAATATTCCCATATCTCTGAACTGGAGATTAATTATGCACATATAATCTTTTGCTTAGTCCTAATCCTTCTTTAGAGTACTTCAAGAAACACTAAAATTAAACAAGTTCTACATTTTATTTCACAGCCCTTCTGGGGAACATAGAGCAGTCTGTGTCCTTTGAAGTGTTCGATGTATTGTAAAAATACATTCCGTATAACTAGTAAAAAATTATTTTATAAAACAAATATGTCACCCTGATATATATATATAGAAATCATTAAATATTTTACTATCATTTTATCTAACTTATTTTACTTATTTTTAATATATATGAAAAACCTCTAAGCTCTTGTATAATTTAGACTTCAGAGGCCAAAGTAATACAGCAATATAAGAAAAAAAAAACCCAAGAAGTAGCTAACAATTGATATATAATGACAGTATGTGCCCTACATGTTAAACAAGACAGTTGCAAATGTGTGTTGCTGTTATGTGATACCTGCATATTTCACTGTAAATTTATTTTTCTGCTATCTGCAGTGGGTCAGCCATGATTTTGTCATTTGAGCTGTTTATCATTTTGTATTAATATTTCTCATTAATAGCCTGAAAGAGCAGATACACTATGTTGACAGACTTTGCATGTGAAAAGTAACTGTGAGCTTGAGAAAAAATGAAAAAGAAGGTTGAAAAATGAGAATAAGAGTCGGAATATAAACAAACAATGTTAAACCATAAACCCAAAGTATAATTCCAAATAAAATCTGGCACCAAGGATAGGTATAATTCAGGAAAACATCACAAATCACTTCGGCTTTACCCTTTCAAAATGTAGGTAAGTACTTAAGTGTGCTCATGTAATAGCATTATTCTCATTCATAATTGAAAGCACATTAACAAGTACTTTGCTTGATTTTGGTGATTCCAGAGAAAGCAGAGTTGTAGAAATACCAATTGAGGCAATAGTTTAAAAGTTATGTAGCCAGACAAGTTACACAAAAATAACCTCATTGATTTAGATGTAGAGACAAAAGAGAAGCTGCCAGTAATAAACCAGTGCTTCTCTCCCATCTCATCTTCAGATAGGGCCTCCTTACCAAGATATGCTTACTCATAGATGTCCCATTAACAAAACATGTTGGTAACTGGATGGATTTCAGAACAGAAACCTTAACAACTAGAAACCCGTCAAAGTGCTCTATATGTGTATAATGAAAAAAAACTTACCTTAGGGTTTAATCATTTTAGTGAGGAGAACTGAGATTTTTTTCATTGATTCCAGCATTTCATAGATCAAAACTATGCCGTATCTTGTAGGATATGACAGGCTTTAAATACTGGAAAAAATGCAAATCCTGAGTGAGGACAAATAATTTTAAGAGAACAACAAAAAGCTTCACACAATATTCAAGGTGAGGATAAACACAGTTTTACTTTCTGAGAAAAAAATGTACATAGCATTCAAACCTCAGTTTATATTAGTTTTAAATTCAATTATAGAATCATAGAATGGTTTCAGCAGGAAGGCACCTTTTAATGTCGTCTAGTGCAACCTCCTTGCCACAAGAAGGGACATGTTCAGCTGGATCGGGTTGCTCAGATACCTGTCCAAGCCGATCTTGAGTGTTTCCAGGGATGGGGTATTCTCTCCCACATTCCAACACAATTGTTTTGTCACCACTTGCTGCAGATTACACCAATCTCTCCTCTAGCTGTTAAAGTCTAGAATCTCTCCAATAAAATATGTCCGTTTGAAGTCCATAAAATTATACTTATCTACAGCAGCTAAAAAAACCAAATCTTTTTCCTTTATTTATTTGTTGTTTCTCTCATTGTCCTGAGAAGGATAGTACCTCATTATTTCAGCATTTGACTGAAATTCAGACTTCAAAAAATATTTAGAACTCAGCAACATAAAAGGCACAGATGATTTCTTTTTTAAAATACTTCAAGATATAGAAACATATGGAACAATTTCAATTGAAACTATTTGGTTGAATTTTATTGAGCAATAAACTACAAATTGTGTGGTCTGGAAACAATATGAACATTTGAGTATGCATAGCCATTCTTTGACAGAAGTTGGGTTTATTTTGGTTTTGTTGAGGTTTTTTTACCCAGTTTTATAACCATTTAGGTATGGACTAGAATTTTTTTCATAATTCTATTATGTCGGTGTCATTAGGCTTTGGCTAGGTGTTTGTTTTAAAAGCACCCAAAACGACAGCTAGAGAGCACGAAATAAAAAGTTGGGTTTAGGGTTTTGTTACTGGGTAGTATTTTTTTGTGGTTTTGTTGTTGTTGTTGTTGTTGTTGTTGTTGTTTTGGGGTTTTTTTTGTTTGTTTGTTTTTGTTTTTTATTTTCCTTTTCTATGTGTGGGAGTGAGACATTCGGAAAGCTGTGAGTATGTAAGGCATAAAATCTCACTGTCATATTTTTAAGGGAATATTAAAGTGAGAGCTATATCAGAAAGATTTCAAATTGGTTAAGTTAGAGAAAGAATAGATCTTGAATATGCTCAGGCTGAGGTTATTCTATGTGATAAAAAAAATCACACAATAAAAATGTAAAGAAATTCTAGCAGTGTGCAATCACCGACAGAGAGATGAATGAACTACAAAACTGAATAAGCCTACTGAGACATCTTTGAAAAAGAGCAGTTTGAAAGCAATTTTGTTTGTTTCCCATTTCTGACAAAGCAAAAACTGCACATTCACATGAAAGTGAAAGATCTGGTTTGGAACACTAGTCTTCAGTGTTCAGTCTATTTACATCCATTGCAGTAAAGTGCTTAGTAAAAAGCGAATGTTCAGGAGGAAGAGAGGAAAGCAGAAGTAAATAAACACTTGACTCAAGGGTGGAAACCTTGTAAATTAGGAAGGAAGAGGAAGATGAAATAAAAGCCATAAAAGTTGACAGAAATAAGAAATAATAAAAAAGACAGAGAAGGAAGCATGGAACAGGGAAAAAACAAGAGCAGTTATTACTGAATCATAGAATGGTTTGGGTTGGAAGAAACCTTTAGAGATCATGCAGTTTAAACCCTCTGACATTATTTTGCACTTGACCTTGTTGAAGTTTATGAGCCTCATACAGACTGGACCCACTCCTTAAGCCTATCGTGGAATCATTCAATGACTTAGGTCTGAAAAAAACTTTAAGAAAATTAAGTCCAGCTTTTAACCTAGCACTCCAGGTTCACCATTAAACCATGTCCCTGAGCATCACATCTACACATTTTTTAAATGCTTTCAGGCATGGTAACTCAACCTGGGCAGCCTGTTCAAATGCTTTATAGCCTTTCTGTGAAGAAAATTTTTCTGATATACAAACTAAACTTCCCCTGGCAAAGCTTTAGGCCATTTCCTTTTCTCCTGCCACTTGTTACTTGGCAACTTCAAGTAGTTGTAAACAGTGATAACGTGTCCTCTCAGCCTCCTCTTCTCCAGGCTGAACAACCTGAGCTCCCCCAGTCACTCCTCATAGGATTTACTCTTTACACCCTTCATCAGATCCTTTGCCCTTCTTTGGACATGCCTCAGCACCTCAGTGTCTTTCTTGAAGTGAGGGGCCCAGAACTGATCACAGGATTTGAGGTGTGGCCTCACCAGTGCTGAACACGGGGGCAATCGCTGGTCCTGCTGGCATCACTATAGCTGATACAGGCCAGGATGCCATTGGCCTTTTTGAGCACCTGGGCACACTCATGTTCAAGCAGCTGCTGATCAACACTCCCAGCTCCTTTTCCACTGTGCAATTTTCCAGCAAGTCTCCCCCCAGCCTGTAACACTGCGTGGGGTTGTTGTGACCAAAGTGAAGGACCTGGCACTTGGCCTTGCCGAACCTCTTCCCACTGGCCTTTTCCCACTGATCCAGCCTGTTCAGATCCCTCTGCGGAGCCTTCCTAGCAGCAGATCAGCACTCCTACTCAACTTGGTGTCATCTGCAAGCTGACTGAGAGTGCACTTGATCCCCACTTCCAGGCCCTCTATAAAGTTATTAAACATGACTAGCCCCAAGAGTGAGCCCTGGGGGTTGCCACTTGGAACAGACTGCTCACTGAATGCAACTTTATTCACCACCACATTTCAAGTTCAGCCATCTACCGAGTTTTTCCCCCTATGAAGAGTACGCTTGTCCAAGCCGCGAGCAGCCACTTTCTCTGGGAGAACGCTGTGAGAAGCAATGTCAAAAGCTTTACTAAAATCTAGAAATGTAAGTAGGACAATGTCCTTCTGGATGGCATTCCTTCCATCTAGCATATTAACTGCACCTTTCAGCTTGGTGTCATCTGCAGATTTTCTGAGGGTTCCCTGAATCCCACTGTCGCTGTTTCCAGGCTCAGGGACAATGGAAGCGCTTTAATGAATTCTCAGAAGGCTTTTATGGGTTAGTTCACAAAGTTGTATTAAACGGCATAAGGTAATTGGGTTTTTGCCATCCACCCCTTAAGGGGATTGGTCAAGTTCTAAGACACCCATCTCTGAATGTTTTTCTAGTTAGAGCCATAACAATCCTGCAAAACAACCTGCAGCTGCAAGAAGTTTACAAAACTGTAACATTGTTTGGAGTTACTTGCATGGGAAAGACAGAACTCTCACAAAAATGCTGCAGAGAGCTGAAGAAATTCTCTGTTGGAGCTTTTTCAGCATCCATATCCCACTGTCTATGTCATTAATAAAGGTATGGAACAGTACCAGTCACAGTATGACTCCTGAATAACACTACTTGCTCCTCCTCTCCATTTCACAGAATCATTACTGTCTTTCCAAGGGAGGATGCAGAAGCCCCATGAAAAACCTCCTTGAAGCCTTGGTAGACTTAATTTTGGGAGAGAATTATGCAGTAACTACTAATTTTCTGCTATTGCATTATCTTGCATTCTTCTAACAAGACTGTTGAAAATCAATTCCCTTGTTTTGTTTGACAAAGCAAAAAATAGAGTTTTCTGTGTAATTCGGAAGACAGAAATGGGGTGCCTTTGCTGAGGTTCCAATCCTGTTTTCTTAAGAAGGACCAAGAGATTTTCTTCTTTGCTTCCTTTGCGAAACAGCCCTATCAAATATTTCAAATGGTTTGGTGGTTACTAGGTAGCATGTCTGTCACTGACACCTACAAGACGTAACTATGGCTTAATATGGGAAACAGCTGGGTAACAGAGAATATCAATTAGAAAAAATATAAGAAGTTATCATGGTGCAAGCTGCAGTTATATCTCTGGTCGTGTACACATGTAAAAGTGAAAAAAGATCAATGGTTTGTGTCCAAGATGAGTAAAAGCGATTGTCTCAGATCTGTGTCTCTAAAGACTAATCCCACCCTTAAAAATTTATTTTGAAGAAAGTGCTAATGTTCAGCAGACCAAAAAGGAGGTGAGCAGATTTGGAATTGATCTAAAAATAAAGTATTTCAAATAATCCAAGTTGTTAAATGTTCTTAGTTCTGCACACCCCCATTCTTCTTTATATAGTAGTTTAGATGTATTTTTGGAGCCAAATATCTGTTTTGATAGGTAACACTAAATTTTAACAGATCATCAACTGTAGAGGACAGGTGATGGAGAAGGAAGAAACATGATGAAGGAATAACTGATAGAAGAAGAGAAGGGGAAGAAGAAATTCAGAAGAAATACGTAGACTACTTTTTTCTTTTCAGTTCTGGACATTAAGTAGCATCTCTAATATAAACATTTTAAACTATATAACTAATTTGAACACGTAGTTTTGTCAGTGTTTTTGGTCTTTTTGTGTCAATTTAGATGGAAGAACACTGTGAATACTGAAAGTACTATACAGATAAAATTAACTTGTATGCTATTTAAAAAGCACAGCTGGGGGCAAAAAGCTTATTGTGGCTGTAAGTACTGATAATGACATCTGATGTTTATAATTACAAATGCTAGCCTTCCAACAATAATAAAAAATCATTGCTATACCAGACAATTCATGAAACTCGTCATTCCTTTACAGGTTACCAGCAGGCAACAGTTTTCTTTATTATAATGGTTAAGATATAAGTGAGATTAGATAAAGGTCAAAACCACTCAAAATTTAATTATCTGTCTCAAATGTCACTGGTTTTAAAAGGATCAATGACCTTATCCCTTGTTGTATGTCATATATCATGCCACTTGGTAATCCCATCTAATTTTACGCAATCGGTTTATATGCTCCTTTTATTGAAAGAGGTTTCTTAAGGGAATTATTCTATCTGCTTACAATTTGAATTTCTCTCTGTCAGATGGCACAGGATGACAAGATAACAGCCATTGCCCAAAAATGGAAGGAAAAGTGGGGACAAACCCTGTATTCACAAGCATTAAAGTGCCGTACCAATAAACACAGACCTACTACAATGAAGTAGAATTAGGTAGGCTGATTGCTTTGCTTAGCTCCCCTGTCTTTACTTCCCCTATGGGTAAAATTATTACTGAATTTCCTGCATTTGCAGGAATATATTGTTTCAAGAAAAATATTTTTTATAATTACAATATTTATTTTTTACACAAGAGCTGATATATGTTTTCAGAATTAATTTCATTATAATAATATTTTGTGCTTGTATTTTATTTAAATATGTACCAATACATGCACATTTTCAATATATTTCCCCCTATATTAGAATTTGTTCAAGAAATATTACAGCAAGCACTGACTTTCAGTGAGGTAAATGAATATAAATAAAATTGTTTTATAAATCTGGATGATATAAAGACTGTATAAAAGAAATATTTTGTAAAAGTGTGTACAATAAAGTCAAAGCAGAAGTAGAAAAGTTTCAGTTACAGTATTAAGAGTGGATGAATAATGCACAACCATGTAACCAAAATATAATGATGTAATTAATTCTGTATTGAATGCTTAATACAAAACACGTCTGTAGAACCACTGCCATTAGAAAAAGATATTGTCAGAGTAACGATATGCGCAACAGCCGTGTGAGTCCACTGCAAAAAAAAAAGGTTATTTACACAATATGAATCTTTCTTTTTCTGATTAAACTCAATTGCAGGCTGAACTGCATTCTGTGTTTTTACATTATTGTACTATATGGTCTATGATGGAGTTGTTTTCAGAGATATATGTAATTTAATTTTTTATTCAACATTTTGTTTGGATTGTTACTTTAATAAGAGCTGGGAGAAGAACCAGAAATGCATTTCTTCTCAGCATATCAGAGAAAATTAAAAAACAAACCTCAAAATTTATAGGCTACAGGATGAAGATCCCATTTCCAGTAACTTCTGATTCAGAGATTTCAGTGAATTTCACAACCGTTTATAAATAAGAACATAACTGATTCTGAAAACTGTTTTCCTATTTTGTTTGAAATCTCCATCAAGCCCACCGCAATTTGGCATCTCCTGCTTTGATTCACTACTGCAGTGACAGCCTTTATTAATTTAAATTAATTTAAGATAGCTTTATGATAAGCACTGGCAGCTAATTCACATAGAAAGCATTTTTACTGTTTTATTGTCAGCGTGGTTCCTAACATCACTTTGTCCTGAAAAAACTGGTATGCATTCAATCAGTTTTCAGGTATGGCTCTGGAGATACCATGAGCTGAAGACCATTCCAGTGAGTAATTTACACTGGTCAGTCCTTTTGAGATGCTTGGAATGCCATGCCAGTAGGTACCAGTGCCAGAGAATAGTCCCAGTATTCATTTGACTACTATAAATTTAGTCTTTAGTGTTATCACATTCCTCCATGCTGTCTCCTTCAGCCAGAGCAGCACTCCTGTCTCTGGCTCCAAGCACACAGGCTGAAGCATTCTCAGATAGTTTGCTCCTGGAGGTGTATGCAGTGGGAAAGACCCAGTGCTGTATACAGATCTTGAATCTTATCAGTAGCTGGAAAAGTTGTACTGAAGTTTCATGAGGGCAATTTGTTTGGGGAGCAGGACATCTTAACAGTCACAACAGTGGCAAATGGCACTGGAGCACAAGCTTTTTCGAAGATCTTCCTCAAACCCCTGCTGATGTCTTAAAAAAGTATCAGACATTTTCTTACTAGATTTCAAGCTACCTTTAATAATCTAGATTCAGTGGCTAGATTAATATAAAAATGAGCATCAGATAGAAGCAGAAGGAAGAAGAGAAAAGTAATTAAAATAGGATAAAATAGGTGAGGACAAATATATAGAAATTTTATAGAAGGGTACATCAAGATGAATGGCACAATAAAGAATACATAAAGTGAAATTAATCTTTTGCCACAGTGAAATGAATAGAGATTTTACAGTAGACTTCAGTAACTGAATGTTTCTACTTGGACCACATCATTCCAGGGTATAGGAAAGGAGACTGTTGTGTGTTTTTATTCCAATATAAGGAACAAATTTTCATTCTTGTGTTTGTGCTAATCTGTACATATGTGTGAGTCACACAAATGCATTTACTATATAAAATAATATATCATACAAAAAGGACAGTGTGGAAACAACAATAAGCTGTTAATAAATATAAATTGGTTCTTCTAATGTTGCAAATCAGAATAAATGGTTTGTAAATCTTGTGACATAATTTCAGGAGGATGATCCTTCTTTATTTTTCTGTGAATATGTTTCACTGCTTTAATCAAGGTGCATTAACCTACCACAACCTCTAGCATCAAATTACCACATATGGCATATTTTTCTCCCACTCTGCAATTATACTGGGGTTATAAAATTACAGCAGAACATTTTGTGCCTTACATGTGCGGGAAGAGGTACTTGCACAGAAACAAACAGTTTCTAGTGTATTGGAACAGAGCAATTAATCATAATTCTCTGTACTTTTTAATGCATAGTTTCACACTTCCAGACTCAATTAAATACCATGTTCATCCATACCAAGAGATAATTACAACTTACAAAATATAAAGAAGAATATTAAGAGTGATTTTGTAAAATAAATAAATAAATAAATACTAAGCCCAAATGTAATTTAATAGAATAGAATATTTCAGCTGGGAGAGACCTACAATGATCCAACTACCTGACCAATTTGGGTCTGATAAAAAATAAAAGCATATTATTAAAATCATTATCCAAATGGCTCTAAGACACTGATAGGTTTGGATCATTGACCAGGCTTGTAGGAAACCTGTTCCAGTGTTTGGCACCCTCGGTAAAGAAAAGTTTCTTAATGCCAAGACTAAAGCTCTCTTGATGCATCTCTGGACCACTCTGAGCTGTTGTATCACTGTATACCAGGTAATACTGTAAACACATAAATAAATAAATATTTTATTCTCCCAAAGGAGAATATTTGAATTCTAAGCAAAAAAAAAGATGAAGAAAATCTTCCAAAACGTGTACTGGAAAAATGCACTTCAGCCATGCAGAAAAAAATGGGATCTAGTGAAATCTTTTCTAGCCTCTACATCATGCTTCTTTTTGTTCTGAAAGCTTACTGCTTCCTTGGCAGAAAGCTTTCAGAACAATATAACTTAGAGGCATGTGACTTCTTTTTATATTCGTATCTTTCCACCATGTCACAAAGAGAGGAGAATTTTAGCAAAGGAAATAAACACTACTGCTGGCAAATTACTAATGTATCTCCAAGGGATTAAGAATGAAGTTATCATATACCTACAGAACTTGTTATTTTAACATTTCATGCACTTCATTTTCCTGACTTCTACATTTTCAGTATATAGCCCTGCCACAAATTAGTTTTTCAAATATGACCTCCCAATCTACTACTGTGAGGTGTGCAAATTTTAAATTGTTTTAAAGACTTCTTTTACAGAAACATAGAATTGTTAAGGTTGGAAAAGACCTCTAAGATCAAGTCCAACCATTAACCTAGCACCGCCACATGTTCACCACTAAACCATGTCCCCATGTGCCACTTCCACACATTTTTTAAACACTCCCAGGGATGATGATTCCCCTACTTCCCTGGGCAGCTTACTCCCATGCTTGATGATACTAGTCAGTGGCTACCATTATCTTTACCATTATTAGTCTCCTCACTAAATATGGAGGAGACATTAGATGCTAATGTCAATTAGATGCTAAAAATCAATATGTTTGATATCCTAATCGTTATTTATGCAGTCCCACAGGTGTATGCAATATTTAATAGGCAAATAAAAATAACAGCAGAATTAGCAACACACAAAATAAGGACATAGAGAGTAGAAGATTATCGTCTGTTTTTCTAGGCACTGACAAAGGTCCTTAATTACCTCATTCTACATCTCCATGCCTTGCTATCACTTTAAATCACAGACAGCTTGGTAGACAAAACATCTAAAATCCAATCATTATAACACAAGGATGGGGGCTTGGGGAGTTTTTGTTTATTTATATATTTCATATTGAATATTTTACCTGAAGAGTGCTTTGTGTGGTCATGTTTCTCTTTGCAGCAATTCTCTTTATCTCCCTCACTGTTTGGAGATGATGGCTTCAGATGAGGAAGACCTTATTTAGAACAACCATTTCAACCACTAAACTGAGGACTGAATTAGTTATAAAATGTGGAATTAAGCATCTGGTAAATTTTGAAAAAAATTCTGATGAAACTTAGTGATTCTCTTTGTATACTTGACTGGTCTTTCTTTCTGACAAAGCCCCCATTAGACATTATAAATGTCTCAATTTGGTTCTTTGATCTTGGCTTTAGCATGAGTTATATATCACTTAAACTGAAGTTTACCTTCACTAGGAAAGAGGTAACCCAAAGATCTGTGGCCAGTCAAGCAAGAAAGACCCAAAAGAGTGCCTTCAAGTTTGTATTTCCATTTTGGAACTAAAACCTAACAACTTATCAAATTTCTTTATTGAAGCTGGCTCTCGTTAAAATAGATTGGGGAGACGTCTATATATATGCTTAAATTTCTCTGTATGCATATGCATATGTGTGTACATATATAATGCAACTAATTTCATGGATACTTTTGTTCATTAAAATAAAAGCCAAAATTAGTTTTAAATTCTTAAATGTTTGATATGGTTTTTGTTTACGCAGGACATAGAATTAACAACAGCAATGTTTGGACTTCTACTCTGTGAACTGGAAAACTTTGCACAGTAATTGTTTTGTTAGCTTCAAGCATGATCACTGGCATGGGTGGTCATGCAGTTCTTTCAGAAAAGATGTTGTATATTAAAGTCTTTTCCTTACTATGATTAGTTAAAAAAGGTCACTTTTCTATAACATTTGTGGAACAGATGAGTAGTATCTATCGGTCTTGCTAGTGGATTTACAACGTTTTTTGGTATAAGTTGACTGCAATAATAGCACAAAAATATTTTGCATTTTTGTCGTAAGAGAAGCTGCCATTTAAAACAGTTGTGAGCATGAGTATGAAAGAAAGTGGAACTGTTAGCCTTTAAGAAGGACAAAACTGTATCAGTGAATAATTCATACACATTTTCTGAAATTAAATACTAGCATTTGCTATTTTTCTTAGGCAGTGATTAATATTGAGCTAGTTTGACTATTGGATTTATCTTGAATTTCTTGTAAAATGTTGACACTATAAGACTATAAGAAACATATGACCAGATATGGAGCTCAGGAATCTTAGGCTTGCTCTTAAAATGCTCAACTTGCCCTAGTTTTGCTCTGCTGTGTTTGTTCTCCAATTTTGTATCTGCATGCTTCTGCCTAAAATTATATTGATCAAATTTTTACCAAAGAAAAGTAGTATATTCTCACTCCCATAATTAATGTGGCAAAGAAAAGTCAGAAATCTCTATTGATTAGGTCTTGTCTTTCTTATTAACCCAAAGAGTTTTAAGTCAGTCATTTCCTTTATAAACAAAGATTTATAAAATAATGTTCTTTAATTGTGCTTCCTATAGAAAAGAGTTTCTTTTGAAAAAGCAATTTAATATTACAGCTCTCTTCATGTTTCTGGGTTTACTTGACCACAGTATCTTTCAGGTTTTGCTTATTTATAGACTAGAGAATGAACACACCTTCAACCATTAGACAAAACTTCTGAAAGCTTGTGATAGCTAAATGCAGTTAGTATTTGTAAAAAAATACTTCTGTGAGTAATAAAATAACATAAATATAATAACACAAAACTCCTGTGTCAAATAGCTTTTATCAAATCAATCATGAGCTCCAGCTCAATGTGGAGAAATGGGTAACTTTCCTGAAAACACACACCCCAAGATTTATACATGAATTTATGCTTTTGATTATGATCACTAGCTATCAGTGGGAAATAAATCATTGTCAGATGTATGAAAACCTAAATCAAGTCACAATCAAACCTTATTTTGGAGAAAAATAAATTAAAAATGCATGAAGTATGAATTCCTTAGTCAATGATATCTATTTGTAGGAGTGTTGAATACAACTTTAAACCCTCTTTTTCTTTAATGTTTGACCACACAGTATAAATTCTAGAAATATTAAAATATAAAATATATTATCTAAATCCCAAAGGAAACTTATGGAACACTAAAAAATAATAATAATTTTTATTCATCATTTTTTGATCATATTTTTCCATCAGCAAAATGTTGCTAATCTCTGCTTTTGATTTCTCAGTGTAAGCAACTGCATCTCTCCTTTCCTTTTTTCACTGCCCTGCCTTGCTTCACTTCCTCTCACCTTTTTATGTCTTCCCTTACCTCACCTCACCTCCCCTAACCTCTTCTGCCCCCAGAATCACTGATGTTTCCCATCAGAAATTAGTAAAGACTGTCAATCAAATTTGTATCAATCAATCTCTAGAGATGTGTACCGTAGTGTTTGTGAGTGGAGTTCTATGAGTTTGCAGGAGATGGGGCATTTTGGTTCTCTTTCCCTGCAGCAAGGTTGTCCATGACTTAATTGGCTTTAAGTCTGGAAGCGTTCTAACCCATCTCTTGTGGCTTGAGCAGTCCATATCTGCCGGTGGACAGTAGCACTTCATCAATATTTTGATCGTATATAAGGACCTTCAATAATTCATGAAACAATCTGATATGTTCCAGGAAACACAAATTTTGTCTACTTGGTTTTATGAAGAATGTACACAAAACAAAAAAAAAAAAAAAAAAAAGGAGGTATTTTGACAGAAATTTGTTTTCCTTTGCATTGCCCAAATAGGAGACACTCTCTTTTACTGTTTCCTCTTGACCTCTGTTTCCAGGATCTTTTTGATCTTTTTCTTTGCTCACAACCTTTGTAAGTATTATCTTTGTTGCAACATGGGTCTAATGGGTCTCACCACAATTCACTGTAAAGCATCTATGCCACCACTGCTTTTCCTGTTTATGAGTCTATTAAAATCCTGCTCTAACAAGACTGTTTAAGGATATATCAACTCTGGAAAATCACAAAGCAACATGGTCAATCCTCTCTCCTGTGTCTGTTACATGGACTGATGCATGGTCACTATATTTTACTAGCTTTTACTCTTTCAATACGCAATCTACAAATTTCTATTAATTTCTATGAAATTTTCTGCCTGATTTACACAATCAGTGTGATAGAATATTCCTTTTTTGGATATATTTGATTCTACTTATCTTTTCATTGCAGAAAATGGCTGTGATGTGTTTTATGGGTTTTTTTTCTAATATTAAATGTCGATTAATTATCCCTGCCTTCGAGCAGTTCTATATGGTTTTGAAAATTTAGAAACATCTGCTCACTGGCCAATAAGTGTTATAAAATTTGGATGTTTAAAGCATCTGGCTCTCCACTCTCTTAGTAACATAAAAAAAAATTAACTGCAATAAATATGCTGTTCCCCAGAAGAAATTTCTTTAATTCATTAAGGCATTCTCATGCTTATTTTGAAAATGCATAAATACAAATGGGAACAGAATTTAAGTCCAATGGCTGAAAGGCACAAAACTGGTTTAAAAAAAACCAGGCTACCTTGTCTACATTACTCTGGTTGCCTGTGGAATCATCAGAGACCTGGTAGGAATATAGATGTCTGGATTTGGAATTGGTGTCACTCCCTATGTCCATTCAGTATGTGCTGGCTTTTACCTACATCTTGTCATATCTTACTTATTGTCCTTATGAGGATCCAGACTGCTGAGTCATAGGGACTTTCTAGCTTAGATATAATGAACTGTTAAGAAACATTTAATGCTTCTTTGTAAATTTGCTCCAAAAACTTCACTGTGTCCCTTATTTTCACTCACATTTGTAGATGATCCTTCTGCTCTCTTCTCAGGGGTCCTCACATTTCTGTAGTTCATGCTAGAGTAATTTTTTCAATTCTAACTGTCTGACTTCTAATTTAAACCAGAGTGAAACAAATGTCTTGCCTGACATAACTGCCATCAACAAAGCAGCTACTGAATGTAGAAAAATTTCACTTTAATGTTTAAGTACAACAGCCTATGTAGTACATTACCATTTTTCCAAGTACAAAAGTGCATGAAGATTCAATGTAAAAATTACCAAAATGTCTGAATGATAGAGGATTTCAATATATAAAGACTCTGCACTTTATTTTCTATATTAAATTATCTTAAGAGGCAAACTTCTGCTCTATATTGTCAACTAGGGTTGTAGTATTGAGCAAGTATCCTTGTCCAAACATCTTTCCTTTGACACCAATAAAGTCAAAAGGACATTAAAAACCTGCAGATTCAAAAGAAATCCCCAAAACCCACAAACAACAACAACAATAACCAAAGAAAAAATCCCCAAAAACACAAGAGCAAACAAAAAACAAACAAACAAACAAAAAAACCCCCAAAACAAAACAAACAAAAAATCCCCAACAAAATAACTCCAAACAATAAAAAGCATGGGGTACTTCAAATGTCAGGATCTCTATAGAGCTGATTAAAGTGTCATTTCTTTCAAGAACAGATAGTTCATGTAAGAGGTAATTACCACAGTGCACTATAAAAAGCTACTGATTGAACCATTCAACTGTGAAGCCCAGACCTGGCTAGTTGTAGGTTTTGAGCCTATTAAATTCCAGTCTGATAGATATCAAGGACTCAGGATTTCATTGTCCTTTTCTCTCTCCAAAACAGTATCAACTCAGGAAGTAGTGGTTGGTGTCAGCTTCTTCATTTAAATAAATGAACAATTAAGGAGTGAATAAACATTCCTAATTCAAGATCATGAAGACTGTATTGCAAATAGATAGATAGATTTCAATCTTTCTTTGATGTGTTCAAAATAATATACTGTGCATCTTTAATAGTAGATATCCTGAGTTATGAGCATGAACGTCTGTGTTATACAGTAGTCCACCCTTTGTGAAAGGGAATGAAATATTAGTATTATAATTATGCCTAATTATTGAAAAATTTTATTTATATGATTTGTTGTTGTTTTAGGTTTGTTTGGAGTTTTTTTGTTTCTTTTTTTTGTGGGGTTTTATTTGGTTTTAGGTTTTTGGGTTGTTTTTTTTTTTTACTTGTACTCTACCCTTCAAATTTATCTGGAACACTTCATATAGTGTTTATTTAAAATTTTCAAAAGAAATTTGAACCTTACATGTGTTGCTGATCACTCATTTATGTGATAGTTGCCATAGATTGACATGAATATGAGGAGGTAGATGACACTGCATGGACCTTCAGCTTTACTCTGCATGTGAACAATAAATGTGTTTGAAAGTATTACCAGAGTATTTCCTCCTTCATTAATCCGCGTATATTTTGTTTTGTGGGGAAGAGATGGGCTTTTTCTAATTATCTTCTCAAATACAGAGACACTGTAGTTAGCCTGTGGCAAAAAATTGTGTGCTGCAAATGAAACCTGAATTACATAAACTGTCCATTCAATACAGGGGGAAAGGGTGTGCAATGAAGTAGAGCTATCAAGTAGAATAATAAAGTCTAAATATACCAAATGTACCAAACAGCATGGAAATCATCAGTGACTGGGAAAAAAAGAGCAGAAGATGGAAAGGTCATGGCAATACCACAGTTCTCAGACAGTAGAATTACTGTATTTGAATTGATGAAAAATTATGGTCACAATACACTGCTTGAAATTATGTCTCAAGCAACCTCTGCTATAGGCAACAGATGACTTTCAGAGAGCATGATTCACATATAACAGAAAGAAATCATGCTATGAGAGTTAAAGACAAGAATAAGAATAAGAAATTGAAATTAATATTTGCTGGTGTGTACAGAATATGGAGGATATGCACTCTAAAGATTTTTAGATCTCTCTGTCTTGATTTTACTGATTTTTATTTTTGCTACTCTTTCTTCTTCCCTACATGAAGGCAAGTGGGGGAAATCCCACACAGTACAGAAAGCACAAAAAATACCTGTGGAAAAAAAGTCACTATGTTTATGGATTCTTTTAGAACTGCTTTTGTGGTAGGTATTAATTTTTTATTTTAAGAAAGTGCTGATTTGTATGGCTTTTATAAGTATTTAAGGGAAACCCATCACAGGCAAGGACCAAGAACCTTGAAAGCAGGTTCTGAGCACAGAGATGAAAGAAATAAAGCTTCTCTTGTCTCTCTGTCACTACTGCAGGAGGATCCCAGGTCACACAGCTGCTCTGTGCCAGAGTCAGCCTTTGGCCCCAGCACCCAAACCCTTAAGGGTCATGGATGCATTCGGGGCCCTAGCTGAGGCCAAATGTCATATATTATATGGGGCAAAGGGTTCCAAACCTGGCTGAAATACTGAAGGTCAAGCTGCAAAATGTGCAGCATTTATTAAACTGCCATCTGTACTTCTGTTTCCTCTCTTCCTTCAATGAACAAATTTTAGAAGACAATGTATAGCAGAGCTGGGTACAGGTGTCTGAATACCCCAGCTCTGAAGTGGCCTGCCTGGTGTTTCTTGTAGTCCTCCTGGGCATGGCATACACTGTGTGAAAGAGTTAACTTTGCAGTAAAGACTCTGGTTGTTGCCACCTGGAAGCGCAAAAAGCCTATGCGAAATCATTCAACAGAAGAAAACCAATCGTGGTAACCTAGTGACCGAGGAAGAGCAGAGTAGCAGGTAATGAAATAATTAGAGATGTTTTTATGATGAATTAATTTACCGGGAATTCTGTTTGAACCAACCTATTTGAAAGAGAAAGACATTCATTACTGTTTCAAGAATGACTGAGTAGGTGGAAAAACAGACATTATTTATAGTATTTATTTGTGTTTATTCAATTAACTGCACTAACAAGGTAAGACAATGTTTCCATTTATTCAGACTTGTGATGCATAGGTAAGGATATAAAAAGGGATGTAGAAACAATTTTTATGAAAAGGGTCAATATTGTAAAAAAACCCACAAGAATGCTAAGCAAATATTTGTTAAGAACCTTATGTATTGCATTATAAATAAGACTATAAAAAAAGGTAATGTGCGTCAGTTCAAAGGGCTGGCCAGACAACTGAACTCTGTCATTTGCACTATGAAACTAACCTAAGAAAAAAACTAAAAAAAAAAACCACCAAAAAAACCCCCACAAACCACGAGGGCACCTCAGATATTTCCAAGGTTTTGCAGCTTATGGAGTTCTATATCTGGAGATTTCACTCAGAGCCTTGTACTTATTAAGTATTGATGGATGCTTTCTTCACTAATTTATCCTGTTATTTCTTTAATGCATTTATTCTATTGAGCTCTACAGTAACTGGTGGAAAAGAGTCTAATTCAAGTATATTGTGTCAAATATGCATCATTTTATTTATTTCAAGTAAGGTATCTGGTAACTGCATCAGAATTTTTTATGCTACAAGAAATAATAAATCGTGAGTCATAAACTAATTTAGGTTGGAAAAGACCTTTAAGAATATGGAATCCAACTGTCAGATTGAGTCCAAATTCCATATTAATTTTCTCTGTATTAAAAATGTTATGAACATATGCCATAACTCATTATTTAGCTGTTTTTCAAGCTGAGACCTTTAATTCATTTAGTATATCTTACTCATTAATATGGAAACCAAGAGAAAATAATTAAATTTGAAATCTTTATTGTAAGTTAGGGATATATTTTTCACTATTCATTGTTTTTTTCTTGTCAGCATTAAATTTCGTCTTTCATTTTGTTACATGGGAATTCAAAATCATGACACCTTTCCATATTTCATTGTATTTTGTTTTACTTTTGACTACCCTGAATAATTTTATATCAAGTGCAAATTTTGTCCTTTTTATGTTTGAACAATATGAATGCCCTAGTAATTTATGTGTAACCTTGTACCATTCTGTGAATCTCTGTTTCCACTGAGTAATCTGAGACTTTATTTGTGTAATTAGTTTCCTAGAACATTACATTTTTTTGGGAGAACTTGGTAGGAAGCTTTGATACCACCCTGACCGAACCACCGTGATTAGCCTAGTTACTGACACTATAAAAAACTTGAGTATTTCCCACCCTGACTCTACCCTAAAAGAGAAAACAAACACCAGCATACCATAGAATTATAGGATCATAGAATGGTGAGGTTTGGAAGGAGCCTTAAAGATCATCTACTTCAACCCCTCAGCCATGAGCAGGGATAACATTCACTAGACCAGGTTGCCCAAGATCTCCTTCAGCCTGGCCTGGAACACTTCCAGGGACGGGGCATCCACAACCTCTCTGGTAAACCTGCTTCAGTGCATCACCACCCACACAGTAAAGAATTTCTTCTTAATATCGAATCTAAGCCTTCCCTCTTTCGGTTTAAAAACTTTGCCTCTTGTCCTGTTGCTATCTCCCTGTGCAAAAGGTCCCTCGCCTTCGTTTTTATAAGCCTTTTCAAAGTACGCAAAGGCCACAGTGAGGTCTCCCTGAAGCCTTCTCTTCTCTAGGCTGGGCAACCATAACACTCTCAGCCTGTATGCATAGGAGAGGTGCTCCAACCCTGTGATGACCTTTCAGCCCTCCCCTGGGCCCTTTATAACACGTTCATGCCTTTCCTTTGCTGAGGACCCCAGAGCTGGTTGCAGTGCTCCAGGTGGAGTCTCATGAGAGTAGACTAGAGGGAGAAAGTATCTCTCATTGGGTCGGCTAACTCTATGATAATATAATTTAAACAAGGTGGTTTGGGTAGTAAATCAATCATTGAATTTGCTTGTAGTTTCCTGATCACAATAAGCACAAAAAAAAAAAAAAAAAAGCCCCACCCTTTGAGACTGAGATTAATTCAAATAATAAATCCAGTGTGAAAAGTCAACAATTTTTTTATTTTAGTTTTTTTGTTCGCAGTGTGTGCTATCTCATTATGATGATCTTGGTTATTGTTTTGAACACAAACAAAAGCATTGAAAAATGCTATTAAAAAGGTATATATTAAATATGTATCTCTTTCTATAAACATACATGTTAGTAGACCTCATGCAGCTGTATTGAGAGGCCTTTCTCTGGGATGGGAAATTAACACCAAAAAAGGGAAGAAAAGTCAAATGTGATAAAAGTGTAGATATACCTCCACTTACATCAGGAATGATTTAAATTGTTTTTTTTCCTCAACAAGATGACATTTCAGAAATATTAGAATGAGGTTCTTTGTCGTATTTAGATTAGAGCAGCATCAGTTTCCTCAAAGTTATTTACACTATCCTTCTTGTCCCAGTTTTCCCAGTGTCTAATTTATTTACCTTTTCCTAGTAAAGAAGGAAGCATAATTATCCCAGGAAGTGTTCAAGATTAAATAACCTGATCAAAATCACAAAGAAATTTAGCAACAAAACCTGATGTCAAAATCACATCCTATAAAATATGTGATCAGCAGGCTCCAAAAATATGCTGTAATATCACTCTATCACATTATTAACCTAACTCTGACTTTCAGAAGTGTTCATTTAGACTAGGAAATTGCAGAAGTCTATCTCTTTTTCAAATCCTGAAGCTGATCTGATTATAACTATCTTCCCATCTTGAATTTGGCAGTGGTATTAACAAATATATTTTCCACTCTACTTTTATATATATATATATATATATATATATTTATGTATGTGTAATACCAGATAACATGGTTGACTGAGCTCATTGAAAATGTATTAAAACCTTTTTTTTTTTATGAAGACATAAGCTTTAACTTTCACACACCACAAAAAAAAAATTGGCTTTATATCTCCCTGCCTCATAGAATGGTTCATTTCACAGAGGTTCTTACACTGCCTTAAGTGATAAAAGAGATCCTATGGATTGAAGAGTAAACATCAGAGCAGGAGATGCACTCTTTAGGCTTCTTGTGCAGGCAGAAAGAACGTCAGTTACGAACAATATCCAGGAATTTTAGGCAGACTGTACAGCTCTATCAATGGCCTAAGAAATTTTATTATCATGCTTGAACAAAGCATCAGCCCAAAACTACTAAGGTTCCTGTCTTAGTCAAACATCTAAAACTAGTTTTCTATTGATCAGGAGCTTCAAAAAAAGCTGCAAGAGAGCTCTGAAATTTTTTTAAAGCAGACATTCCTGAACCAGAAGTCAGATGTATCAAGGAGACACTCACTTTTGGGAGTCAGGAGGAAAGTGAAATGAACAACCCTGAATTTTAATTCTTTAGAAATGAAGAACTGGTGATGCAGAGAAAACCACAATATGTTAACTTCAGCAGCCTGATTTCCTAAATCAATTGTTCAACTAATTTGTTTGTTTGTTTGCTTTCTGATAGAACCTGGTTGAGCCCCATGGTTTCACAGGACCAAGAAATGTACTTGGGCAAAAATCTCTTGGCTTTACACACTCAGTATAGATAATGTTTATCAAGATTAACAGAGTTCTGATTTTCTAATCTTCCATTTCCATTTACAAGAACTGGGTAAAATGTTTTAATAAATCGAGTGTTCAGAATTCTGGCTTCCCTCTCCACCCTGAAGTAACTGTCCTTGCCAAGACCCAAGACCTAGAATTGGGGTCTTGCTTAACAGGCAGGCTCTATAATTTATATGCTTTCTGTCCATCCCTGCCAAAATTTCTTTAGTGATAATGCTCCTTAGCTCATGTTCCGGATTGAAAAAAAGAATATTAGTAGAATGTGAATCATTATTTCAGATTCACCGAACCTGATTAAGGGACATTTTCTCATTTTAGTTTATTTTTTAATTTACTGTGAGAATACCAGCAATAAGAATCCTACCAGTATGTTCTTAGTCCATTTTGACAGATTTTTGATTGTTGCAGTTCACCATTCATTGATCTTCTCATGAAAAAGGCCAGAAGGAGGGGCGGGGGAGTGGAACACAAATGTTTAAAGTGACTTTTCCAAAACCACAAGCTAATGTAGTCAAAGAATTGTAAGGTAAGTGTTTAAATTTCAGTAATAAAGATAAAGGTTTCTTATAAACTAATTTAAAATTTCCTTTAGGTTTCCATGTTCTTTCTGGTTCTAAGATGCTTAACAGAAAAATACCTAAAAAATTATTGGATTTGTGAGCATCAAAATTCCAAGAAAACATAAGTAAAATGACAGTGACATACTTGTCATTAGTACTTTTAGAGCAGAAAAGACAGCTGTTTTACATAATTATTCAAAATTTTGAGTAAAACATATGAAAGGAATAAGGTAATTAATATTTCTGAATTTCAAAATAAATGTCTAAGCGCTGCCATTGTCTTTATCTGAAGTCATTATGAAAGTTCTGGTAATAAAATAAAATAAAATAAAATAGACAAAAAAAAACCCCAAACCAAAACAAATACTAACAACAAACCAAGACTAAACAAATTGTTACGGAATCAAAATTAGCAAACATTTCATCCTCTCTTCCCCACATAATTTACAACTTGAAAAATCCTTCTGAGTAACAATTTAAGGTAAGGTAATGAAACATCATTTTATACAAAGAACATTTCAGAAAAAAGTTTCTATTTAAAAGACAGCTGCAACTAAACGTAAGGCAATATTTGAAGATGTACATCTCAATAGAATGTTCCAGACAGATATCTTTATTCTTGACCACTACATCTGTTTTCTAAATTAAAGCACAATCCCTACAACATATATATAAAAAAAATAATACAGACAAAAAAATCATCTCTTTCTAAAAAATTTCATTATAAGACATGCCTGAATCATAAATATGCAGATTATGCTGTTTCCTTTGTGAAAAACAAAAAATTGTTGTGGATAATACCTAGTTTTGATTTGTATAATAAAGAGTAAATCATGGAAGAAACTCTCCCTGGGGAAAGCCAGAATCCTAGAATCTCATTAGTTTGTTTTTAGCCACACTTTTTTTGTGAAGATCACTTGTCAAAACTGCATTTTTGAAAGTGGGAAGAAATGGGAAGAATTACGTTCTACACTGTTAGTGGTTTTATTTTTTTCTCATCTGCAACAGATGAAACAGAGAAGTACGAGCTTTGTTCAACTGGATGTTCATTTGGATGCTGGTGGTTCACACAGGAACGAGAAAAGCTGCAAGTACAGGAGAGACCTCAGGAGAGAGGCCTCAGGAGAGACCCAGAGGCTCAATGCTATGTTAGAGATGTGATGGAGACACATGCCCTGAAGGCCCAAGGAGGATTGAATGGAGTCTGTTGCAGACAAGGAGACAGTGAAAGCTGGTGGACTAGTGTCAAATCTGTTGTTTCATACAGACTGTAGGAAAGGAAAATATTTGTTTACCAGTTACTCTTTAAAATACTTACTAGTTGGATGATTTGAATTTTCTCTGTATCAAAAGTTACCTTGTTCTAATTCATACTCTGATAAAAGTCTGTAGAAATTCAAAGACTAATTGATGTTACTGCAATACTCATTGTAAGGGAAGGGGCAGGTAAATCCACTTCAAGCACTTTATTTTTCAAGGAATTGCCACTCTACAGAGATTTCTTTCCCTGTATAAATTGCACTTCACTCCAGATTGAGCTCTAGACACATAGTTCAAGTAATGCAAATCTTTATTTTGTATACAATTAACCATTTGCAAATTCAGCTAAGAACATTTAGTGAACATTGAAAGTATTTATGTAGGAAAGCTGGACAAGGGAGCAGGAAGAAAGAACGTGATTTCTAGATGGAGGTGCAGAGGAAACCATTTGTTATTGTGCCATTCATTGGTCTTTTCAACTAAAAAAATCTAGAAGGCTACCAGCTGCAAAAAAAGGTAAAGCAGCTGGTGAAATGCGTGAATTTCCATCTTGAGGACTATGTAAGGTTACCACTGTTATGCAGGACTGACCTCTCAAGGAGTTGGGTGGCAAAGTTCCTAATTTAGGAACTCTTGCAGGGTTTAGATATCAAGTAAATCCTGATCTACGCAGATTTTCATTACTCAGTCACTTCCTGTGTGTAAACAGATATGTTTTCACTTGGAGGAGTCTGTTTTTGAAAAATGAGATGTCTCTAAAGGGCAGGTAACTAAATTTCACCCTGGATTCTTAAATACCACTTGACTCAAGCACATTGATTTCTTGTTTTTCCTACAATATAAAGTTATTTTTGAAACCCTACCTTAGTGTGCTGAAAAATTAATAGCTACTAGACAGTCTTCTTTCAATGATTCTCTCAGCTTTCTTCACAATTGCATTCTTCCCTTAATTATATAATTAAAACAAAATGTTTGTTTTTCCAAAGACAAAGTCATAAATCAAAGTACATAGAAGTTTCTAAAGATACCTTCAGGCATATTTAGTTCTTCAAGAGTTTGGAAATTTCAAAGCTTGCGTAGCTGTAACTGAACTAATAAAATCTCAGTAATTGTCCATTTTAATTGGCCTTCAGCATTCTTAAATTGAAAGCAATTATGCAAAGCGAGAGAACTGAAGTACAGTGCAAGCCTTGAATTGTCTCTCTGTATAATTATATACAGAATTATGCTGAATATCCTCTTACTAGTGAGTGAAGTGTTGAGGAAAAAGAGCTAATCAAAACCCCATATCATAAAGTCAGTAGTTTTCCTTTAGCAAAACCCACGCATTTAATATTAGCAGTTCATGAGCAGTTCGTGCACTTGTATGGTAGCAAATGAACTAAAGGGTAATGTATGGCTGAGGAAGTGACCCAAAAGTAATGTGACCAGATTAGTATGCCAGAGCACAAAAACATAGCTAATTTTTTAGGGGCAATGGGATTTGCTCCCTTTTTAATTCTTCATTTTTTTTCTAATTGTATATGATGTTGTCTAGAAGGACAATGATGGAACACAGCATGCTGTAACAGCCGATTTTTTATGTCATAACCAATACATTTCTTTCTGTGTGTATAGATCAATAGATAGAACAAACATCAATCCCATCTCCCAAAAAAGCCTCAAAAGCAGTCTAAGGTGGTTCAATGAATTACCTCATTGCAGTGTCTGAAAAATTTGGATAGAAATAATAAATGCCTCTGACTGATCTCAACAAATAGCACCACCTTTTGCAAACCTACTCTGATTAGCTATTTCTGTTGATTGCCAAGCCAGAGGTAGAAAGCCACTAAGAACAATCATCAGAAAACAGATGGTTGACCGGTTTGGGGGTTTAAACATGAAGAATGAACACTCTAGATCAGTCCAGCATGGTCCAAATTTTCAGTTCATAAATTTTTCAACTGCACTGATTTCTTTAACTGGGAAACTGTTACTCAGGTAAACATAAAATCACAGAAACACAGAATGGTGGAATGGGAAGAGAGCTCTGAGATCTTTTGATTCAACTTCAGTTCAGCCAAGTCAGGTTGCTCAGAATTGTGCCTACTCAAGTGTTCAATACTTTCAAGGAGGGAGACTCCATGACCCACTAAAATAGTGTATTTGTCTATGCTTTACATATTTAGAGGAACCAGAAATGGAAGTTCTAGGACACTGCCTAGAAATTATCATCTTCATAGGCCTTTAGCAGTTCCTTGTAGACCAGTGGCTGTTCTGGCTACTACTAGCTACTACTCAGGACTTGAGCTTAGGTCATTAAAGGCACTTTCTGGGCTCTGGCAGGAAGATAATTTGTTGAAATTTTAATTATTATGATGAAAAGACACTAAAGAAGGTCCCTAAGAATGCAAGCACAAAGAATGCCATACTGGAATTGAAGCTGTGACTACACTAAAATTTATCCTTAATTGTTTTGGTAATACATATGATGTTCTAAAACAGAGAACATAGTCTTTGAAAATACTGAATTCTCAGTGAGAATATCAGAATTTCATCAGTTATTTTTTCTTTCTTTTTAATATCTGAAACCTGCGATCAGTGTAAGCTTTACTAAGATGGCAGCTTCTTGTAAAGGAGTGCAAGAAATTGTTGATGCTGTTGTATACTGTTCTTTTGAAACTTCTATGGATTATAAAACTCTTTCGTTGTGGGTTTTCCCTCTCTATTTAAAATACAAACTCACACACAGACACACACATACACACACATATAGGTTTATAAATTATGTTCTTTTAGAAAAACAAGAAGATACATGGGAGAAAATCTGTTTTTTTGCTTGGTTTGAGCAACTGCACAGAGAGACCCCTGAATGGAAGGAGCAAGACTGAACTCCTAATAACAGTGAAGAATGGTCATGTGAAAAACTTTCCAAAACATGAACGTCTTGGAAAGTGTCTTTTGCAGCTTTTGGGTGTTCACATTAAGAAATAGATGGTGGCAATCCACCTCAAAGCTCTGAAAAAGTATGAATACTATAAGACACATAATGAACCTTTTAATTTTTCATTTTAGTCTTTTGTCTTTTTAGTTTGGACAGCTTCTGTTTGCTATTGATGTTTTAAAATTGCCTTTTTACCTGTGATTGAGGACCATCATATAAAAATTATTTTTGCAAACAGTTCCAAATTGCATATTTTATGCAAGAGCAGAAGCCAATTTTTCCTTTCAGCTCTATGTTCTCATCTTATGAAACTCCTTGCAACAGTTTAGACTTTAACCCTCCTTATTCCCAGACTTTCTACTGAGTGTTAATTTTCCATATTTTCAAGCTTTTCCACCTACAATTAAATTTAAATGTTGTACTGCTGCCCACCAGATTCAAAGACATGATATGAATGCCCAAATCTCCAGCTGCATGTATTGCTGTGACAATGGACATATTATCTATTGTCATGATACCTAGACACTTGGAAAGGATTTACCTTTTGTTTTATTTTTCTGTTTGAATGCTAGTTCTCTAATTTTACCATACAGATTCTCTCCATACTCTGTGAAAACTTACAAGACATTCAGGAGATTGATTCATTCCATTCTGAAATCAGTTTGCCAAATATGTGAGATAATTGCCTCTGGAGCAATCCATTACAAAGGCTGTAAATGTGTAAATGATCAGCTCAGACTAGACAGGAAGATTTTAGATAGCTAGAGAAATTACATGGATCTCACACTGACTGTTGACTTATGCGGACTACCTCATAGTAAGCCTGTCTTCCCAGTCTTTGATTAAGTGTTGGCTGAGATGTGGACAGATTTTTTGATTGGGTTTGTTTGCTGAGGAGTTTTTTGTCTGAGATCTGTGTATGAAAAATGGTGAGATATGCAAACCCTTCATAAACATTTTGATGAACAGCATAGCATACTTTCATTTTCATGATGATATTTATATTCTTTCATTAGGTATTTGAATTCAAATCTCATAAGTCTGTAAACCTGATGTCAGGGCATTTATACAAAGAGAAAAAGTACGTGGCTATGTATGATTCAGTCATAAACAAATTCTCCTCTATATTTTGCTAAACTGAGTGATGCGTATATGTTACCAAACACAGACATATTGTTGCAGATTAAATTGTATTAAAACTCTCTAATTCAAGTAATGCTTCCAAGTAAACGTGGGTATTGGTATCCTCTGCCACTAGCATTATGAATCCACTTCCTTACATAGCATTGAACTCAGCAATTTATAGGCTCTGAAATCAAAAGCCTACTTCCATGAAAAATTTCATATATAGTTGAAAAAAATGAATGTTCTGAGTTTTAGAAGCAGAAATCAACCTTTATTTTAACCCTATTTTCTTATTATATCCACATCAGAATGCATTATTTGTAATTCTTTCTGCAAGCATATCTAAATAACAATTGTTCACAGCTGTACTGCCTATGAGATCTCCTATGAATTTTAACATCTTTGTGTCTGAAAAATTATGTGGTGATTTTAAGACTGGGACAGAATTTTCTTGGATGAAAACCCAAACTGATTCACTAGGAATGCTTTAGAATAAGGTGTTTATTCTCTGTATCAGGGAATATTTCAGCTCTGCATAGTTAAAAAAAATGTGTTTGAGGGTTTGGGAACATTGTTTTGTTTTGTTTTCTTTTTCTTTGTTTTTCTTTATTTCGGTTTACATTACAATAATGTTAAATCCTGAATAAAGGTCATGATGGTGCCACCACAAGAGACTGCTCTTGCTCTCAAAAGTTCTTAAGCAATATATCATCCTAAGAAGCCTTTCCTTACTTTTGGTTGACGAGGGAAAAGTGTGTTTTAGGCAAACCATATCTTGACACATGGTGCTTGGTTAATTCCTATCTAAACGCTCATTACTTCACAACTTTTTTGATTTTAAATTTTATATTCTCCATTTCTCTACCTGTTTGGGCAGTACTTAATATATTTGTAATGCTCTGTCTCTACCAAAGAATAGCTCTATTATTAATAAAATGGGAGCAAATTGTACATGGGCAAAATTAATGAATGAAAAAGGATAAGATGAACCCTACTACACGATCAGCTCTTATTAGCTATGTCAAATCTATTACACACTGCATTGAAAACTTTTCCAACAAAAAATGTTCTGACAAGCATATTAATTTAAGAAACACAAAAGTTTGACTCCACATGAAATGCTATTAAGCAGTGACTATAATACAGTAACAAAGTGTGAAAGCTTAATTCTGTGTAGTGATCTGACTGTGTGGGTCTAAATTTCTAGTACAGTCACCACTGACGTTACTGGCAACTGAAAATTCCCATCCCCACAAAGGGAGGATGACATAAATGTCATAGCAAGCACGGATTTTAACACATCTTTCTAGTGTGCTTTATGAACTTACGACAGATGTTCTTCTGGTTTTACCAAAGAGTAAAATAATGGTAAGGGTTTCTGAAAGCATTTAAAGATTGACTTAGAAAGACTTTTAAGCCAGGTTACATCCTATTTTATAGATATATTGTCATTTCATATGTTTTTACAGGTAAGCCACAAATGTCTATCAGATATGAGTATTTTTTACCATGACTGCATTCAACATACACACCAGAACCTCAAGACCATGAGCTTTGGTCCTGTAGTGGTGTAAGTTTGCTCTGCACATACATAGTGAGACAAAACATAGGTTTAAGTTAAAACTTCGATGAGGTAAAATACATAGTGTTTGCTTTCTTTTTTCCTCACTGTAGCTTTTTTATTGTGACTCTTCTCTAACAGTCAGAATAGAAAATATAAGCAAGCATAATTATAAAAGAAAGTAAAATTAAAGTCAGCTAGCCTCATCTATCTCAAAATGTATTTCAAATATCTGAAATGAGATAGTCCTTAATCTCCCTTGTGTTCCTCCAATTTCTACTGTGCATTTTCACTATTTATCGGTGCTAGTATTTTCTAAACTTCAATGTAAAAATCACTAATGCAGCAGAACACAAGCCAAAGAACAAAAGCAAGCAAATAAACAACTGCATAATAAGGGAAAGTTTTCACAATTACGGCTTGGAACAATCTTGCAGTGTCTGATAAGAGTTCGCTTTCCCTATAAAGAAAAGAAATAGGTCTACTTAATTGGAAATAATAGACAGGGGAAAAGAAGAAGAAGAGGAGAGAATGTTTAGAGGCATGGGGATAACTCAGTCATATATGGATGTCTCAACTCCTTAGGCATCTCAGATGACACTGATGGGTAAGGTGAGAAACTGAATTAAGTTCCTATTCATCTTGCTTATAAGTACTCTCACATTCAAACTCTTGTTACAAAAAAAATAAAAAATAAACTTACTCTATTTATGAAGTAAAGAATTTATTCTCAGTCTAATAATACTGAAAATACAATATTAGAGACGGAACTGTTAAGCAGGAGAATTATATCTGTGTACATTTTTTTGCAGGTATTATGCATATCCTGTCAGTGAACCTTGTATCCGAGGTTCGTACTTCTCAGTTTTTGTAAAGAAAAAGATGGGTGGGGAGTTGTGACAAGACATTAGCACTATAAAGTATTTTCTGACAGAAAGATCCTAGTCTTTTTAGTGTCTTCGTTCTGCTTAGTGTTACACCCTCAAATAAATGCATTTTCCTTTTTATCACAGACTTCTTGCTTCCCAGTTGATGTCTGGAATTTGTAAAACTGCTTTCTCCAGCCTTATTTGACATGAAAGTCTATTGTTTCTTGCACAATGGCCACCTAATTTTCTCAGATCCTTACTGTGCTTGTGGTTCAACACACTGAAGCTGCAATGGGTGAGGGAGTAGCCACTTGATCACTATAGTTGTTCAAACTGAAACCGATACAATCTCTGAAAGCCCCGAGTCCCAGAATTTTGTATGACATACAGTGTCTGATTTTTTTAGTAGAAATGGCAAAATCCTAGTTCCATGGTGAAATTTAGCAAAGTTGCTGGCAGAATGTGGACTAATGAAGCTATGAAGCTTCATGCCTAAAACTGGTAAATTTACGTTTCTGTCACATTCATCAAGTGAGAATATTATTTCATGCAAAGAGTTTATGGATTTGTCATTTAAAACAAGCTAGACAACTAAGAAATTTGTAGGAATGCCCTAATCAGAACTAGGAGACTAAAGTCAGAGTTTAGATAAATGAAAGCATTATAGTAAATGCCCTGTCTTTTTAGAGGTCTTTGTACCACTTTACTTTAGTGGAGCAATGAAAAACAGAGAAATAAGGCATGTCACAGTGTTTTGTCAAGCCAGTAGCAACATGTAATGTCACAAAAGTAAATTGAATTCAATGTCAATCACCACTGTAAACCTATTGTTTTGTGTCCTGTAGTCAGGAATTGTTTGCAGTTCGTGTTATGCTTAGAGCTTTTTAAAAGCAGGATGCATTAATCATTTTGATTTAATCTTTGTTAATCATTTTGATTTAATCTTTGTCAAGACCTTAACTACGTATTTGGGTTGCCTGAAGAAGCTGTCAGGTGATATAATTTATGAGAAGATCTAGAGGACAAACACTCCTATACAGTCTTATACAGTATATTTTGCCCTCTTTTTGCTTAAACCTGATTTTACTTTAATAAAATCAAAATAAGTTGTTAAAAAACGTTACATTTAAAAAAATTAAATGTGTATTAGGACATCTGTTTTGTTTTGATTTTTACTTATATTTTAAGTAAATAACTTTGAATTACTTATATTTTACAGAGTTTGATCCTCTTGCACTAACATGTGCAAGAGAAACAGAATGTAATTTTAAATTCATGGTAATCATGGTAAAGACATTTTAAAATATTTGAATTTTTCTTTTTTTTTTAATAACAGGTTCTGTTGAGTCAGCATACATAGACCTTATTTAACAAAGCAATTAATCACTGATCCCTCTTCCGTTGACCAGAAAAGTTTGCTATAATACATCTCATAGGAGTATTTGACTTAAAATAGAAAAAAGGATTTTGTGATTTTCATTAATTCCAACATTCTTAGAAGCTAATGCTTTTTATTTTCAAAAACTTCAAGCTAATTTGGGTTTTGTTTACTTGTTATATAGAGTATTATTAAAAAAAAAACTATAAAAATATTTTGAACAAATGAAGTAGAAGTTTGCACTATAATTTTGAGACAGAACATTTTTTTAACATCAATTTGGAATAAAGAAATGCATTAAAACTTTATGATACATCAGATGAAAATTACAACAAAAATTGGGACAGTGATTACTATATTATTAATTTTTTTAAAAAGCTTCACTACAGACATCTTATTCTCAAAGCCAGACTAAAAGTTTATTCAAGTTAAGAGAATCCATTTTCAATATTCACTGAATTTTGGATCATTCATATAAAACAGAGGAGATGGAAGAGAGTACAAATAAAATTTTGGAGCGTGTGAAAGCTTAACAAGTTAAGATTTTCATTAAAGAATTTTTTTTCCTCAGTCTATATAATAACACTGCCATAGTTCTTCCCTTAAAATAGAAGATAGTCAAAACAAGACTCTGTCCCTGTACAGTTGTTAACAACCCAATGTTTCTGGAGTGTACTGTGCAAGCAGTCGGTTTCTGAACCCAACAGGATTTATGTTGCAGGTTTAAACCAGCAAGAATGAGCAAAAAAATGCAGTCCTGATGAAGAAAATTGAGACCAACACAACTGGATTGGGAACAGTTTTGTAGAGATCAATTCCCACAAGGTTTCTAGCAGTGGACTACTGAAGACATGCATCAATCAAAAACAATCCTTGAATATATCACTGATTTCCATCTTAAAGATGATAAATTTATTATTAGAGTTTTCAGATACGGCAGAACTGCTGCAAATTATTGAGAAGGATTGCTACAAGATCTAGCATATTTTTATTTCAAAGAGAATGATAAGCCTTTTTCGTTTGGATAGTGTTTCCTTAGGAAACTGATATCACATTTCAACAAACAGATGGATGTATTGCTATAAAATATGGTGCCATCATTTTCTGGAACATGTGTGCTGTAACAAAGGGCCTGTGTAGGTGCAATTTCTAAGCTCTTAGAAGGCAAGCTGAGAGTTTTTATTAGCAGCTTCAGGGCCACAACAGATTTACCTACATTGTTAAGTCATGCAGTTCCTGGGTTCTGATTCCTAAGTACATCCACTGAATAAATGTGCAAAGTTGAAGTTGAATCCAGTGGATTTCTGGGGCCCAGAGGTTTCTACTTCCCACCCTACTTGAACACTGGCAATATTTCTAAGTTCATTTGATAACCAAGGAAAGACCCTGGGCCCTTTCCTTAATAAGTGTTTCAGATCCTGTGCATTTTCAGACCCATGTCTCCCTTAATTAACAGCTTGAAATGCCCAAGCAAATTACACACACAGAAAACAGGGAGTAAGTTCAGACAGAAAAGGTCCAAGGCTCGGTCAGACAAGCATGCTGACAAGCAGCTTGTTTAAAGAAGACTAGCTACTTTTACTATCCCCTTCTCTCCATTTTCTCATTCAGATTGTGATGGTGGTTGTTCTGCCCTTACCTACACTGCCTTTCCTCCCTTCCTTTGGAAAGGTTCATCCCTTTCCATTTCTCGTCTCACATCCAACAATATTTTGTGGTCTCTTCTAAATCTCAGGCCAGTCCCTCAGCACCTGTCTGTATATTCTAACTCACACCAATGCAGAAAAATCACAATCTGAATGAACAAATGGTGAAGTAAAAGAAAATATATTGTTGGTGAGTACCAAAAAATTAATATTTAAAAATAACTAACTAAACATATAATTATAGCCTTTAATGGAAACAATCATAAATCATATAACAGCTTTCGTAATTGTAGTCAGTGCATGGAAAACTGTAGCTCAGCACTCTGTCAGAGTCGAAAATTGAAGAGTATGTTCTAATACGTAACACATCTGACTATGTGAAGATAGTTTAATGTTTCTTTTTCAAAGGATGAAAGAAAACAGCAGAATAGGTTCTAGGAAGAACAAAGAAACTAAATTAAGAGAAATTAAGTTAAAGTCAGTGACCAGCAGTTTCTGCTGTTGTTATTTCTATCTTTCAAAAGAATGTCCTACAAGAGCTGCAGTCTGGTATTTTATCTGGGGGAACCACATATATTTTTGCCTTCTTCTCCCTCCAAGACTTCCTGTGTTTTTCCTCTTTGTCCTTTCACTCCACTGGCAATAGGTTTTTTGTTGTTTATTTTTTTTTTCATCTTTTCCACCCTTGGGACTCCATATTTTCTTTTTCCTTTGCGGCTCCTCTACCAGTCTCTTTACACTACTCTTATGACACAGACCTTCTAAGACTATTATTCTTTTAGTCTTCTTTTTCTGCTTTCAATCATGTTTCAAATAATTTACAATCCTATAATTGCAGAATAAAGAGCACATATATTCTGCCATATTACAGAAAGACAACAACAAAACCACATACAAAGAAACCCTGTATGAACCAGCAGCTGTCAGTAGAGGAAAAGAAAGAAGCAAGTACGCATGCAATCAATCTAATCTCTCCCTTCTCAACCACAGAATTTACCAAAAACAGACTTTCTGATTGTTTGTCATTTGAGGGGGGTTAATTTTTCATCTCTTTAGTAGCTTGTTTTTATTCATATACAGGATGAATTTCCTGTTAGATAAAAGCATATTTAAACATTAATGAACATTTCTGTCAATGAAAAATCAGACTACGATGTTTTTTGAGTCATTTGTTCATCTGAATTTTCCATCCACATGGATCACTCAATACAACTCTGACGACGGGTGTACTGCAAGTACAGGTTTGGTTCAGACTACTTTCCTCCCTGAAGAGAGAGGGTATGGATAAAAAAGGTAGGAACCGGGATCTGAGTCATAAAAATTTCCCATGATTTTCTACATGGTCTTGTTCAAGTATGCTGTTCTTTTTACAGTTAAGCTCAGTTTAGGTAGTAGACGGTTCCAGTCATTTTTATCTGTCTTTGACAATTTGCAGACTTATGATTCCAAACAGAAAACTTACAAAAACACATTAAGCAAAAAATTGGAATTGAATTCCCTCCAAAAGATGAGTATATGTATATATATAATGTTTCTCTGTAAGCAAGATTGAAATGAACCAGGAATTTTAACACTGTGGTTCATCACTAAATAAGCATGTGAAATATTCTTATTTAAGAAAAGATTGAGTAGTATTTGTCCTATATATCTTAAAACTGAGGAAAAAAATCAAATTTCAGCAGGTGAGAAAGAAATGAGGTCCCATTTATCAAACAGACTTACAGTAAGCTTTTTACATCTGCTTCTCATCAATCACATCTCTGTCATAGGTAGTGCTGCAAAATTCAATAACTTTTTCTTTGTCATTGAAGACTGCTTGAGGCAATCAAGAGTCATTTCCAAATCCACCAATATGCATTCTACATATCACAACAGGGCAAAATATACAATCCCGGAGATGTCTTTTTTTCTGTCAAACAGCTCAGCTGGAATTTGTTTAATCAGCTGAGCTTTGTAACAGGTAGAAAATAAAGCAGAGAAAGGAAAAAAAAACAACAACCCGCCCTCAAACAAACAAAAACCAGCATAAAAACCCAAAACACAATCCACAACTCTCACATCCTCCAAGAAATCTGAGATACTGATTATAAGAAATACAGATTTTTCTGTTTAATAGTTTGATTTTGATTTATGAAGAATAACTATTTTTCAGCTGTAACCAAAGCAGAAGCCTATAAAACTTAGACAGCTAACAGGCATGCCTTGAATGTAAATATAAGTAAATATACTAAACCAGTGTAACTGGTAGCAGTGTATAAACGTCTTTAACGCTGTCATGACAGAGCTGCACACACAACATATGAGCATTTGAGGTCAGTATGTGAGCAATGTAACCACCAAAGGGCAAAGACTTTTGCAGTTGTACTTCAGTAGCATGGAAAAGGATGAGAGCAGCAACACAACTTGCAAGATGAGTAGCAAAGAGCAAGATAAGAGCAAGGGACTCCAAATGGGCAGGATATACTGCTGAAAAAACCTGGAGCTGGTTGCTGACAAAAATCATTAACAGTATTGGAAGCAGACAAACCCCTCTTCCCTTTTGGCAGTGATTAAGAAGCATAAAAACGTGAGACATGAGGAAAAGTAGTGAAGAAAACAATCCAATTTCTTTCGCTGACAAGTTTTCAAAGACTTCTTATTAGCATAGATCTAATTACTATAGAAAAAGAAATAAAGAGAAGCAAAGAATGTTAAAACAGAAAAAAAAATCTCATCAGTAACAGTAAAATTTAATTTGGTATAAATATTTTTCTTAGTATCTACCCAATTTCTATTGTTGTTTCCATGCTTCCATTGCTTCTTGGAATCTTTATATGTATTCAGTATTGGAATGGTGTGTCATTAGCACCCTGGGTAATATCAGGTTGGTGATGATGATTTCTTCCTCCTCACTGTAAGGTGTACTTGGCATTATTACATAATTTTTAAGATGTTTTACTGTTTGCTTTTTCTTCATTGATGTGAAACTTCACATTATGTGTGAATTTATTACATTTGTCTGGTTTACATAGGTTAGATATGTGAGTTTTTTATCCCTGTTAACTCCAAGCCTAATTTTGTTCAGTTTCCAGCTCTGCAGTTCACTGACCATTAGTGAGGTGTTCTTACAGCATTAGGATTTTCAGTGCCAGTCTCTGTCCCCTCTCTTGTGTCCTGTACGTGCACACTGCATCTTGTATCCCTACATTTCAAAATTTTTGTTATTGCACCTTGTCTACGTGCCTGAATACTACTACATCTGTATATTAGATTTACCAATATTTTATTCTACGCAAATACTCTTTTCCACTGTGACAATTATTTTGACACTAGGCAAATATAAGCAAAATCAATCAGACATAGACACCTGGTAATTACAAAAAAACTTCTGTTCCAGATAAACCAAGTGAAAAAAACCACCCCATGAGGTCAAGTTCAGAAAAATGTTTACAAGCCTCAGTTCTGACACCCTGCAAACTCAGCATAAAGCCCAAAGCCTGCAACCAGCAGCAATATTACTGTATTTGCAGGACTAACAGGGAAAATATGAAGCAGAAATGTCTCCTACTGAGGAAAAATTGTGGTTCATCCACACCGGAGTTGTACAACCCTCAGTGAATTTCTCCGGAGCCTTATTTCCCTTTGGCACTTAGCAATGAGGATACCCATCCCAGCCTCACAGGGCATGGGAGCAGATGGTGCTCAATAGCACTGGGCATGAACAGTGCCTGTACCATAGCCCTTGTCACTCTCCAAAGTTACAGAGGTGGGCATGTAGTCTTTTTGACTCAGTGAGAAAGGCAATGTACAGGAGAAAGTCAGAAGTTCCCAGCACAGCAACTAAACTCTGATTTCACTGTGGAGTGAATGATGACATTTCAGAAATTTCCAAACATAATAATGTTTGGGGTTTTGATTGTTTCAGGTTTGGTTGGATGTATGCTTTTGGAGGTTTTGTTTGGTTGGTTGGTTTGTTTGGGTTTTTTTTGTTTTCCCAAAAGTCTTTCTCTTTTAGTTTCTGTCATTGACTTCTTTGTTAAAGTCTTTGAATGCATTTTTCATAGAATTTCTGTTGGTTTGGTCTTTGTTTTTAAAGACAGTAAAATCCAGCTTAAACTCATTAAGATGCAGGTATCCTGTAGGTATATTTTACTACTGTTCTTTTTAGTTATGTCTAAGCTACTTGAGTGTCACAGAGACAGTAAGTAAAAGGGTCAAAAAGAATAGTCTTGTCTGAAGTATCTCTGCCTGTCATATCAGTAAACTTCCGTATGATCACAAATATCAGAGCCTCACATCAATGGTACACAAATCTCAGGGCTTTTTAAGTGTTTCATTGCCAGTCCCATCTGGTTTATAAGTGTGAAGGCTGAGGAAAATTCTCAGAAATTTCTTAGCTCAACCTGATAGAGTAAAATGGAGCACTGTAACATTAATATTCAATTTTGATCAAGGTCCCCCATCCCTTGCTGAAGAATTATGATGATTCTCTACATAACATCAAGCAGAAGTTTAAATAGTTTTAATGCCAACAGTTTACTGACAAGTGAGATCTTTAAGTCTGCCACTCTGCTTGGAGCACTTGACTGTATTTGGAGGAGGCTATCTTCCTAAGAAATCAAAGAAGACAATTTCAAATTCTGGATGGAGTTTTCTTAACAATTTTGTAGCACTTCATAAATTATAAATATGCTTTACAAGATCACTGTGAGGAATTATTGCTCAAATGGCACTGGAGCTCACAACCACCTTCTGTTTCTGAGCCTCCTGCTCGTGAACCGACAAATAAAGAATGAAAGGACAGTTAGTTACTGGATTAGGTCCCAATTTGATGATAAGTATAAACTTCTTGACATAGAAAAAACTTCCAAAAATATCCGTTTCATACAATACGTAATATGTGACAGTTATAATTTCTTAGAATTTAAATATGTTTTTAAAGTTAATTATACTCCTACCAAAAATATTTTAGAATTCTTATATATAGGTTATGTTTACATTTTTAGTTGGTAATTTTGTCAAGGAAGTAAAAGCAGAATACATTTCCTCCATCAATTTTTCTTTATGTGAAATTATATAAAGATTGAGAAAAATGGGAAAGATTTCACTGGAGCATGAAAAATAAACCCAATAAAATTCCTGGTGTTTGGAATGCTTATTAAAGGGTAACAGAAGGCTATCATCTCCAGTATTTGAACTTCACGAGGATTAATTACAATTCAGAAGTGATGCCATAATTTGCCAAATTGACTGGATGTGGAACAATCTGTAGCCTACAATTGAAAAAGAAATGATCTATTCATTCAAAGTCAGTGATAATAACCACATAGAATCAGAAAACTGGAAGGAAGAAAATACCGTGCATGTCCATTCCTTTCTTATACAATGAAGGTTTAATTGGTGGATTATTTGCCATATCATCTTCCTGGAAGCACTCAGATATTTTTAAGTATGCATGAATCAAGTTGTGCAAATGAGCTCTCATCCCCTAAATTTCATGGCTGACTGGAAACTCTCAATCACTTCTGTGACCACCAGAGCAGATTTTCTGTCATCTTGAGAAATACAGAAATTACAATGTCAGCACATGTGATGCCTTCACATTGTTCTGGCAGGGAATTACCATTGAGTAGATCTCCATAAAACTACTTTGAGCAGCTATACTCCTTTTGATAATAAAATAGTAGCAATGCACAAGGATCCAAAACCTAGACATTTTTAAAGAAGGTTTAATACAGAGTTATTTTAATTGAAAAATGTTAGGAGACTGTTTCCTGTTCTTCCACATAACTGCTACCATATAGAGCCACCAGAAAGGGCTCATCTTTTTTATTTTCATGTGTGTATTTCAGGTGTATTAATCAAAAGCTTGCCTGCAAGGCAGTTTGTGGAATAGAATATATAAACACCCTCAAAAGGAAAATAAACCATCTCAAGGAATGTTGGTCTGTTTCAAGGTCTCTTACTCAACTTTATATAAAACCTCAGATCTCAGTTGAAGTGAATGACATTTCACATCAACCCATAAATCATCAATTTATCATAGTCTCAAAAAAAAAGAGAAAGTTTCTCTTTCAGTTTGGAGTTTGTGACTGCCATATAAGCATTTACTGAATGATAAGGGCTTGGAAAACTCCATTCAATAAAATTATGTTTCCCTACGTATTTGAAGAGCATGAATGTTTTTCCTACATGCACTTATTTTCTTGCTTTGGTCCTCTACAATTCTAATTCTAATATTCTTATTTAAGACTTATAGGTGGAGTGCCTTGCCTAGTGAAATTCATACTGTATATGTTGCAAAAATGATTAATTTTCTATTTCATGGGTGACCCTTACATGTACTGAAAGCATTAGAACTCACAGAAACATCTTTTTCGTGATCCTCAGGCAACCTACAGCTTTTCTTTGCCATTTGAGGGATGTTATGTCAGAAATGCTCTCTTGTTGTTTCCGGAGAGTATAAAGTAGAGTTATGGATTGTGTTACAAAATTGTACTAACCTGAAAGATTAGTCATATTTCAGGAACACAGTGAACAATGTCACCACTATTACTTCAGGGAAAGCCACAGGACCAAGGTTAAAAAGTTAAATTGTACAAATAAATATGGAAATAGATATATTTTCATGTGAAAAAGAGAATAACAAAGAAACTGCACCTCTTACAGAAATTAAAGTATGCATTAAAATAGTGAGAAGTTCAAATATAAAATATTATTATTTGTGAATGCCATTAAAAATTTTGTAGTTTAACCCATCTGGCCACCCATTCACTCCCCCACAGAGGTATGTGGGGTAGAATTAGAAGAGTAAAAGAGAGAAAATTAATGAGTTGAATTTCAGAGAGTTTAATAATTAAAATAAAAAAAATGCAAAGACAAAAAGCAGAACAAAACTACAAAAAGAGAGGAAAAGAAAACCAAAGAAAAGCAAATTAGGCATAACCCCCCAAATTCTCACGACTAACCACTGATGACCAGCCAGTCCCTGAGCAATAGCAGCCCCCTCCAAACTTCATCTCCCCAGGTTTTATTGGTGAGCATGATGTTATGTTGTACTGAATATCCCTTTGGTCAGTTGCGGTCAACAGTTCCAGATGTGTCCCCTTCCAACTTTTTGCCTACCACCAGCCTACTCACTGTCAGGGCAGTGTGAGGAGCAGAAAAGGCCTTGACACTGTGTGCTTGACACTGAGCACCACTCAGGAATAACTAAAACATCAGTGTTGTCAAAACTATTGCCAGCACAAATCTAAAACATAGCCTAACACTAGCTACCGTGAAGAAACTTAACTCTATCCCAGCCAAGAGCAGTACAATAAGAAATTGAGATGATGGAACAGGAGATCCAGATCTTTCTTACTTATTAGGCATCCAAAAGAGCAACATCAGAACAAGTAAATAATGAGGACTGCTCAGTAGACTTTAAATCCAAGGCAGAGGTATAAGATCTAGTCCTCCATATGTTACTGGTGACAGGTGAAACATTTCTGAAAGAAAATGCTGCAGTGTTTCATACAGTCAGAATGGACCAAGTGGACTAAAATTAATGAATAAGTTTTCCTTCTGGAGTCTGTTTCAACTGTTGAAGATTTGTTTCTTTGGTTATTCATTAAGCATTCAAAAACTTTAATGCAAGTTAAATATCTATTTCAAGAAAACAGTTTTTATTAGGAAGCATTTCTATAATAAAACGAGTTCCTGACATTAATTTATTCACCACAGAATCTCACGCATATTTTTGAAGAGACAGATATGGAACTGGGTTCCAAGGAACTCAGGGACTGATTGTGCCTTCTTTTACATTGTGATAACTGTCTTACTCCCCTTTTTACAAAGCAGAGGTGGAATTCTCACATAATTTTATGAGTGTAATTTCTCTGTCTCATACCAAAACCCTGCCTTGTGTGGCCATGGGCTTCTAAAGGTCTCTCATATATAGTTCATCTCTACAGAGATGTCACTTAGTTGTACTCAGTCACTGACAGACATACTTTTGTCTCTTTCGATTAACAAACATCTCAGGCAAAATTAACCAAAAATTAGTTGACTGCTCCATGTTACTGTGCTTTCACTATAGTCAATGGAGAGACAATGGTACTCCAAGTTGCAATTAATTCCCTCTTTCTTAGAAAACTCTTTTAACATGGGATGATTTGCTCTAAGGAAGTGCCTGTTTCTTTCTGTTGATTAAGAAAGCAACCAAACTGCTAGCTCACATCTGAATTATGCTTCAGCTTCTTAAATATAGGTTTCTAGTACCATTACAAATATTTTGTGGGTAGTTTTCCTAGCCTCTAGCTGCGGCCCCAGAGGAACACGTGTCTTCTGTGTTCCTGTCTCTTTAAATTGTAAAGAGTCAGAAAGACAGGTAAATTAATTTTTAACATTGTACAGGAAATGCCTTGAACTAAAATTTCAGAGCTAAATTCTCTGTGTCTCAATAAAAGTATTGGCTTCAGCACATCTTGGTGCTGCAAAATAAAGCTCTGTGTCAGAACTAAGACGTAGAAATGCAGGCTTTAATCTTTCAGTATCCAGGGCATACTCACGCTGCTCATGTAATTAATTATGGAATGAAAGTTCAAGTTGTAATAAAATTTGAAGTGGCATGAATTAGTTCAACAAAATTGAAACTGGGGGACCCTACTGATATTAGTGAAGTGCAGAAAGTTGGTTTTAATATTTGTGTCAGTCAGCAGAGAGATTTTCATTACCTACAATTCCACAGTATTAATCCATTTGAAAGAGACAGACTACTGAAAATTCATGACAGGAAATTCATGTAAGGGCATTTAAAAAAAAAGATACAACTTCAGTCATGCCAGTCCAGTGTCACTGAATTTAACAGTGCTTCCTGACTGCAATGAAATAAACAAACTTGTGTACAACTGTAAACTGTGCAGAAGAAATAGAATTAAAAAGTGTGAGATTGATCTGACTTCTAGGGGTGATATATGTGTGACCAAATGCAGAAATCTAAAGTGCAAATACCATGACCAGAGACATCTCTGAAATACCTCATGGAGAGAAATTCATCTTGCAAGAGCATAAGTCAGGCCATAGGTGAGTCCAGTTCAAAAAGTACATGCTTCCTTTCACTGATTAGAAACAAACTGAGTACAAAAAAAGATGTAAACAGCTTAATTAGCCATTTAAAATGAGGAGAGATGAAATATATTGCAACAATTTATTATCATATATTCTTTCCTATTGTTATATTCATGCATATATTACTATCTCATAAAATCATGTAATGTACAGAAACAGAATGCTTTCGATTGAGAGGGACCTTAAAAATCACCTAGTTCCAATCCCTCCCGCTATGGGCAGGAACATGGTTCATTAGACCAGGTTTCTTAAAGCCCCATCTAACCTGGCCTTGAACACTTCCAGGGATGGTGCATCCACAACTTCTCTGGGCAGCACATTCCAGCGCCTCACTGCTTTCACAGCAAGGAATTTCTTTCTGACATCTGATCTAAACCTACCCTCTTTCAGTTTAAAGCCATTCCATCTTGTCCTTCATGCTCTTATGAAAGTCCCTCTCCAGCTTTCTTGTAAGCCTCTTTTAAGTACTTAAAGTCTGCTAGATCTCACCAGAGTTTTCTCTTCTCCAGGCTTAACAACTCAAATTCTCTCAGCCTGTCTTCCATCTTAAGCCTATAGTATAATACATACTGATAATAATACTCACTATTTAATATTTCACGGTATTGTTATGCCTAAACCATTATATGATATATTTTAAATAACATTGGGTTTATGATTACTATTTTGGAAAATGTTCTTTTTTCAAGAAAATGGGGATTTTTTTTTTTTTCTCCTATTATTCCTTTTCTTGTTTTGCATTTGGGAAGTGATTTGAGAATCTGCACGCGGATGTTTTGTGCCATATTACATGCTTTCATGTAACACGCTTCATCATATCTGTCCTCCAGCCACCATTCTAGAAGATTGCATCTCCTGTATGCCTGATGCCATATCTATAAAATCCAAGGAGATTTAACATGGAAATTGACATGTCTGTTCAGACATTCAGTTTTGAACCATGTTTCACATTTTTCTACAATTTTCTTGTCATAGAAAAGTAGACATAAAATATTTCCCTCATATTTATGGAATGTGGATTAAAAATACCTCAAACTAACAATATATATGGGGGAGGAAAATTATTATTTTTTTCTCTTTGCTTCTCTAAAGAATAGATTTGGTCACTCAACTGCTTAATAAACTGTGGAGAACACAGAGATCTTTTCTGTCATATAGTTGCAAAACTCAGTCCATGTATCAGATTTTCATCCAAGTCAAAATTATTGACTTAAAAGTCCAAAGGCTACCGTTTCACTGGAAATTACTGGGATTTTTTTCATAGCGTCAATTACAGAGACAATCAATGAAGGACATTATTTCAAGTCAGACCTGGGGTCAAGAAAGCAGAAATTTATTTGAGAGTCTTATTTTCTTACTGCCTTTTTTAAGAACCAGATATGAAATTATTCAGGACATGACTTTATTTCAAAATGATTAAACACAAATGTAAATTAAAAAACTGTGGGTGCTCACAACCTTGCTTGACGTATTGCTTAAGTCCTCGTCTACTGTGCCATGTACTTTGTATTCTTAAATACTTTAGTTTTGAAATGGACCTGTTCTTCTGGAACAGATAACCTTCTTGGTTTTTGGTTTGCTTACAGATCTGCATTTGAAAAGGAGAATATTTTCAGGTCTCGAAAGTCCTTTCACAGAATTTTCTTCACGAGAAAAAACCTTCTGATAATCTAACTTGTGGTTTTATTTTGTTGGGGTTTTTTTATTTGTCATAATTTATTTCTATTTTTACTAAAGCTGTCTTTCAGTTCAAACAGTATTTTTATGTAATTATAGACATCAATCACATTCTCCCTTAGCATTTGTTTTTTCTGTTCTGAACAAGCCAAATTGTTATTTTCTGATTGAAAAATTCCATTTCAAACTATTAATTTTTCTTTGTACTAGCTAAATTTGAGTTCATTCTTTGCGAACCATAGATGACTAGAACTTATATATACTGTACTTTCTATAAAGGTCCAATAAAACTTTGAACAGAGATAACAATCCCAGTTATCTGTTTGATCTATCTTGTTAGAAAATAAATAATTACAGATTAATTCATCATTCCTTTGTCACACTCTGATGAAATTCCTAATTAGACAATTTTCTTTCCCAGTATTTATCTAATAATGAGGTCATGGTTTGTATCTGACATTTTTGTTATTGGATCCTTAGTCAACAACTTCACTACCTGCATTGTTTCACTTAATGTTTGCAAATATTAAATGTTTGCAAAGTTTTTTTTTTTATGTGTTGTATGCATCTTCTATACTGACAAATATTCACAATGAGTTTCAAAGCTGTCTCAGAAGCAAATTTCATTTGCTCATATCCAAATCTTATTCCAAGGTAATTCAGGGAAATGCCTGTTCATTTTTACTAGTTATTTCACTTGTACTTCTCCTTCCAGTATTACCTATTTCTATCTTCCTATGAGATAGGAAGCAAGCTGTCTATTATTGTTTATCTTTTCCAATTCCATGTGATACTATACTCACTGTCTTGGAGGAAGAAGTCATCTACCACATTTCTTGCAGCCAGAAACAATTTTGTTTATCACAGAAACTTCATATCAGTTCAGTATGATCTATCTCTGGTAAAATCAGCGGAATTTTATAGCAAATTATATTTTTTAGACATCTCTCTTAGATTTTTTTTTTCTTAAATACTAATGCTGAATCTTTGCACTATAATAAAAGGAGCAGAAAATTTTCCTATTTTTCCCTCTTATTGCTTCTGTTACTCTTGAATCATGTAGCACTTCTCAGCTTTATAGTTCGATCAAAAATTTGCTCCTGAACTCATTAATGATGAAGGCACAGTGCTACTCCATTATGTTACGATCCTTTTGGATCTGATCAGCTCATACGCACCTCTTTTATCTTTTGCACTGTTCTTACCTCCCATTTGTTACTGACATTCATGCTCTTAGACAATTCGTGGCTCCGAACTCTTCATACAGACATGGTAACAATGTCTGTTCAGACCAAAATGGCAAAAGATCACAGATCTAGCCCTTCTCTTCTCAACAGGCTCCTTAATAAAAAGGTCAGACATTTAAGAAAACCCAAACACACCTCAAAACTAAAAATTAATCCCAACAAAGCCCACAACAATATAAGATATCTCAGCACTAAAGAGGATGAGAGCCCAATTTTTAGGACTAAAGCCAAGTAGTTCATGTTGCTTAGGCCTGTCCCTCTCTATAGGAGACACATCTTTGAGAAAGGTTGATGTGGTGGTCCAAACAAGCAGGAATTGCACTAATACCTTAAATAATGAGAAAAGTGTTCCTGGGTATCTTTTGTTTAGCAGTGTAAAGAGTAATAAGTAGAAGAAAGAAAAGGAAGGGGCTTTTATACAGCTCTTTTACTTTGCACTGTTTCCTTTCAGGCAGGTCCATGTTTTCAGGCTTGATTTCAGTCAACTCAGTGACTGGCACAGAATTCTGTAGAGCCACTTTTATTTTTTTCTGTAGGAGATTACTTTTTGAAGCCCTTCTGTGCTACTGTTCCCTGTTTTTTCTGAATTGGAAGTCCTTAATCTCCAGTTCTGTTGGACAAAACCCACAATCTTTTGAAATTTCCTCTCCTTTTCAATACCAAGCATACTGCTTGCTCTTCCAGAAACTGCACAAACTCCCCTTTCTCCAGAAATAAGAGAGTATTAAAATGTTTACAAAGATATCATCTGTCACACATGACGTCAATTTCAGGTGTTGGAAAATGCAGTGGAGATTTATACCAAACCAGAGGAATGATGTAGGTCAATGAAGTTGACATTGAATATATTCACACTATTTCTCATGAAATATCACCTCTTGCACAGACATTTATGAGTGTTGGATAAAAATCAATAATTTATTGAGATCTTCACATAATTAAGACTTTCTTAGGGAATCACATCGCTCAAGCAGGATGATAGGTCACTACACGGATGGAAGCAGAAATCTGTATTACAGGTGTCCTTGCAACAGCATCTTCAGCTTGCTCAGGTGAAACTTCACAAACTGCTGTTGTCCTGAATTTGTGTGATGCACAGTTGTATTTGTTCATATAAAAATATATATTCTAGGCTTTAGAATTCTGTTTATCTATAATTATTTATCATTCTTTTTTTCTATTTCTGTTACCTGAAAAATCTATTAACAAAGCATTATCATTCATGGGTCTGCAGAAAGGAGGAATATTCTTACTTTTTTAAGAAGGCAAAGAAAATGCTTGTTTGAACAACAAAATAAATTAAAACTTTTATAATAAAAAAATGACAAAATAAACTGTATTTTTCTCTCAGGATGATAAATTCTTCACAAAAAGTTTAAGAAAACAAATGATCTGCCATTCTCCTCTTTTCTTTTTCACTGATGGGTGCTGATTCAAACTCTTTCAAGTAATATACATATTTAATTAACTTTCTAAAAAAGGCAATAACCAGATTTAAAATCTTATGTCCCTTCTGATATTAAAATCCCTTAGTTGATGCAGCATTAGACGAACCTCTTAGTGTGGCCATGGCATGCTGCATAGGTCCTGTACAATGGGACAATTTTGGGTAATGTGGTCTTCAGAGGTTTTGTAAGATTTTTTATTAAGGACTGTGATAGAAAAGGATGTTTGTATGAGATGTTGCCGCACTTAATGACAAAGATATGCCAGTGTCTAACAATTGCTGTTGCCGAGTGGGTGCAGCCTCCAGGCTCTTCCATTACCATCAGCTATCTGGGTTCATACCCTGTGAAGGAATATGGGCAGCACAGCACAATCCAGGAGGTCAACTGGTGTGTGCAATCATGCCTGCTTAGGTCAGGCGTTATGCGGATCATTAAATCCCCAAAGCACAACAGTCTTTCAGTCTGAATCCCTGTGTCTTCTCTAGTTTGTGTGAATGAAAAGCAAAGGGTTCAAAGGAGGATACTGGCAAGAGACATTCAGTCCTGTTACTGAGAAAACTTATTTAGTCTTCAGAAACTCAATTGGAATGTTTTCATCTGCTAGTCAGCTATCTGTTTTTTTTCCTTTTAATCTGTTAAATAAAATGAGAGCTCAAGCAAATGTAAACATGTCAAGATGAAATTATTGATTATGTAGAAAGAAGTATATGCTATTAGGAAATAATTTAGATTATATCTTCCTGAATAGATATAGAAATAAATTCAATCCCTTCCACCATAGGAAGACTTCTGCATCACAGTAGGCAAGTCATTTAATCCTCTCATTTCAAAAGTGGCAATTTATAACACATCCTATGCTTTGTATGTCTGACACATTTATGACTTAATTACTGGGATAAATTATGCAGAAATGCTTATCATTCTAAGAAGTGGCTGAAATTACTGGAAGCTTCAGGGATGGGGAAAAGAAGGAAAGTACTGCAAGATACGAAAAAGAAAAAAGCACTGAATGGTAAGCGAATGGGGTTAATTATGTACCCTGACTATAGCAGATTCTTCTGGAAGAAAAGGGGAAAGTATATAAAGTCCCCTGATGGAAGACTCTGAATTAGACACATTGTGGATGAAGGATGCTCTATCCTAACTCTTTCTGGTTTAAGTTACATTGCTGTGCTACAATGGTTTAATAATTTTACTTTTTTTAGTTTTCAATGATCCCATAAGAAAAATGGAAAGAGGAATGAAACATGTACTTAGGCTATAGTCAGGGATTTCACATAAGTAATCCCATCCATCACATAAAAAGCCAGGTAATGGGAAAAAGATTGCAAGTTATTATATGATAGTCTTGTGTGTGACAGAAATATTAGAAAAGATGGTGAACATATGTTAGCATATTCAAGAAAGCACTAGTTTCTGACTCTTCGAAGAGCATATGTTACAAGCAGTGTTCCCCAGGGGTCAGGACGGGATCCAGTCTCATTCCTTCGTACATCAGTGACTCGGGTAAAGGGACAGACTGTTCCCTCAGCAGGTTTGCTGTTGATACAACACCATGAGGAGTGGCTGACACACCAGAAGGACGTGCTGTCATTCAGTGAGATCTTGATAGGCTAGATTATTGGGCAGAGAGAAACTTAAGTTCAACAAAGGTCAGTGTAGTGTCCAGCACCCAGGGAGGATAAGCCCCACTCACTATTACAGGTTACGGATTGGCCCACTGGAGAGGAGCTCTGCAGAGAAGGATCTGGGAGTCCTGGTGGACAAATTAACCGTGAGCTCTTAATGTGTCCTTGTCATCAAGAAGGTCAGTGGTATCCTGGGGTGTATTCTATAAACAAAAACACAGGAAGTTTCATCGGAATAAGAGGAAAAAGCCTGAGAACAGACTGCCCAGTTATGGCAGTTATAACTGCTTTTGGTTATTATGTTTTCGTTAATATGTCCTTAGTCCAAGATCTCACTGTCTTCCTAATAGGGAAAATAAAATGTCCTTTCTTTCTCAGATTATCATATACTAAGAACAGTTAGGTAATACATCTAAACTCTAATCCTGTTGCTAAGGAGTCATGTATTTGTAAATATTACTCATATACATTTAATTCAATTAATCAATAATGTAATTTGCTGCAATTCATCAAAACTGAAAGAAGAGAATGCAAATTGTGATTTTCATCTGACTTGCCCACTCTGTGTTACAGTGGATAATTTCATTAACAGAAAGAAGTAAAAATCGAAATTTAGCTGTTAACATAAAATTCTAAAATAAAAAATTAGGAAATGTTATGAATGATATTTTACATTCCTTTCCTATTCCTGGCAAAAGGAATATTTTGATAAAAAGCAGACTACGTGTCTTTTTTTTTTTTTTTTAACAATTTGAAGGAATTCGAATGAAATTTTCATTTTTTTATACTGCTGGGAAGAAGAAAACATTGCAGCCAGTGGATTCAAAGAATTTAGACGTGTCTTTAGAATTAGAATTGAAATAGTTCAACTACTTAAAATAACTTAGCTTTTTAGATGTACAATTTCAAAGACCTGGATTCAGATCTATAATTTTTGATTTAGTCAAATGGATATTCAAGTTTCAATATGTGTATATATATCCTTGTGTTCTGTTGCTGTTGTACGGTTTCATTCCTTCTTTACTTTCACTGTCTTCCTTTCAATTTCATATCAATTAAGAGAAGACTCAGACTCCATACATTGCCCTTCACATGAAAATAAATTTGTTCACGTATCAATCTATAACATTCTCTTGAGCACAACATCATTATTGATAGGCAAGGAAATAATCACAGGTTTGCAAATTTCTTTACCAGTTTAACAGTAACTATAGAATGCTACTTCACCAGTTATTTCTTCAGGTGGCGTTAAGACTACTAAAGAGTATAAAAATCAAGGTTATTTTCCTTAGTTAATATATTTAAATTTGCACTGGACTTTAATTCTTCATAGTACACAGAGTAACAAGCCATCAAACTATCTCCAAAACACAGACTATTTCAAGATGGGATTAGATGTATGAATTACTGCCATGGTTTAACTGCAGCTATCAACTAAGCATCACACATCTACTTGCTCACTCACTACCCCTCCCCCCAAGCAGGAGGGAGGTAAGAGAATAAGGAAAAATAAAAATGAAAAAAAGTGTGGGTTGAGTTAAAAACAGTTTAATAATGTAAAAAAAAATACAAAAAATAAAATAGAATATAGAGGAAAATAAAACACAAGAAAGACAAATGATAAAAATAAAAATGATTGCTACTAACCAGATGATGCCCAGGCAGTCACTAAACAACAGGACTCCACTGTCAACCTCTCCACCAGTTTTATATGCTGAATATGATGCCATATGGTATGGAAAATCCCTTTAGTCAGTTGGGGTCAGCTGTCCTGGCTGTGTCCCCCGTCAACTTCCTATGCACTCCCAGCCTAGTCACTGTTGGGGTGGTGTGAGGGGCAGAAAAGGCCTTAACCCTGTGTAAGCACTGCTCAGCAATAGGGAAAACATCCCTGTTATCAGCACTGTTTCCAGCACAAATCCAAAACACAGCCCCATAATAGCTACTATGAAGAAAATTCACTCTATCCCAGCCAAATCCAGCACAGATTCTGTTTTTAACTGCAAGTATTCTTTTTAACCTCACCTACCACCTTTCTCCATGGTGGCTTTGTACCAGACAAATTTTTGTTCTGTTCTTTGCTACCAGTGTTCTACTAAACAGTTTTCTTTCTTCCTGATTTTTACCAAAATATATTTCTGTTCTTATCAATTTCTTAAGGATTTTAATCAAAGACCTTTTTTAAGTAACTGGTCCTAAAGCACTGCTTTATTCCACCTTTTAGCTTCTCTTTAGAAACCTTATTAATATTAGCGTCGTAACTTACTGCTAAAATAAAACATTAACTAGAAAGACATTTTACATTTCAGGGAACTCCAGCATCACGTCATTGTCCTTTGATCTACCACTTGATCTATGAATGTGTTTATATATTGATAGGCAATAACATTTGCTTTATTGATAATACTTGCTGTAGCTTTATCATTAAAGAGCCCGTGTAAAGAAACACACTTGAAAGTACACACAAGACCTAAAACTAAAGTGAGGGTAATGAATGTGAAATTAAGTCACCATGTAACAAACACAGCTTTACATAAAGAACAAACATATAATTATATTCCTATTGCTATGCTAATATATTAGTCTTCAGATGTTTAATTGGAAATTATCAAGGCAACTGCAAATAAAGTAGTTTTAACTGCATATTTACAACTAGAATATCTTTTATTCATTATCCAGTAATTTTACCTTACCCTTCTTTCAGTAATCTATGCTACTTTAGAGGTTGTTTGTCTCTTTTTGGGTTTTTGCAATGCTGTTTATTCAGGCCAAATAACACTGAATGCAGGCTAAATTGTGGCAGATCAGACTCTGAGACAGAGCTGTTTTCTCTAGTATATGCCTTTTGATTCTAACTTGTGATTGTAGTAGTTTGAAGAAAATTCAAGGAGCCACGAGGAGGCAAAATCAGAGTTCCAAGTGATCAGTCTATCACAAAAAATTGTACTTACTGTTCTCTGAATCCTGGCTGTGTAAGAAACGATGACAGAGTTCACAGTCCTTACTTTTCTTCAAAAAATAAATTTGTGTTAGAGGTTTTTAAAAGTGAGGAAAAGCAGTAGGAAAAGAAAAAATAAATAAATTACTTGATTTATATTTGTGACTGTGATATACAAATAGCATATAATCTCTTATTGCTTTGAGCCATGAACTAAAATGAATGTACAAATGCAAGATTTATTAAAGTTTTTCAACTTTTTTTTTTTGTTTGTTAAAACTGCAAAAATTTTAAAGCAGATGATCTTTAACAAGTGAGAAGAGGAAGACCATTCAGTCCATGGCCGAACTTTTAGTAAGGCTGTCAGATCATTTTGCCTGTTTGTTTTGTTTCATGGAATGGACACTGCTCACAGATACCAGGGGATTTAAATGAACACACACACACACACACACTTTCTAGACTTGGTCTTTGTTTTAAGCATAGAATGCATCTGCTTGATAATTTCGTATACTTTATCTGAGAAAGGAGTAATTTAATAGCAAACATTTGACATATAGGAAAAGCAAGCACTGTTTAGTCTTAAACACAGAAAATTGTTTACTATACTTGTACACATTTGCAGTGAGTTTCAATGCAATTTTGTGAAGTTTTCTTTTCCCTCATAAAAATGCTCTTTGGAAATTACATTAAAAACCTTTTAGGGTATTTGGGGCTTGATCCGCTACATTTGCAGATATTTATTTTTAAACATTTTTTTTCCTGGTATTTCTTGAGTCTGTTTTGGTTTTTTATAGGAAAAAAGTTAGCTGAACAAGTGATAGCATTTTGGGGAAAATGATGAGATTTACTGTTCCTAACTGATTCTTCAGTGTTTTCTTCTGTATTTCAGAGTCCAACTGCATTCACAAAGATAAGATGGGTAGATAAAAATTGGGCTGTGAACCACTGAACCTGGAAATATCGCAGAGATACACCAGATAAATAGGGAGAGGACAAAATGTAAAGAGAATTTATAAAAGGCAGATTTGTTCTGCCAGCCTTCTGCTCTTCCTGTCTAAGCTTTCCTTCTTCATGAACCTGCACACTACTAATGAATAGAGTATTAAAATTTACAGGAGAACTTACTATGCCTTTTTTAAAATTTAACTATTGCATTTACCTTACAATACTGTGTATTTCAATTTTTTATGTGACCCATTAGGTAAACACTTCACGCACACAAAAAAACAAAGCAACAACCCCCCCGCCAAAAGAAAAACAAAAACAAACAAACAAACAAAAAAATTAACTTGATTGAAACTCAAGTCCTTCTGTAGTTTAGGAGAAAAAGGAGTCTGACCAAACTCCAGCTCACTGGAGGGTTGCCTACTGCTGATTTTTATTATCTTCAATTATTTATAAATAATGTCCTTTCTTTCCTTGAAGAGAGCGTTAGTTGTCCTAATTACCTCTCAGACTACAAAGATGTTTCCCTGAGAAGATTGTGATATATATCAGTGCTGTTACTTTGCCAAAATGCTTTTGTACTCTTCTTTGTTAATGCTTTATTAGTTGCAGAAGGTGTCCTTTTCCAACTCATAAAGGTTTTTTCTCCCAAAGCAAAAAATATTCCCCCACTATAATGAAACATACTATCAGACAAGAATATCAAATGAAAGTATATATTAGATAGTTGTTCTTTCTGTCTCTAAATCACTGCACATAGTGTAATATAAGCAATGAGATGCAAGCAAACAATGAATGTCTTTGGTTTTGATAATGGAGTAATGAATGGAATAGCCAGAAATATCTCTGGGCATAATAGCATTTATAATGGTTTTGGCAATTAAAAATATGTTCACTTCAGAGGTTTGAATTCAGTAAGAAAAGAAAAAGTGTTCTATGACCTTAAAAGGAGTCAACTGCTAAGCTATAAAAGAGAAAATTAACAAGTATAGAAAAGAATGAATATCAGTTGGACTGCTGAGAAATTGTCTCATTTATGCCATGAAATATTCAGGAAGTTATTGCAAGGATAAATATATTATTTGAAATTTACTGATTTTCTTATAAGCTGATGCATACTAATGCTCTAATTAATCACTTTGATGACTCTCAGAATGTTATTAATTGCAACTAACATTAAAGTTCTATACTGTGGATAATGTTTATTGTTCTGAACTTTCAATACATGATTCATCCAACCAGAAATAGACATCTGCTTTATAAGGAATTCAGTTTGCTTAAAAATGTGTCCATGTCACAGACAACTAAATATAGAGACTTGGGTGACTCCAGAGCTCTGTTCTATATGATGTAGATAAATTTCCATGTATGGAGAGAAAATATATGCTCCATTTACCATAGATGATCACCAAATGCTGTAATATTTTTGCTTCTTTGTAGTGTTTTCTATCCCTCCTTTAACAATACTCAAAATCAACAGTAGTCAACGTTTATAACACGAATACTTCAAATCAGCAATTATGTAGGAAATTCACATGGTCAATACTTGTTATGGATTTTATTTTTACAGAATGTTAAAGACTATTTTCTACATGCTATTATTTCTGCAAAATACTACTGATACTTGGTATAAAATATGTGTTGAAATCTACTGATATGTACTGAAAACAAGAAAAAATGGAGCTAAAAAAGTTATTATGCTTAAAGAAAATAAAATTGTGCATGTATTTCACTAGATGAATTTACCACTGAAATTTTACATTCATCCATGGTGTTCAGGATTTTGATTATAAATTGAAACAATACACCTCCTTGAAAAAATTTCAGTAATTCAGTAGTTGCAACACAACCCTTTAATTTTATTATGATAGTTATGTCTTTGCAGTACAAAGTGAAGTCTGATAAAAAATCTCATTGACTTAATTTGAAAAATTATTCAGCTTCAGGAATAAGCATTTTCATTCATATATATTACTATATAATTATTATAAAATTTCTATTTCTCATGTATATATCTCTAATATATAAACAAATGTTTATCAACTTGTTACATATAAAGATGTGTGCATATACTTGTATGTTCTTCCTAGCATACAATCTTCTTGACTAAAGCTTCTCAAATGATCCTAGTTAGATGAAATTGTTGATCTCATGATGTCTCATATTATATTTTATTTCACATATAATATTATATAAATATGTTATGTTTTAATTATATATTTACAATATAACAATTCCTAACATGAGATTGACTGCTGTCCTTCTACTGGATGAGAATCAATCAGATAAAGATAATTTTCAGTTTTCAATTCAGGCATTATACTTAACTCGACATCTACTCTTACCTACTTTTGAGTATGTTGATAAAAAAAAAATCCTCTTTTTCCCTCCCCCTTTTTTTCTTACTCAGAAATTCAGGAGTTGATGCTGACATGAGGACTAATTTCAAAAGCATGGCTGGCTTACATATTTGACCATTACTATTGAGACTCCGCATCTTAAAGGTTCTTTTTTTCCTAATAAAAGCCAAGATAAAAAGCAGTGAGGATGTCCACAGACTTATTTTCTCTCTTAGGAATAAAGACCTTGAAATGATGCAGGTTCAGGGATTGTAGTTTTGAAGCCATTATGTCAGATCTGCTAATTAAAAAAAATAATGATTTTTTTTTTTTTTAAATTTTCATTGGCATTGCTACAGGGACTAATAAAATTTGTACAACTTTTTGTACACTTATTATAAGGACTTATTACTAGCAAATTTTCTAGTGGGAAATTTAGTAAAAACTTAGTTGCTTATATTCAGCTAATCTGCTAGTTGTGACACCTGTACATAGGAAGTGGTCAAAATAAAATTTTTCTTGTGTAATCTCTACCACCTGTGATACAGTAATGGAACTGCCGTATGCAAAGAAAAACATTTTAAAAGTATTCAATGCTAATGGTCTTATAAAAAGAAAACTTTTATGAACTCAGTAGATACAAATATTTTAAGATTCTGGTTATGGCTCTTTTTAATCTTTGCGTGACCAAACCTTTTAATGGCAACAATTCCATCTTGTCTTCTATTTGTTATCAACTTTCACAAGCCACTAGAACTATGAAAATTAATCACTTATATGTATATTTATAAATATGTACATAGAATGTTCTATGCTATTCATTCAAATGAATAATTTTTCTATCAGAAATCTGTAACAGTTATGTTATTCAAAACCGCAATTTTATAATAATTTTTAAAAGGAGGTATCTGTATTTATCTCAACCCACAATGTGGTTGAGACACTAGAAAAATTTAGAGTAATCTAGATTTGTTTTATTTGAAGTTCTAGACTTAACCTGGCTGTGGATCAATGTACTCACAGAGACCTATGATCAATACCTCAAAATCAATCAGTTCCTTTGCACTATGAAATTGAAATGATTTCTTAATTCGGATCTTTGAATTAGGAATAAAAGTTATATAGAATAAACAGCTGGATTGGTTCTGCTTTTAAAGAAAATAAAATAACTTAGATTATGTCTTGCATGAAAACATTAAAATGGTTTTCGTCTCTCTTTACATCATAAATGAAATGAAAGGAATTGTAAAGGACATATTTATCATTGCTTTTACCTCCACCGAACAGTTACTATTCTTTGGCTTGTATTGCTGAAGAAGGTATTCCAGCATGTGGAATGCTGTAACAACAAAAACATCCCTGAAGTACGAGACAGAGGTTGATTATTGGAAGTTTTAAAAACAGAGGCTGATTGTTTAAATGCTTCAGCAAGAAATTATCAGCTTTTTTTATCAGATCTGTAATTGTAATTAATTGTACCTTGGAAGCTGTATGATATGGTTTATCAGTAGTTGCATGGATTAATAACAAAATATAATTCACAAAATTGAAGTCCGGTGCTTCACTACTATGCTTAAATCTTACTTTTTTTTTTTGTCAGCTGACCACTTCTCCCATTGTATACTGTCGTTACAGTAGTTAATTTGCTTAATGTTTTAATGCTCCCAATTTCACCATAGTTTCAATAATTTCCATTATTTTCAAAGTTTCTTCTGGAAGTAATAGTGATTAATATTACAGTTTAATGCAAAGGAGTCAACAATCAAGAACTGATTTCCACTTAGACCAAATTATAAGGTTGTGTTTCTTCATTGAGTTAGGGTAATGTTCCTAAGATAACTAAAATAAGCATCTAAGAAATCCAGCGTTTGGCCACATAAGAAATAAATGGAAGACAGAAAGCTAGAAATTTGCTCTTCCTGACACTGAGAAGGTTCAGATCATCTATTATCAACACCATCAAAAGAAACATGAATGGAACTTATCTCTAGACTCCTAAATGTAGAAACAGACTTCAGCTCATACATCTAAATACAGAGTGGCCTATTCAGTTGCCTAAATACAGGTTTCTAGTGCTTGTTCACATGATATATGCTATTCTACTCGAGCTCAGACTGCATCCTCAGCTGAACTTAGGTGTCTGCCAGCCTCAGCTGAAATTGTGTCAGATAATCTAAGGAATGTAAGAGGTGGGAAGATTCTTACGTTTAGGCACACGACTCAGTGCTCGAGATGTCCCACAACAGAGGGAATAGATATATAAATCTAGTATCTTATGCCATTTCAGAGAACCAAAGGTATTTCACTTTACCTTCAGCTGTCTCTGCTCTCAATCCTGTATCCTATTATCAGCACTCTGCAAATGTCTTTGATATCTTAGAAAATATTGGAGAGCACAGGATGTAAATGCACAGGCAGCTGAACTGAGTCACCACAGTAAATGGACCCTAGAGAATTATTCAGGTGACCAAATGTAGACTTTTACTTCGATTAATACTTTTCCAGTACTTCATTTTCTACATTGGCTATTACGACTGCTTCCACACTGAGCAGCATTTGATATGTCCTGACAGCAGCTTATTTGTTTTCTTGGAATACAATAGGCTTTTTCAGTTGGAAGTGACCTACAGTGATCACCCAATCCAGATGCCTGAACACATCAGATCTGATCAAGGTAAAGCATGTCATTACAGGCATTGTCTAAATGCCTCTTAAACACTGACAGGTTTTTAACACCAACCACCTCTCTCTATGAAGCCTGTTCCAGGATTTGACCACCCCCTTAGTGAAGAAATGCTTCCTAATGACCAATCTGGACCTCTTTCGGTGCAGCTTTGAACCATTCCCACATGTCTGATCACTGGGTACCAGGGAGGAGAGATCAACACCTCCCTCTCCACTGCCTTGTCAGGAAGTTGTAGAGAGTGATGAGGTCACTGCTCAGCCTCCTTTTCCCCAAACTAGACAAGCCCAAAATCCTCAATCATTCCTCATGGGACATTCCTTCCAGCCCTTTCACCAGCTTTGTTGCCCTCCTCTGGACACATTCAATTACCTTCACATCCTTCTTAAATTTTGGGGCCCAGAACAGCACAGGGTATTCAAGGTGAGGCCTCACCAATACTGAGGGATAGCTCCTTCTCTTGACCAGCTATCTCCATCTAATCTTCAAACTTTAGCAATATTTTAGGAATCTACTTAACCACAGCAATCTGAAGAAAGGCATGATGTTCAGCCTGATATGGGAAATAGACTTTTAAAAGCTGTATTGAAACTGTTTATTCTAGCTCAAAGTTCAGCTAAAATATAGTCGATTACTAAATTACTGGGTTTGTGCAGATTAAATTCAATTCTTCAGTGTCAGTTATCTTCGCTGACAGATAGGTTTGCATTACCATTATAGTTTGTAATTTATATGGGAGTTTAGAGGTGCTAGCAGATGCAGTAAAAACACATCACAGTCTTCGCTTTGGCCAAAGTTCACCTCATACAAAAACTTTTAAATCTCTTCTTTTGACCTCCTGTAACAGACTTTGAAATTGATACATTTACAGTATTGGTACCATAACCCTGTGAATCTGACAATTTTCTAGTGTTACAGTGATTGAACCCATTTTGTGATTGAATTCTTACTGGAAATAGTTCTTTACTTGCATGGTACTTCTTTCTAACTAAGCTGTTAGTTAGTAGTACCAAACCCCCACAATTTCTCTCCTAAAATCTAGAACTACATGAGAAAATGACTGCCAGCTTTGATGTTATCACAAATCAGTGAGAAAATTTGTGGCAGCTGCTGATCTTTGTTGCACATTGTAAACTAAAGGAATCTCCACCACCTTCTCTAGATTTGTTCTTTGCTGATGCTGCTTCACAGATTCAGTTTATGTAGTGTATTTTTTTATCAACTGCTTACATTATGTTTTCTTTTTATCAACATGAAAATTTTAAAAGCAACATTGGAACTGAACCTGCATACTAGAAACACACACATACACAGAATAGACTGAAGATTTTTAAAATTGCTCATGACATTTTAGTATTCAGGGTGTTACATTATATATTGCAATTCCATGCAGGCATAGCATTTAAAAACTGCAATTCTCCTGCAGTGTTTCCAGCCTTCTTTGACTTGATACTAGTTAAATCACATTACAAATATTTCTTTCAGATTACAGTACATTTTTGAAAGAAAGATATTCTCCACACAAAATAATTATCTAAGTGTTAAATCAAAATAGTGTGTATTGTTTTCATTATATTTTATCTACAGAAGCATGAAAAAGGCAAATAATGAAAGAAATAGGCCTTGGAAAACCTACTGAAAAGTCATGAATCCGAATTATATTTTTGATCTGATCTCTGCCTTCGTAATGGTCTGATGCAAAATACTACAATTTACAATCTTACAATTTCCAGATTCTGAGATGCTCAATGTTAGAACAATGTTCTGGATACGAACTAGTATTAATTGTTGTCATGGTTTACAAATGGTATTCCCCAATTCAGTGCCCCCACTGAGACTCTCCCAAACCACAGGCCTATCTCTCACTTCCCCTTCCCCTCACCCTTGCCACTGTGGTGGGATGGAGTTGAGAACTGGAGGCGCAAAAGGCAAAGATCACAGGCTGAGATAAGAACTGTTTACTGGAAAAAGCAGTGAGATAGGAAAACAAAGAGTAGCAGCACTGATATTAAAACCAAAAGCATACAAGAGAGAGAGAGTGATTCATGTACAAAATGCTCATTGAGCCCAGTCCAGCCCGACCACAGCCGGTGTCACCCCACTGCTCTGTCCAACTTGGAACTGCCACCACAATACCCTGGCTGCTCCTCCACCAAGGTTTTTCCCAACCAGAAACCATGCCCTTTTTATCAGAAGTCAGAGTCCCTTCTCCCCGTCCCCAGCAATGATGTGAGGTTATACCAAATAACATGTGGATGCTGGCCATGCCCCTTCAGATGCTTTGCCTCTCAGCTACTGCAAAAAATTATCACTGTCCTTGGCTGAAACCAGGGCAAGTGTAAAAACCCCTGAGCTAGAATTATGCTAAAAAGGATTTTAAAGTAACTATTAATTTTTCTGGTTTAAAGTATTCATTCTATGAATAATGGATTGTTTAATCATGCTACATTGCTGTTATTAAGAAAACTACCCCATCACCATTAATAACGCAATTATTAATTTATTACTTTCATTTTTTTTTTTAATTCTGACCAGAATTTTTTTTCCTAGTACTTCAAGAAATCATTTGATCACAGAAAAAAAAAATAATTATATGATTCTCCAGTCCTACTCACACCTCCAGGAAAAATAATTTAGTAACAATAAACCAAATAAATATTGACCTCAGTGATTGATTGTGGGAATCAAAACCACTGGGGACTTATTGTGCAATATTAAATTTTACACCGCTGCTAAGCTCAAAACTAAATTATCACTCTCCTAAGTCTAATTTTATTAATATATGCAAATCTGAGAGCATATTTATAAGTCAGCAGTCATTTAGTTCTCCACAAAGGTCTATCGTTTCAAGTGAACACATCAATACTGTAAACTCTGCATGTTCATAAAACACTGTGAGTTAAATTCCTGGTGGCAACAAGCATTACAGCAAATAAATCCACAGATGCTCCCTTCACAGTGTCACAGAACTACTCAAGAGGAAATAGATTTTGCACTGTGTTTTGCTGCTCCTTCAAGAAATTACTCTTCAGTCTTAACAAACAGCAATTTAACTCTTTCTAGAGACTGGACCATCTGTTCAAGCCAATCGGATGTCCCTTAACATTCAAAACCTCCAAAATTCTTTCAGAAAACAAGGATTATGACTGATTATTGCGACATAATAATAAATAGACCTTGAACCCATACAGTTAAATAATGAGCTTCCCTTGAAATAACACCTTGGTATCTTAACTTCAGACCAAAAACCAGCTCCTAGGGTGACAAGTTTCACAGCACTGTAGAATATACTTTTTCCTACAAAACTATTAATCATTTAATTGCATCATTACTTGTGATCTTTTATTTTATTTATATTGACACACAAGAGAAAAAATATATATACTGATTTTTGACAGCATGCAAGTAGTACTGAGGTCAAATTCATACTGCTTTCATCTATTAATGTTACTAAGATAGTAACAAACTACATTCTTTAGCATTATTTGGGCCCTGAAGTTTTTAAATTGTCTTTTTTTTTTAATAACTCTCTCTGTTACTGATATAAAGTAATCAATTTGGTACCTGTGACAGTACTCATCCATTGACACCATTTCACAACTGTGACATTTTTCCACCACCCTGCAATATTTTCAAGCAGTCTTGCCTTAATTTGCGGGGCATTGCTTTTGTTGTAGAACAACTTCATATTTTAAAGGATATGCAAGAAGTATGAGCTTGAGTACAGTTTGAGCTTAAAGATATATTACCACCATAAGGGTAATAAAGGGGTAATCTTTTAAGAGATCTAATTTTATTTCAGTATAGAAATCCAGATTCAGAGTTTAAATTATATGCCTTTACTTCACTCAGCATAAAGTTACAATTTTGATTTAAAGATCCTATCTAGCGACTTAACTGACTTAGAGGGTTTGTTTCCTTTCCTTTCCCCAGGAAACATATGTAGGTAACAAAAAATTATACTCACAGAATCATTGAGTCTGGATGTGACCTCTTGAGACTATCTAGTTCAACAGATTCTGATCAAGCAGGGGCAGCTACAGCAGGTCAGTCAATATCTGGTTGAATTTTGAGTGTCTCCAAGGACAGAGACTCCCACAGCCTCACTGGATAACCTGTTCCAGTGCTCAGTCACTCTCACAATTAAAAAAAAAATAAATAAAACTCTGTTCTTCAGATTTAATTTAATGTGTTTTCGACATTATGATTATTGGCTCTAGTCCTGCCAGTGAGAACTACTGAGTGAGAAGAGCCTGGTTTGCTCTTTTCTACTCTGTTCCATCAGGTTTTTAAACATTTTTTTAAACTCATCCCTAAACATTATTTTCTGCAAGCTTGACAAGAACAGTTCCCTCAATCCCTTCTGAAATGAAAGATATTTCAGTTCCCTAACCAGCTTTGTGGCCCCATGGCCACACGATGCAGTTACTTCAGTAAGTCCATATCATACTTGCACCAGGAGGACCAGACTCAGACACAATACTTCAGGGGAAGATCACCAGCACCAACTTGGGTGGAGTCACAGAAAAAGTGAATCACAGAATATCCTGAGCTGGAAGAGACCCACAAGGATCACAACTCCTGACTCTGCGCTGGGTAACACCAAAAATCTGGGTGTAGTTTTCACAAGCCTCCTCCTTTATTTTTCTGAGATAAGTATGCTGAATTTTTTAGTCTTTTCCGATAAAATGAGATATCTATTCCTATATATTATACTGAGATCAAGTTAAACTATAAAATCTGTGGTTTTCTTTTCATGTAAAATGTATTTACACGTATTTGTTCTACTTAGTATTCCTCACTCATACACTGTGTGCAGATAGCATAAAATAGGGTTAGTTGAAAACTGTGTGAATATAATTTTAGTTAAAGCTACAGGACAAGGGCATAGCTTAGTTATAATGATAGGGGAGTACCTTGCACATAAACATACTGCTAAGCACTGGCTGTTATGAAAGATGCAAACGTATCAATAATTGTGAAAGTTTCAAACATGTCCAGAGTCTTCCAGAGGAGTAAACCATAACTGATATCTGTTTGTTAGGCACTGAGTGACTGTGAACAGGACTCTCACGAAACAAGGATCCCAGTTCTGTAACCAGTATTTCCCAGGGTCAATTACAGAAGTCAGGTCCTAGGCCAGCACCACACAAAGTATGGATGGAGCCGCTACCACCCTATATAACTTCTGGACCACGTAGTATCTCCTGTTGAACAAGGAAATCATGTACTTCATAAAACTGGTGATATTTGTGACTAAAATATTTTAATATCCAAGTCCATCTAGTCTCCTCACTGCAATTTCATCTTAACTATGATGCCACGCCACTCCCAAGTTTCTGTTTTGTAAAATCTTCTTGTCACTTAACTTAAGCACAGTTCTTCTGTCAGCTGAGTTGTGAAAGGAATTGACTTCACCATCAAACTTCAGCTACACTGTGCTCCTTTTATCTAACTTTTTTCTTTTCTTTATAGAAAATAGTCTTCAAAGTGTTTTCAATAATAGCAAATTAAAGTACAGAAAATTACAGACATCTTTAACCTCTCCTTCACTTAATCTCTTCATTTTTTCCAACATGCCATCTCATTTCCACAGTGTAATATTGCGTGTCTAATTTAAAATACCCTTCTAGTGTTTCTTTGTGATCAGTGAGAGGAGATAGCTGTATCCAGTTTTATTCAGCACTTAGTTTTTTTGCTAAGCATTAAAAAAATAATAATTTAAAAAATTACAGTGCATTCATTCCACTTCAGTGATTCCTTCCCACAGGCACCAGGGCATAAAGGCAGTGTCTTCATGCCAGCAAACATTGCTAAGAGTCACACTTGGGTGGGTGAACTCAGAACGCTTCCCAGGTGCCTGTTAAATTCTCAAGTAGAGATCTGTCATTCCCTGCAAATACAGGTGGATTAAACTTCCTCGCATGATTGCCTATCCCACCAAGTGACCATAACATCAACCTACATCCAATTATGTTAATGAAATATATGTTATACAGTAAAATTTTGCTGATTTGAATCTAATATTTATTATCCATGATTTGAAGATTTTTATGCTGAGAGTAAAACACTCATTAAGTGCTTTCCACCAGTAAAAATTTCCAGCAGTGTTAACCTCAATTTTTTTTTGCTTTTTCTTGTTATTTTGCCCTGTACAATTCTCTCAGGGGAAAAAAATCCTTTCACTGAACTTACCCAGAATTCTCTATTTTTATAGTTTTGACTAGTCTGGCAGAGGTCCTATTTTGTGATGAGTTAGCACAAATCACTACAAAAAATAATGCCGTTGACATACAGAGGTTAAGTCACAACACCTGAAATGATGAGGTAGTATCAACTGCTCCTAGTTGAAAATTTGAAAAAAAACTAGGGAATCCACTTTTCTACACCAGCAAGGATTCCCTGTACTCAGTCAAACTAGTCACAGTGCTTATTGCTGCCAGTATTATTATTTTCAAATTGTTCACATAGGAGTGATGATGGAAGTGATTATTCTCCTAACATGTAATGCGGCTACTACTGAAAATTTTGGGAGCTGACCATCTGGTAAGGATACAATCTATTTCCCTCCAATATCATATAGCTTAAATATTGGCATCAGGTTTAAATATTGACTAGCACTCTCCCAATAAAGCACTTATTTTTCATTTTTCAGGGACTGATGTATTTTCAGAAATCATTGATAGTTTGTCCCGAAGAAAAGAGACAGTTTGTGATAATTTTGTCCCAAGTGAAATATAAAGAGGATGGAATTAAATAGAAATATTTTGGGGGTAATGTGCTGAGGTTTATTTAAGTGTGTTTAAAATAGCCTTAGAGCCCATGAAACACAAACAAGAATGAATTAATGTGCCTAAGAGATACAGAAGAGCTCATCTTAACTCTTTGGCAGTTGGAGTGGTTTATTTCTTTCCTGTTATTTTGGGGTTTTTTAATTACTCAATATATCAAAGCAACTAATGTAATGATGATCAGGAATAAGGAAAATAGGCTTCTCTATTCTAATTGTGTAATTTAATGTGGGGGCTTAGCCTTTGACAGTTGCCAGAACCCCACCCAGCCATTTTAATTACTCTGCCTCCTCAAAAGGACAGGGAGAGAAAATAAGAGAAAAACTTGTAAGTTAAGATAAAGACAAGGAGAATGCTTACCAATTACTGTCATAGGCACACAGGTTTAAGTAAGGGAAAACTAATTTAAATTATGTCAGTTAAAATAAATCAAAATTTAAAACAACACTTTCTCTGCCTCAGCCCCAGGCTCAACTAGGCTCCTCCTTTTTCAAGTGCCTAATTATTGTCACACAGATTTCTTTTTTGTTATACCAAGTTACAACCTCCTGTTTCTATTTGTGGCCACTGCCTCTTGTTCCCTCACTATTCATTTCACTGAAGAGCCTGACGTTGTGAGTGACCTCCCTTTACACACTGGGAAACCCCTCTTCAGTTCTCTCACATCCTTCTCTTCTCCAGTTTAAACGAGTCTTGTACATTAGCATTTCCTCACAGTGCAAATGCTCCAGCTCCTGACCAAATGGGTGGCTCCCCAATGAACTCACTCCAGATGGTCAACTTCCTTCTTGTATTGGTAAGTCCGAAGCTAGATTTGGTATTCTTGATGCAGCTAATGAGCACCAAGTAAGAGGGATTACACAGTTCCCTTATTACATGGATACAGCCTGGTCTGCTGCTCCTTCATGACCATCAAGGCACATAATTTCCTTCTGTTTAACCTACTGTCCACCAAGATCTGTCACAGCAGAGCTGCAACTTAGTCAGGCTGTCTCTCCACAGCACTCTGTCAAAACTGCTATTATGCTGCACTTGTACATGACCGAAAAGAAAGAGCAGTGTGAAAAATTGTGTAGAAACTACCCTTTGATATCTTACTGAATTCCTTATTAATGTTTTATACTTTGATACCTTACTGTACTCCTTATTGATTTTTTTTTATATCACCATATAAAGGATGGATATTCACCACTTCTCAGTATGGAAATATAGAACAATAAGATTAGGCTATGCAGAGCTGTCTAGTGTAATTTGATATGTTCAAGTTTCAGGTTCCAGGAATCCTATGTTTCAGGATCTGTGGGTCTTCTTCAAAGTCTGTCATATCTTCCAACTCCTTACAATTTCCTCAGATGCTGAATAGTATCTGAACCAGTATTAGAAATCTATATTTCAGCTGCTGAATTGCATTTGGCTCTGTTTTCAGTCAGTAAAGACAAAAGGACTCTTCTGGGAAAAAATTCTTCCAAACAAATGTGAACATTTGCTTTAAGATGACATGCATTATATTGTCTTTCACAGCACAGTTCATCACATCCTAAATTAAATAATTAATTAATTGTGTTTAGTTAATAAGGTCTTGCACCTCAGATGGATAATTCCCAAAATTTGCAGAATACAGATCAGACAATTTTATGTTATTAACTTCCCCTTTGGACACATGTCAAGGTTGCAAATGTCAACATTTAAAGACTGGCTGATTTAGGGATTGGAACAGCACATTAAACCTAGTCTGCCAAACCTAATAGGAACCTGAAAAGACAGCTAATAGAGGTTGTGGATACATTTATTCCCCAGAGGCTATTTCTGTGTTGAGGACTTTCTTTCACCAAGATTCTCTTTCATTTGCTTTTTTGGCTGGCTGTTTTAATTTTGTTTTGTTAAACACCCGAATTATTATAGATTAGTTTAATCCTTAGAAAAATAGTATTGGGTTACATTACTAAGGGGAAAAAATACAAAGATCCAGTAAAGGTCAGATAAACACTGGCAGGTGGAGAAAATTTAGTAATCTAATCAAGGCAAATGGACCATGTGGAACCAGCTGGTCTAAGACCAACAAAGGTGAACAAGATTATTGTCCCTGATGTGAGTCCACACAGCAGTAGTCAACCAAAAGGATTTTCTTCACAGAACTGTTTGTAAACTAGAGGTTTATTGCCTATGAGGACTTTAGATTTATGGTATACAGGAGGAAGAACGGTTGAGAATTGTGTGGAAATTTACAGAAGAATGTTTAAGGACATTGTGGGAATACTGAAGACTTCTGAGATGTTTGGGACAAAGAGTAAAGACAAGGAAAGGGAGAGACTGAGGCAGATCAAGGATAAAGACGCATGGGAAAAAGGAGGCAGAAGGGTATTAAGAGAGGTTTCTTTGCTTAGTCTTAACTAGAGAACAGTAGCATTTCAACAATGATGTTTCCTATTCCTTTGCACTGAAACTGTTAAGAAAGGGTCTAGTGTATCTTTTGCACTTTTAGGTAAAGTAGGGCTTGCTATTGTGCTGTTTAGGTTGCCTAAGACCTGCCTGTGAGATGCCGGCTTGATGTTACTGCAAGAGAACACTTTCAATTTTCTGTATCCCTCTCAAGATATCACAGTTTTCCTGAGTGCTGTTGATGTTTTAGTTGTTACATATTAAGACTGGAGAGCCACAAAGGAGCCACAGGAACGACCCATGGCCAAGCTTTTATACTGTAAATGTGTCTAGAATGTGCCATTTAATTTATGGCCAAAGAGTAATCTCTGTACTGATTTTACTGAGTAGTATAAACATACTTACTCAGAAGCTAGTTATGAATGAGTTACATTTATGTTTTTTGTTTTTTCTACAGTTTAATGTACAGTTTGGTGCAAGACACATTTAATACTGAAACACAACAAGCATTCACCAAAAGGAAAAAAAATGGTTTACACCGCACTGAAATGCAGGTTTACTTGTTACTTACTCACGTGCCAGTGGCTGCACTTCGGGTTCTAACAAAAAATAATGTGAGCCAACATCTACTTTGTCTGAGAAAGTAGCACAAGAAGAATGGAGGAAATTTTAGATGAAAGGCTACATTTTCATGGCCTACTAGAAGCACTCAAAGGGGATATCGGCTGTAGGGAATTTGCAAACTCTTCCAAAAATAATAGGAGAAAGGATATGTTTTAAGATTCAATTCTACTTGAATGTGCACTCTCAGAAGTGATTCTCACTGATGACATCAGCTCTTCAAGAATGTCTGTATTCAATGAGTGATTCTATTGATGAACATTAAAAACAGTTCAAACTGGAACATGTAAATGGAAACCCCAACTGCTTTCTCATGAAAAAGAACACAGGAAGTCATTAAAATGAGAAAGACTGGGAGATATCTGCTAAGGACTTCCTGTAAGTATAATAAGGAGATTTTCTTTCATTTCTGTACCACTTCTCTCTTACAAGTATTTATATAGGTGTTTACTATTTTGAGTGTTATTAAGAAAGTATCTGCAAATTAGTTTAATCTAGTTTGATTTTTTTTTTGTTTCTTTTTGGTGATTCAGCAACCCTGACAGTTACATGACGTTCTATTCTTTGTAAGAGTATGCCAAAATTGTAAAGCAGTCTTTGATTCACCTTAAGCAGTCACCTACCTTAACTGTAGCACACTCTCAGTGCTCTAAAACAAAACCTCTACATTCCCTTGGAGAGTTTGTATTGCACAAGCCAGGGTAGCAGGAAAGTCTTCCCATAACTGCTGATGACATCAAAGGCTTTCTGGCACACAGAAAGGTCTTAATATGAGCACATAAGTCCATGCATATACGTGCAAATCAAAGGAAAATCCAACAGTTATTAACATTTCTATACACATGTTAACTTATTGTAACAGGCATCTGCAATTCCAGCTAACTTTGTTAGTTTGTTCTTGCAAGGATTCCTGTGGGAAAAAAGTTTTATCTGCTTATTTTTGCCTTCAAAAGCATAAAAGACAGTTAATAGGAGAGGGTGAGTAAGTGAACATACCAGGCTGATGTTCTAGCTGTGAAAAATATCTAATATTTTCATTTAAAATAGAAGACTTTGCATGCTCTTTTGTCTTTTGAACAAAACCTGGAGTAACTCAGACATGTGTCTTGTTTTTTCAGTTGGTCTTCCCAGAGTTTTACTGGAACAATATTTAGAAAATCATGGAAGGAAGCTTGAAATGTTGTAGCTAACACAGCTATCTCTTCAACATCAAATTGCTTAATTTGTCAACTTTTTTTAAGTTTCTCTTGTTTAGTTAATTTCTCTGTGAGGGAATACATATATATTCTTAGTTGTAACTACAAGTGTGGTATCTCCTTTCCCTCAGGAAGAATACCATTTAAGCAGTAAATACCTGATTTATCTAAAGATGCCTATTTATCATTCATGGAGAGAACTGGAAAAAAAATTACCCAGGAGGATGACAATTATGTTCTAGTACATATCCTTAGTCAGTTGAGATATATGTAGGTATTTAAGGGAATCTATGGTTTCCTTATAAAATTTATCTGTAAATTCACTATAGATCAAATCTATTCAGTTTTGCTTTCCCCTTAGAATATTTTAAACAAATGCTTGAGGCTAAGCATAAGCTTTATTGATTCACTTTTCAATCTGGTTTTATTGACACTGACAATCTCTCATGCCTAGACACTACTGCTAAAACTAAGGCTGGCACAGTTCTAGAAATCTATTATTCCTTTTTTAAAATTATTATTTTTATTTTTGCTATGTTTCAGTTTAAAATTTGGCAGTCTCTTACAAATACGGTGTACACTGTACTTCTTATATCAGAAAGAATGTCTTTTAGATGCTTCTTATAATGTTAAATCAGCCCAAACCTTATCTGAACCAAAATCAGTGATTTTATGGGGGGAGTAACACTGAACAAAATTTAATTAAGTAAGTGCATTCAGAAATTATTTCATGTCCAGCTAAATATCTAGTAGCTTATGAATGACTGTATACTTAACTAATGGAAGATATTCCATCCTGCAAATTCTCTGGCAGACTTCTTATTTGCACTGAATGTACTCCACTACCTTTTGAAGTATCAAATCATAAAGTCTGGCAGCCTTTTTTTCAGTTTGGGAAAGCCTACAGCTTTTGGAGGAAATCATGGCACACCAAAGAAGTCCCCTGTCTGTCTCTTGATTTGACCTCTTCCTACCTTTTCCAGATACATTATTCGTATCTACATATCTCAGAAAAAATACTAGGAATGCAACTTTCAAAAATATAATAAGTATCATAATTAAAATTTCCTGTATAGTTAATTCTTTCTGTCTGACTAATTTTTTATTTACTAGGTAATTATCATAAACACTATACTACTGCTAGATAACTTTATAGGATCACAGAGTTACATAGGCCCTTGAATCTTGGTTTTTGTTTTTTAGAATGTTAATAGTGCTTATGTGTTTAAATGACAAAAAACAATAAAATTATGTGCATGTTCCCATAGGCCTGGTGGGAAAACAGCTTCTAGTTTTTCCAGAGACTTAGCCAGTAGTGTAGAAAGGTCCAAAAAGATATCTGTCTATTGAAAAAACTGATATATATGATATATGCAAAAAATGGGAGAAACGACATAATAGATTCACAGAATTCACAGACTCACAAAATCACAGGATGGGTCGGGTTGGAAGGCACCGCAGTGGGTCATCTGGTGCAATGTCCCTGATCAAGAAGGGTCATCCTACAGCACATTTGCACAGGACTGTGTTCAGATGGATTTTTAATACCTCCAGTGAGGGAGACCTCACAACCTCTCTGGGAAATCTGTTCCAGTGCTCAGTCACCCGCACAGTAAAGAAGTGGTCCACAGCAGTTTTGCAGAGTTTCATGATTGTTGTTCTTTTACACATACATGCCATACACAGAGTCTATGAAATCTTGCAACTATTCAATAAAATGAACAATTGCCTTAGCTTCCAAGACTCACTAAATCAATTTAAATTTTGGGTCCTTTAGGTAAGCCAGAGATCTTCTTGGTTTTAAGAAACACAGTATATTGTTTCATAACATTTAATCTTCTATACTTCCGTTATTCATCAGTGATTACATTTATAAAGCAAATATTATTTATACTGCAGTTTAGTGTCTCCCCAGGCTATGTGAGAGAGTATGACTTATTAATAGGGAAGCTTAGTTTAAACCCATTAGTACAGCAAGTACATTTCTCATTTGATTCTATGTGTAAACATCAAACACCAATTTTGTCTTCTTAGCCTCTGGGTTGTTTGATGTGGTATACATGAACACTGCTTATTCATACAGTGCGTTTGTATATGCCATAGCTAAAATAGGCTAAAACTAGATGACTATTTTGAAACTAACCCACTAGAGATTTGCCCCAGACTGATTTCTTCTATATCATATAAAGCTGGAACTGCCATTACTTGTGTGTAATAAATTTTTAGCCTTTTGCTTCTGGAAAATAGCTCATTAAGTTGTTCATGCTACATTTTTTTATCAAAACAAATCAATTAATTCATAATAGAGGTAAAAACAGAACAGAGAGCATTTCCTTCTGCTAAAGTTTTGAGATGTCCCCTATACTGGTGGGTGATGGTAAGACTTCTTTTTTCCTGTTTTAATTTCTCTTAAAGATTAGACACCATTCTGCAAACCCAAATCAAATGTCCATATCTTATGAAACTAATTAAATTACTTCCCTCTTAGGCTAAAACACTGTAAAATATGGCATATAAATTTATATGTATTATACATATAATGTTATAAAACTTTGTGCAGATTAAGGTGCTTTTAGTTCACAAAGTACTGGGGTTTAAATAGCAAAGCTAGAATGGATTTGCATGCAACATAATGAATGTTCTTCCCCTGCTTTCCACAGGTAATCTCAGTTTCTGAAAAAACCCTTTGTAAAATAGTTTGTAGTGGAAGAGAAACCAGTCGCAGATCAACATCACACAGCTATCTTCCTCTTGACTTTCTTTTGGTGCTTGACTAGCTCACTTTCCTTGGAGAAAATTGTTGGAATCCAACTACTTCTTTTGCAACTGGAGTATTCAGAAATAACCTAATGGAAGCAGCAGGCTAATTTCTAGTTCTGTTCATGTCTACGGTTTTTCTCCTTTTCTAGTCTGCAGTTCAGCAGAGGTCAGTAACTACATCTATCAGAACCTTTCCAAAATTTTCTTACCCATCAAAACAACTTGTGCATTCTCACAACACTTTATAGCAGACCATGTATTTAATCTACATGTTCCAGTTTAACCTATTTTTTCATAAAGCTTTTTTGAGTTCTTTTCTATTCCTATATATCTTACTTTCAATACAGAAATCAATGTCTGTTTGCCACCCATTCTCCTCATGTTTTTTTCTTCTACCAAAAGTAAACTAATGTCAAGAGCAGCTATAGATATTACTATAATATATAGTCATGTTTTCTGGTTTGAACTTGAAGTGTTTTTTAAAGACATTAAAGATTACAGGTATCAGTGAAAAAGAGAAAATGTCTTTTCAGAATACGTGAGTAAATACACTAATGTTATCCTTGTAAGATTCCCCGTAAGAACAAAAAACATCTACATAAATTTCTCTTTTTTTTCCTTCCTTCTCAGATAAATATATTAACAGCATATCACCTTTCGGTATACTTTCAATACAAATGACGGATCTAAATGAGATTTCTGGAAGTATAAGCATCCTGATATTGAAGCAGGTGCTCCAAAATTATGGAAACTTTATTGGAAATAAAGATTGCTGGGGGTATTTTTGTTTGTTTATTTGGTTTTGGGTTTTTTTAATATTTACAAAAGTAACTGTCTGTGTTCTGTTCTAGAATTCACAATGGGAGACTGAAAAAATGTGATTTACACTGGAGATATATTATCAGTTGATATAATTCCATGGATATCAGGCCCACTTCTGTCTTTCTGAGTACCCGATCTCGGTAGCATGAGAGCCACATTGCCAATGTAAATAATAAGCATTGTTAGCTTGTTTTGCTTCTGTCTTACTGTGATGTAACCAACTAACATAATTTACTTGAACTGTCCTCTGCAGGAGTCTTACTCTCTTCACAGTACAGAACACCAAGGCTTGTAACTCAGACAGAGAATTTTTACTTCAAACCATCTAAAGAGAAGAAAATTCACTGCTCAGATAGTTTGTTCTCAGGGGAATGGCAAAACCTTTGCAGGTCTTGTTAGTCACCTAAATCTAAATGATAAATGCCATTGATTTTAACGCAGGAACTGATACTGCCCATCCCCTTTTAATTATGTTTTTCCTGGTCTTCAGTCTACTAAGGCAAAGAAAATGCAAGCTGCTGTGATCCTGAAATTTGTGTTGAATAGGAAAATATAAGACAGAAAGACAATTAGCAAGATTTTTTTTTCTTTTTGCTGGTCTTTCTTTGTGGGCAGTAAAGTGACATTTTGCACGGTCTGCTGCGTATTCACATATTGCCTCCATATATTGCTTTAATTTTCAAATATGTGCTAACTGAAAACTTCAGAGACACATTTTTATGGGTTGTGGGGTTTTGGTTTGGGTTTTGTTTGCTTCTTCGTTTTTGGTTGGTTTTTTTTTCCCCCAGCACTTGGTAACTGTGAACTGCCAAATAAAAGCCAGTGAAGGTGTGTAAATTTTGTCCCAGGGTAAAGGTATTACCAGAAAAGAAAAAGTTGCAGTAGAAGCAAGTGGTAATACTCAAAAACAGAGGGTGATTATTGTAGATCACCAAGGTAGGTAACAAATTTTAGACAATAGAAATACAAGCTCCTTTAAATCAGATTATCTACAAACTATATACAATCATCCTGTTGAAAATACTTTCCAAACATAGAGGTAGTGCATAATGGAAAGATATTATGTAAAGAGGCTAAAGAATACCTCTCAGTGCAGATTTTAACAGTGCAGGTCAAACACAAAAATTAGTTTAAGCATAGAATAGCAACCTTTAGGGAAGACAGTGTCTTGCTGACCTTTTAAGAATACATTATGTCTTATTTTAAGTGTTATTAGAATTTTATTTTAAGTGTTACTAGAATTATTCTATCCAAAATGCTCATCTAACAAACAAACTGATTTTGTCTTCTTCCGGAGGGAGATATTTGAAAATTCTTAATTTCCAATTAAATAAAGTGTTTAAAAGGCATCAAAATATATTTTTTCCACTAACAGCCTTTCTTACAGAATATTGTTATCAAATACCATAACTATTAATGTAATGAAAACAAAATCAAAGGCTTCAAAGCTATTAAAGTGGAACATTCCATTGAAAATGTCATTTGACATGACTGTCCTTATGAAGAATCTTGTTAATCCAATCTAAATATTTTTGTAATCAAATAAAAATATTTATTTAAATTTATTTTACTAATTTTTTTTAAATTCTTAATATTTACAGCAGGCAAAGTAATCAAGACATTAGAGAAGATGAAGAACCTAGAAAAGATTGACAAATAGATAATTCTTGGGAGATGAAATAATTTCCCTCAGTAAACAATATTTTCACTCAAAGATTTATAGAAAAAAAACAAGCAACAACCAACGAAAAAAAAAAAGAATAGTAAGTTTTTTTAATTTACCTTATTGTGGGACCCCGAAGTGAATGTGTGAAAGCTAACAGGCAGTAGTTAACTACACAATAGATCAGCATTTTGTTCTGTCCTACTGACTCCTTCCTACAATATCATTCCAAGTACATCACTGTTCTCATCACAGGACATTTCTGCACCTGAAGGATGGAGGTCAATACGACAGAAAAAGCTTGAACATAGAAGGCATCCAAAGCTTCCACCTTAAAAGAAGAGATATTTACATTTCAGTAAAAATTGAAATTATCTGCTTTTACTGATTGAAATATGTTTTACTGATTTTAGTTTGGTTCAGCTTTTCGTGAGTAGAATACATGTATTTCCAGAGATAAAAAACCAGTTCACAATGCCACACAATAGTCCTGCCAGAGAAGGAAAGACACTACTGAGGCTGTTTAGATATATAACGGTGGATTTTAGGCAAAATAATTTTATAATTTAAAAAGACTCTACAATATTTTTAATTGAGCAGGTGAAATGTCTGCTTCTTTATAAATTTATACAACACATTACATTGTTGTTCAATATTATGTCATACTTTCTGTTGTCTTCATCTGTAACAATTATATTACAGAAAGACAAATTGAATGAAATGGAGAAGAAAAATTCTAGTTTCTGTTTTATTTTAAGTAAAAACCTAAAGTGAATGAACACTGAGATAAAAAACCCTGGTGACTGTGTATCTATTTAATTTCAGAGTGATAATGATATATTTTTTCAACCATTCTAAGACAACTTTTTTAATATTAACATGGCAAAAAGAAGAGAAAAATAAGTTTTGAGGTGCAAGACATGGATGAGGAATCAATTTCGTATATGGGAAGTTTATAAATGTGAGATCTGAGGCAATCTCATATTGCCCATAGGCATTTGGACACTCAGATCTCTCACATTGCTTTCTGGAACAAGACAACTGAAAGTCATCACTATTTGGATCAATAGGATAAGTAAATAGCTGAGCATTCAAAGTTCTCAATGTGAAAAAGTACTTACTGTTAATGGCTATAAATATTACATTTCTTTTAAATATCTAATTTTGTTATTGCCATTATATATTATACTTCCTTTGCACTAGTGTCATTTGTGCTAACAAAATCAGATACTAAGTACCTTAGTGCAGGTTTATTTGCAGTATTTTAATATCCTCTGGGTTTCATTTTACATTTGTAGGTACATTTTAATTAAGTGGTACAAGAAAATAGAACCTCTGCATTACCAAAGTGACAGCCTATTCTTTTAGAGGTTTTAAATAACTGTGCTTTGTTAAAAATAGAAGTAAAATATTTAAGATTAGGGTTTATTTGCATTTAGAGAACTATTTTTAATTAAGCTATTTTTCATACTTTTTTTTTCTGAAATCCTATTTTGTGAAAAATTACGTTTTTATCTGACATTTTGTTTGTAGGTGTTGGCTGTCTAGTACACTGACTCCTGCCCTCTGGCCCGAGCAGAATACTGAAAATTATTTTGTGCTTTAGGGCCAAATGTATCCTCTGTCCCATCTCTACAAAACCCTGTGTATCTCAAGACCTAGTGTTTTGTGCTATTCTATGTAAACTGCATTAGACAGTACTTGACAGCTCCCCCACCTGTATGTGTAGTGTATACCATTACCAGACCACAGTGCTGATCATCCTTAAAGCCATGACCATGTTTCCGAGCAAACGTCCTGCTGTGAAGTATCAGACTGGAAGATCCTTTTCATCAGTAGGCAGTGGGATGGGCAAGTAACATTCCAGATTAAAACAGGTTAGAATGAAGCACAGTACAGTCGTACCTCTGTCAACCTTTTGAAATGCCCAAACACAACAACTGCAAGTTTTACTGGTGCTTCCCACCAGCACACCCATTAATCAGTATGCTTAATGAGACACAACTGTAAGCAGAATCTGATTTGAGCCAGACAACATGGAATATCCCCCAAATGGGTACTCAACCTCATTGTGTTACCATTTAGATATCCCCCCTTAAAAAACACAAGTGTCTTTATAAACTCATGCTGCCTCCTCTTCTAAGTAATCTCCTACAGGGAGCCTGTCTTGCGTTTCACTGGAACTTCTTCCTTTCCTCTCCAAGCCCCTGATGCTTCTGTTCAGCTATTTTCATCCAGGAAATACAAACTGGTTTTTTTTTGTGATAAGTTTGCTTTTCTTTTTTTGCTTTTTGTTATGCAGCCTCTGGAAAAAAAATCCATGAGCTTTTGACTATACTGCAAAAACTATTTTGGCTTCTAAGAGAAAATCTGCTGTCTTCTTAAAACCAACTGACAAAAGAGACTAAATCTTCAAAGTTCTATGTCTCACTTTAACTGTGTGTTTAAAATGCCAACCTGTTCACTATACCATCAGATACCACAGATAAACATTGACAGAGAATGTTGCCCGGTACAGGAACTTAAGCATAGACACACTTCAAAGGTTAGGAGAGTGTTTGTCAGAGATTTTGCTTAGTCCAATTCTCCCAGGCAATATTTTCCATGAGTTTAGAGTTGGCTTAGAGTAAGCAACATTATCCCAACAGGCATTTGTGCAAATTCACCTATTTTGAAATGTGTTTAACAGGATTAATTCAGGCTGTCCCACAATGATAGGTCTCAGTGCCGTTTAATTTGTCAGTTGAAATGTATCCTTCTGTAATAGAAATGGAAAAGGTCTGTTTCAAGAAGGATATTATTCAAGTTTTCAGAAGACTGTCTGTATTAAAATAAGACTTGTAAAGCACTGTAAACACATAAGAGAGTAGAAATTCTTTTCTCCTTTTAAGTACATCAGCTGCAGAAGGGTGAAGGATTGACAACTGCCTAGGTATGGCTTAATAAGAAATGAGCCACAGTGAAAAATACTGCTGTAAGGTCATATAACTCATTTCGTAATTATTATTTTGCAGTAGAGTATAACAGACTTTTGTTTATTAAAGACAATCAAGGAAAATTTCATGCCCTGAAGATATTACCAAGAAAATATTTCCAACAAAAAGACTAATATTGTCCAGCTGACAGGTACAATTGCAGTACAGAATGTAAAAGTACTTGGATGAACTTGGACTTAGGTAATTGATACTTCACTGAACAAACACCTTTTTTTATTTGTAATAGGAAAACTTTTTTTTTACAATCATTTTCTAGTCCTACTAACTATGTTGTTTTGAATGTGTAAAAATAATTGAAAAATAAATAGAGGAGATTTTGCTCACTGAAACCAATACTTATAATGTATTGTTGGTATAGATGCTGCAGGATTGAGATGAGTAGGATTTTTTGCAAGATGTCTCTTTGAACATGCTACTATAATCATTGGATATTTCACTTAATCGTGTAGCAACAATACTCTATATGTGTTTCAGTTCACTCACATCTGGATGTCTGAAATGGTAGGAATGGATCACAAATAATATTTTAAAAAGTTATAAAATTATTTAGTGGCCATAAGGAACTTTGTTTTCTAAAGGCTGTTTTTCTTTATACACAACTAGAAACTTAAAAAATGTATAAAAATATAAAGGTCTGTACAATACTGAAAATATTTAATTGCCAAGTAGTTGTAGGGATAATACACAGGGCTGGAAGAACTCAGGGCAAATAATACATGTAATGCAATTTAGAAAAGAAAAAAAATCATGAAAAATTCAAACATACACATTTTAACTCACAATGCAAGTCATACTTTCTAAATCTTCCAGTCCACTGACAAATTGTTATAATATATTGGATTTATTTGATAATGATGAAGAAGGGCTTCATGAATAGTTTTAAATGGTGTATTTAGTACCAGGATGTTCTCGTACACGTACTTAAAGAAGACTTAAAAATGCTTCTCATAAGTCAGAAACCACCATAAAATTCAGTATGTCTCTTCCAGTAGACGTTTAATGAGAGACATACCATGCTGGCTGTATGAGAATTCTGCAGTTCTGCACCATGAACTAAGAATGATCATAATGTTCCCCACTTAATTAAGCAAGCTGCAGGATCTTTCACTGCTGGATGAATGTTCCACACAATGTCAGCACAAATGGCACTTTTGCTAACATGGAGTACACCGCTTTCCTCAGCAGCTCATTTTAAGGTATGACCAGTTTATTTCAATAACTCTCTAAAGCACTATTCGTTATGATAAAAGAGATAGTTAACTTGAAGTGGACATTCTTGGGAATCAATAATGACATTTTCTAAAGGTTATAACCAAAATGATATCAGGAAGTCTGGAAACAATATGGAAAGTCTATCTATTCCACTTTTAAGGTAATAAACACTTCAATTATTCATTGACTGAATAAGCTTTCTTGAATTCTTAAATGTTCAGTTTCAAATTATAGTAATTTCACATTTATGAGGAACTGCTTCCACTAATATTTATCTGTTTTCCTGTCATTGCTTAGGACTTCACAACAGCAGCAGGGAAAAAAACGTTTACCCTTTTACTTCAAATAGTGTACTCAATTTGGTGCTTTGATTTTAAGATGTGCTAAATGTTTTATGTAGACTTCTTATTTAATAGTAATTTTCGAAACTATCATATTACTTATTTATTCCACAGGTGTACTCTAGCTCAAGGGTTTAGGACTAAAGATATGATCTGAATGTATTTTAGGGTTGATGTTGGTAGGATTCATATTTGGAGATATGAAAATCATCTTTTAATTAGACTCTTCCAAAGCTGTGGCTCTTAAAAACACCAGAAGAGACAACTAGAATTATATGCAGAATAGAATGTCTGCAGATTGTGAAAAGCACTATACTAAATGGACAGTGGTGGTAAAAAATAGTGCTGTAATGAATAACATCAAAATTAATAAGGCCAAGGAGATTGCATAAAATATTTATTTGAACAGACGGCAAAAACTACATTTATCATTGCTGTTTGACACCCATTAGCAAAAATCAGGGATAGGGAAAGCAGGATCAGGGAGAAGTTTCACCCCGAGAAGTGCAACCATAACTTTGATTGGCTATCAGAAGAACAACCCGAGACATTAATGATGTTACTTCAATTTAAATGGCAGCAAGATTAATGATTCAAAAATGTAGTGTATGTGTGTCCTATTAAACAAAATTTTATGTAGGAAATTAAGTGATTTTTTTAGTTGATAATTTTTCTTGATCACTGTTTTTGAAAAATAAAAATGACACTTCCCCAAGCCTGGAAAAATCTAATGAAGTTCTGAAAAATAAATATTATATCACCTGATGACAGCTTTAAAGATGAGAAAACAGAATTAGAAACCCTGGACTAATAAAATATGACAAGGCATCAGATTGCAACCAGAGATCCCACAGCACATTAAAAAGAGAAAGAAATGAAGCAAGACAGTCTAATAAATATAATATGTTTCCTCTTCTTCTCTTTCTTCTTTGTGCACAGGTTTTCTCTCTTGTCGTGAATATTTAAAGACAAAAGCAGTGAAAGTATCCCAGTTGCTCATGTTCAGACCTATGTATTCTGAACAGTGTTATTCAAAATACAGAATTCTTAAAGGCTTAATGTGAAACACTGCTGCTTACACAATTTTAGGATAATAAAATAATAATGATAAAAAAGAGTTAGTAACTAGTAATTGGTGAATAACTTGATCATAGTTGGACTGCTGGGTAGAAAGTAAGTATATTTTTATTCTAAATGATAGATATCTTGGTGTAATGGCATTATGTTTTACTTGCAAATCCTACTTAAAATTCTTGCCAAAAATTTGTAAAAGCTTTTGTAGAAATTATTGGAAAGTAGTTAACTGTCCCTCTCAATATTTTCTGTATCTTTTTCTTTCACTGTTTGCTGAATTATTTCCTTTAATTTCTTGGATTTGCTTACAACTTACTCCTAGGAAGAATATTTTTTCGTAAGTTTAACAACTTTGTCAAGTCCTTCCACTAAACTATGTGTTGACCTATAAATTAAAAAATCCAAATCTTGATATGCTACTATTTAGTCACTTGAGTTCTAAACTTTAAGATTCGGATTCTGAAAGCTAATTAGATTAATTTTTTAATGGGTGATTCAGTATTTTGCTGAATATGAACTTAAAACCTTGTGTCGTATTTTAATACAGTATATAATACTGTATTTTTATCTAGAATGTTTGTTAAAATTACTTATTTCTTATCAGGAAAGGACAAAATAACAAGCATCACAGCACACACAGCACTAAGATGCCCTTTCTTGTTTGAAGCATCCTGTTGATTTTGTGCCTTTAACACTGAGAATTCTAAAGCAATAGTCCTTTCTTAGAGTCTTATCCTAGGATCCTCGTCATCTACAATCCTGAGAACCTCTTGTGCCCGTACACAACATAGACAGAGGGAGCCTTCATCAAAATAGAACTGCGCTGAGGTCATTCTTTCACACACTGAAGTGTTAGAAAATGCCAGAATTTAGAAGACACAAACAGGTACACACACACACACACAATGTAATTGCTCTCCCTAACTTATTGGCAGTATAGTTCACTCTTTAATCACATAGCCACCTATTCTTATACAACTCCCAACAAAAGATATGCTTCTACTCCTATGCATTCTAGATTATGATCATTTAATGAGAAGCTACCAGGCCTTTTTTTTTTCTTCATTACTGCATAACAGGCTCCAGTTACTATTATTTACTCTACACTATTCAGTCTTGTTTAAAGATGGGACTAATAAACTTCGTATCAACCTTTATGGTACTCAGTTCAGCATCTGAGTGCTTCACAGCACTCATTAATACACCTTAATATGTGTCTTTTCACACGTCTCTGAGACAAAGCAATACTATTATTCCCACTCTGCAGAGCCAGGGCTTCAGTTCTTATCTACAACCCTCAATTATATAAGTGCATAAGGTGTATGAGAACAGGACTTCTGATTTCAGTGGAAATTAGATATTTGAATAATTAGTCAAAATTTGTTTAGCATTGCTCTTGGAAGTGATAGCAAGTTTTGATAAAACTTGCTTCAATTAAAAAAAATTATATATAAATTCACATTATATTTTGTGTACTATAAATAATTCTTTTTAAAAAAAAAAAAAAAAAAAAAATAAAGCTTATTCCCGAGGAGTTTTACCACAATACTCGTCTTTGGCCTAATTTTATATTATCTGAGGGTCTTGCCTGCTTTGTTACAGAAAAAAACCAATACCTCCTCTCAGGGTTTTTTATGCATTCCATGTGTATGTGTATGTGTGTTTACAGATTAAATATATGTACAAACACACACCTAGATATCTGAAATTGAAAGATATCTATGTAGCAATTTCTAATATCTTAGCAAATACACTAAACTAAGTATGTTATATCTTGAAGAGACAGGATGGCTTAACTGGTGTGCATATGCACGAAGATATATCTTTAAATGTTGCTTACATAATGTATTATTAGCCTTACAGATCTTCTCAATCTGGTCAAAAGAAATAGTTGATTAAGCTGTCCACTTAAATGTATCTGAGACATCTGTGTAGGATTTAATAATCCACATCTCGGATACATTTCAGTGGATGCATGAGAGGTATTGAAAACTCAGATTTCCTGAGTCACAGTTTAACCACACCAAGTATTCCAAAATACCTCAAATGATACCAGATTTTTATGTGTGTGCACTTGAATCAAGACCTGTTACTCCAGTAACTACAATGTAAATGTATATGAACAGCCTCTTTGTATATGGACACAGTCATTTCTTTGTCTACAGGTAAGCATCTGCAGCATATGTATCCGCAGTCTAGAACTGAATGATACCCTTAGATGTTTTCTGTCAGCATTTTAAATAAATAAATATATTATACTATCCGTTTGAACACCACTCCTTGATAAACTCCATAGGAAACAACTCTGTACCCTTCCTCTGCAACCTCTTTCCTAACCAGCTACTTAGAAATTCAGAAAGTCAAGGTCAGAAGAAAATAATTTCTTTTCGAGACTTTCAGAGTTCTCTTTCAGAGTCTGATATAAATTAAAGTATGTAATCCCAAAATGGGGTTCAAGAAAAATTATCATCAAATCTTTTAGTGGGAAATGGTGGTAAATTTAACAAGCAGCAATAAATAGCAGAGCTGCCTGTACATGATCATACAAGCAGTAACTGTCAAAGTCATAATTTTGCAATCATTAAAAAAATTGGCTTTAGACCCTTCATAATGCCTCCAACATCAGATTTTGTAAGAGTTAAAAGCAGTTGTAATTTTCTTTTTTCATCATAGATGTATTAGTCTTTCCTATGGCAGCCCGTGAAAATGTCATTGATTACAAAGACAGTGATACTCCTAGAACTAAACCTGAATTGTTGAACTAACAGATTATCCCCTCAAGACTAAGACAGAAGTCAATATATTACTGCTGATATAATGTCTGTCAGCAATCTTTAAGAGAGTCAAATCCTTTCTCAAATTCTACATCCCTTTCAAAATTCTGATTTTCTCATAGTTTAGCTGTAAGAAGATGTCTGAAGACATGACAGCTACAACTTCCACTACAGACAAAACTGATTTATAATGGAAATGGATTGGTAGATAGACTTTAATGAAAGAGAGGAAAAAACTTCATGCAATTATGTGCCCAGACTAGGCGTATTACTGGATGAAATCCCTGCTATTCAAAATCAGACTCAAATGAAACTACAAACAAACTTCTATTTCCCACCTCGAGGACTATATTTGGTATATCAATGATTTGACTATTATGTACTCTCAAAATTCACAAAGTCAATTTGAAATTTCCAATGTTATCCCAAATGCAGCCATACACATAAGTGCTTTTCAAGCGTTGCTTCCTCCATCCTCAAAAACGATGCATGACAACATACAGGAAGTCAAGTAAACCTGGCAGTGGACCTCAGAAGTGTTCATGGCAGTGAACAAGGATCTCTCGGCAAAACTCAGACATAAAAGGAAGCATACAGGATGTTGATGAAGGTTTAACTCACCCAGGAAGGATACAGACACTGAGTTGTCAGGAAAATCAAAACTCAACAGGCATAAAAACTGGCAGGTTATGTGAAGAGCAAGAACAACACCTTTGTAGGACAGGTTTATCAGAAGAAAAAAAAACTTGACGGAAAATGTGGACTGGCTGCTGAATGATACAGAAAGTTATTTGACAAAATTTATGGAAAAGGCCAAGGTAGGCAATGCTTTTTTCACATTGGTCTCTATTGTAAAACTCATCTTCAGGAGTCCTAGACCACTGAGTCTGCTGGGAAAATCTGGAGCAAAGAAGACTTTTCATCAGTATAGGATGAGCAAGTTAGGAAAGATCAGATATGTACATCTGCTGTATTTCAACATCTTTCTTTGTGAAAGTAAGAGGAGGTGCCTGCCTTTGAGGTGAGCTGAACAGCTTGATACTTTGACTGAAAAACTGAACACAGAAAAGGAGAGAATGAACTTTGCTATCTAAAAGTAAACAAGTCAGGTGCCTAGATACAGGAATTTAGTACAATTTTAGATGCAGTGAGGTACTTGAAATACCTCTACAGGTCTGGCAGACATAACATGGACCTTCTGAAGCAACAGCTGGAAGACCTGCTGTGATAACACAGAGAGGTAAGCTCTCAAATTACACTATGTGTCTATATTTCACCACCTGAATTGGTCCCTTAACCTACAGCAGTTGTTTCAGCAATTGCTCTTATTTTAGAATATATGGTTTCTTTAGAATTTATTTGCCTTCCAATAACTTTTCAGAAAAACTGGATAGCAAACTAATTTCTCAACTATTAGGTAAGTCACTAATAAGTAAAACAAGACACCCATATGTCAAGTACGATCATTCTCAGACTTAGGAAGTTCAACACCTGCTTTTTTGCAAGTCTCTAGAAACTGCATGAGGAGACCTTATCTGTAGCTGACAGTGTATATTGTATTACTAAAGCAAGAGGAAAAAATAGCCTTTAAAGTTCACCACTATACCATCTCAGATCTTCAGAGACTATAACCCTTTGCCTTTCTACAGCTAATTGTTAGAGCTAAGGAGTTTAAAAGTATGTTCCAAGTCGTTAATTAAAGGATAAAAGCAGAAAGAAAATAATTGCAGCTAACTGATATGTTCTAATAGAAGTCTTAATGCCTCTAAGTATCAGCAAATTAAACATTCTTAAATACAATGCTTAGTAGAAAAATACGCCAGCTGAAACATCGAGATATGCAACCCAAAACACAGTATTGCAACACTCTCTATAGAAAGAAAGAACAAGGGACATAACAAGGTGTAATCAAGAAAATTGGCATTGCCATATATGAATGTACTTTTTCTTTACACATTGAGCTCATGTTTTAAAGAAGTTCTTAAGTTCAAAACAGAATTTTGCATAGCATCAGAGCAATACTACATCTCTAAACAGTATTCAGTTCTATGCTGACTTGGTGCAAACTCAACTAGTGAGGGCAGAGGAGGTAAATGGGGATTATACATTTCAGAAATATGTTTTGCTGTGGTTGGAAAATAGGCATGCATATCAAGAAAATTGAGAGTATGCTATACAGTTTGAGCTAAAGGTGTGGACTGCAAACATCTAAATTCTGTACATAACTGAGATTTATTGTCAGATCTACATCAAATTTGTTGAAAATTCTCATTCAATTATTTTTTCTGCACACTTATACCTTCTTTTTAGAGGATTCTTTCTAATTCTTTAGAACTAAAAAAAATGGAAAATAAACAGGTTTTCACAACTTAAACAAGGCTATATTTTATCAAAGTACCTAGCTCTTTGGTGTTTATTCTCTTGTAGCTGAACCGAAATGAAGGTATGAAATACACAGTTATACACAAACTTAAAGTGTCTTCTATTTGAGATTGCATAAGGAAAAAAAAAGGGTGGCGTTTTACTGTTTCCAGAGATATTTCACCTTTTGAATTTTCCTAGTTCTTTTGGGCATTCTGATATCCACATCCCCAGAGAATTTTAGTCTAATTAAATTGTGAATACATCGAAAATACCACTGAGACACTCAAGTACTGCAAGAGACCACACTTCTGCAGTAACTTGCAATGCATAGCACACACCGTGCTGCATAGTTATTCTTGTATCAGCAGAATAAGTTCTTTTCAGATGCATCAAGGACTGCTTATCCTATCCATGAACTTTTGCTGTAGTAGACAAACTAATCAACCTGTTGTTGAAGGAGCTGAAATATGATTGACCACCTGTCCCAAACAACAGAACTAACACTGAATAGTTTTTGTGTGCTCAGGGTCATAGAGAGACAAACTGTATAACCTGTTGACCACAAGAAGTGCAAACTTTCAGATGTGTCCTGAACAAACAGATACTTAGCACTGAAAAAGAAGACCACAAAATAGACAACATTAGTGCAATTTGAATGGTCTGGTCACCAAGGAAGTATGCCCTTTCAAGTCTTATAGATAGGGAACTCATTAGGGAATGTAGAAAAGGAAGACCTGAGAGACTCTGAAGGAACCCTACAACCCTTTCCCAGATCTACATAATGCAGAGCTGGAATGACAGTACTGATCTGCCTAGCTTTTCTTCTGGATTCTGAGACCTCTCACACAGAAAGGGGAAGTCATACAATCCAGAAAATTGCATGCAGTTGTGATTAAAGTGTTTTGGTTTTCAAACCCTTCACACTATTTTGGCTTAAAGAACAGAGTAAGGGTTTTAAAGCAATTGATGACATGGATCCCACCATTGGTCTAAAGCATCCATGACATTTCACAATGACACTCATGTTTCACACACTCTAGAATTCAATTTTTTTTTTCTTCATGCTGTGTGGAAGCTCTCCTATTCTTTAGAACCAGAGATCCAGATTTAACAAAAACAAGAACCCATGACTCAGCTACAATTTTAGCATCCAAAAACTAATTTCAGAGTTTGAAGTATAGGTTTTGTTCTAATGTGAATCTTTTAATCAGTATAATTTCCTCTCATGAATAAAACAACATCTGTAGTGTTAACATGTTGGCAGCTTTGTCCTCTGCTTCCAATAAAGAATAAACCATTTCCTGCCCTAAACAAACTTGCTGGACAAGATGTCAGAGTATTTAATAAAAGCGAACAATATTATTCCTAACATCAAATATATCCCACTTGCTTTCCTTAGTCATGCTAAGGATCACCAATATTAGTGAACAACTGTTTCACTAGAGAACAGAATGAATTGCATATCATTTAATTATTTTCTTGTATCTGCAACTGGCTTAAGACTCAGGAATGTAAACATTGTCGTTTAAACCATGATAAATAAAGCATGCCATAAGACTTTATCTATTTTAATAATAACCAGCAATTTTATCTCAGATTGTTTAATTTTAAAACAAACATCAAAACACCATTTCACACACTAAAAATCTCTTGATTTTAGCATGAAGTAACAAGTGCAGCAGAAAAGTGTAAATGGAATATTTAAAGAAAAGCAAAAAAAAACCTTCCTGAAATCTTGTTATCCAGGTAAAGTGCTCATACTTGTACAGGAATTGTGCCACTGAAATTGACATTGTTGACAAGGATCACTTAGTTAAGAGGCAGCTCTTCCTATTTAAATAGCAACCTTCTGACTTAAACGTGGCTGAGATCAAGTCTGATCGGTGATCAGTCTCGATGTTTAGCAACCTCACATTTATGTAGAAAACGTACTAATTCGAAGGTACAGGTTTTACATTTTTCTAATAGTACTTTGTGGCCTGATTTCTAGTCAAGGAGAATGGTCTATGATTAATAGTGATAGTTTATGCTAACCATCCATCATTTATTCATAAACCTGCAGATGTTAGTTTTCTAGAAGTAATTTCATCCCTCCTGAAAAGCTGTAAAACTTCTACACATATTACATGAGTATTACAAGGTCACATTCTTACCAATGCTTTGTTTAAAAGTCATACATTTTCCTTAGTAGCTGCTGTTGGATGTAGCTATTGTGTTATTTCTCTGTCACTAGTATTCTAATTTCACTCTGTGATGATGTGTGACCTAGTATATCTCTTAGTTGTCTATTTCCATTTGCTAAATCTTAAATGGCACCCTGTATATGAAAAATAGTCAACACATTTTTCATTTGCATACAAATACATTTAAGAATGCATTCATGAGTCACATGCAGTTTATGTGCATGCAGTCATATATAATATATGCACATAGAAGTTGTAGCCATGCAGTTGAATCCAAAGCATTCAGTGTAAATATTAGCATTTTTTCTCTCCCTTGAAGAAAGCACTGTCATATGCTGAAAATTTCACTCATTTTAAATTCTCAGTATTCTGAAGACTGAAATAGTGAGAAAAATTCTTTAAAAGAAGAGATTTCCTGTTCAGAAATATTCTAAGAAATATATTCAGCCATTATAGCAATGTATCTTAGAACTTGTGTTCCTACATAAAGATTTGTAAAACTCGTAAAACATAATTAGCAATTTTAATTTCAACAGTTAAAACAATTTTGAAAAGAATTTTCTTCAATGTTATTTTTATTTATAAATTCTATTTTTTTAACTAAGAAGAATCTTAAACTTGTATCCTGCCTCAATGAGCATTTATAAAACCATAAACGTAGAAAAACCTCAACATAAGGAATGAAAGAACTGCTTCCTTTTACCTTGGAGTTAAGTCCTATTTATAAGCAAGACCTGAGTTTGTATCTTACCTGGGAGTTCCCAAGTACAGGCTAAGTTGTAAGCAGTTTAGAAAAGCAGTAATGCAAAAAGAACTTGTTAATTTTGACACCACTAGGTAAAACACAATAGGAATGAAATAGTCTGCCATTTAGTAATGAAAAGTTCTATAAAATGAATCAAATAGGTAATTGCATAATTCATATCAGCATAACCAATACTGAGTAGTTTGAATGTTTAAAAGTGAAATGATTTTTCAAGCAGTCTTCTAGTCACAAACAGAGCAGTGATTATCATTCTAAGGGAGTTCCCTAAACACCTACTTTTTATTGGTTTGTTATGGCTAAGAGATATCACTCTGTTCTCTGGTGAAATGCTTTCTTGTTAAAGCTATATGAGTATTTTCCTTTAAAAAAATGAAAAAATCTTATTTCTCATTTAGTGACTTTAGTGAATTTTGTCCTACATGGTATTCAAAACAAAAATATCTCTGTATACTCTATTTTCTAACACAGACTCACAAACCGATTGTTCTGTTTCTCTTTTTCACTGGTTTGTCTAGTTTATTTGTTTGTCTATTCTATTGAAAAGAAATTGATCTGAAGACTGAATGTTTCCATGTAGTCATCCTGTCCTTACAAAATGACTTACATCCCTACAGGACTGTACAGGACTTATTCAACCAAATTTAGACTTCTATAATGTACATCCATGTATTCAGGCTAGGTCCCATAGGCTCCTGCTGTCCTAGGTGAAAAGAAATAGGTTCTTTTAAAATAAAATCCATCCCATATTAAAAGTAGGTCAGATATATTGCTCCTTAGAAGTACCCACTTCCCTTCATTAATTATAAAGGAAGCCTTGTTGATTAATTCAGATGAAGACATTTAGGCTATGCATATCTGATGGCTGGTTCAGTTACCTTAACATAGATCTCTGGCAACATTTAAGATGCCCTAGGTTATCCAAGGGCACATGCAGGAGACTGGAAATTATAACACAAACCAGTTAGAGAAGCCAGTCCTTTTAAAGGGGAAGCTGAAAGCCCAGCAGGATTCATTAAGAAACCTCACACGAGCTACTTAGGAAAACTCATTGTGTCCTATGGGAGTTTTCATTTCCAGATTAGTGGCCTGCAATTGAGTACCAATTGTATATTGTGAGTAACTATTGCAATAAAATTAATTTACTTAAGTATACTTTATCAACTCTACTGTTTTCCAATCTTCTCAAACTATGCAAATAATAGAGGTTAAAAACTCTGACTACTTACATTTAAACACCTAATTTCACATGCTGGCAATCTGAAAGTAAATCTAACCCCTGAAGTGTGATAAAATTAATCTTACTTTCAAGGGTGTTGATTTCAAATATCATAGAATTATAGAATGTTTTTTTGTCGGAAGGAACCCTATAGATTATCTAGTTTCAACCTCTCTGCCATGGGCAGGGGCAACTTCCACTGGACCAGGTTGCTCAAAGGCTCATCCAGCCTGGCCTTGAATACTTCCTGGGATACAGCATCCACAACTTCTCTGGGCAACCTGTTCCAGCGCCTTACCACCCTCTCAATAAAGAATTTATTTCTGCTAATATCTGATCTAAACCTTCTCTCTTTCGGTTTAAGGCCATTCCTCTTTGTCCTATCACAAGGCCCTCTCCAGTTTTCTCTGAATGTATCAAGCCTATTTAAATCCATAGGCATTTCAAAATTAGACAAATAAACATTTTCCAAAATATCTCCAGAAAATTTCAGTGAGTTTTAAGTAGGTAGGTCATTATTCACACATTTACATGCTGGAATAATAGACACTTTTGAATTAGATTAGATTCCACATCTGATTTTTCTGTCTTTTTAAAAAGGCAGTGAACATATGGCCCAGTTGAGACATAAAATCTGAAAATCACCTTTATTAACCAGTGACACCCAGGCAATTAAGAAAGAGCAAATACAGGTGATGAGAAGAAAGTAGGTGACTTGAATGAGCACTGGAAACTATATCAAGAATTATTTAATTAGCCAAGTAAACATACTTAACTAATCAGGCTTTTCTTGTGCAGTTTAAATCTCCTTCCTACAACCTTCTGCCTTCTCTGAAGTCCTTGTTCCAGTTCTTTCTTTCTTCCTTTCCTTGCTGTTTCTCTTTACTTCACTATTTTTTGTTCCCTTACCTTGCTGCTGGAAGCTCTCATATACCTCTACCTTTCAGTTTTCTTCTTGTTTATTTTTGCACTAAACATTCATTTGAGTTTTATTCTCAAATATTCTAAATTTCTTTTTATTCTAACTTCACAATAAGGGCTTTCATTTCTCTTTCTCCTTTGCTCTTGCAACTCTGACAAATCTACTTCATTATTTCTTTCCAATGATTTTCCTTTCATTCCTGAAATCTTCCCGAGTTTCATTAGTTCTTTACTTACACTTTGTCTTAATAATCTGAATTTAATAATCTGATTTTTAAAATCTGATTTTAATTCTCTGATTTTAACAGATTATACTGTTTGATGTGACTAAGCAAAACCTTCTCAGAAAAACAAAGTGCCTGTGAATCTAGATGCACACTATAGCTTTATTATGAAAACACACACAGTTCTTTCTTTGTTACTGCTTTTTTCAAATCTCTCTCTCTATTGGTAAACGATAGCACAGCTATGTACACCTTTCTGGGGTTTCTTTTTGAAGATAAGAATAAAAAATAGTTAGTTTTCAGTTGTCCTGATCTGGAAACTTACGGTTTCCTTATTTGTTTTTAATAAAGCAATATTTATTGTTTTTTCCTTTCTGCTACACACACATATATATTTGAGTGAAATAATATATCCACTTAACTGAAGCCCTCTGTCACTACCAGGCAAAAAATCTAAAACTAGCGGAGTTGCATGTTATTTAAATATGAGCAGTATCTTCCCTGGTGACAATGCCATTTTTAAAATAAAACAATAGTCTCAGAAGAATACTGAACACTGAGGAAATGTTACAATACAAAATAAACCTACTTTAGCAGGTAAGACTGCAAGAAAAATAACAGGAAAAAAAGCTCCTTAAGTTACAATGAAATTCATAGAGTTAAATGAATAGCTAGACAACTGTATTATCACTTGTGGGCCAAATGGTGTTCAGAACTACTCTAACATGAATTGGAGTTAATCCCAAATTAGTTCAAGAGAGTAACTGCATTAAAAATTTAACAAAACAAAATCAAACCATCATAATTCTTTGGATTATTAATGTATTTCTTTTTTACCATAATATGTTGCAATGAGTTCCTCCCCAAATTTTTCACTCATAACTTCATGTTTTTTATTTTTCTGAAATGCCAAGAAAGACTGGATTCCCTGTCCTCGCTCAAATTTGAGGACTCTCAGGAGTTCAGATGTTGTCTCCAATGCAGACATTGTGTTCTGTTTCAGCTTCCCCCCAAAAAACCCAAGTACAACTTGCATACATACAGAACTGCAGCTTACTAAGTTTTAAAAAAATGTCTTAAAAATAGCCAAACCCTTCTGTTTCTCATTAAAAACTAATTCTAATGCAGTTATTCTTTGCAGTTATTCCTTTTTCAGCCAGTGTGCTCTTACTGAAAGCATATGGCTGGGAAATATTAATTATTGAAAGTTTCATAGAAAATACATTCTCCACCAAGAGTAGAAATAGACCAGGGACATAGACCCATTATCCAGTCTCAAACACAGACCAGTTGTCCTGAATGTACCTTAAGTCTTAGGAAAATTTTTCATGGTACTTCCTAGGAATAATTTCCCACTTTTAGTGGTATCTCAAGTACTTCTCTTAGGAGTAGACGTGATATCTGCAAATATGATGGTCTCAGATAAATTTAATTGTCTACAGTACTAACGTCTAAGCTAGTCCCTCTAAGATTCCGTTAAAATCAAGAGACAAATAAATACATTTTAGAGTGATGTAATTAAGATTACCCACACAGGAGGAAGTTAATTCTGCTCTGAAGCTAGGCATATTCAGTTGGCAAGATGAATCCCATGTAAAAATATTTGATGAACATATCTAAGCTTTTTTTTGTTTGTTTGTTTCTGGATTTTAGCATCTGTGTTCCTGTTATCTGAAAGTCTAGTAAATAGTATCCCTTTGCTTTTCTTTGGATCCATTTAGCAGCTATGTTTTCAAGGTGATAGAGTTAAAATTATTGAGTTGAATTCTGAGAAATATTTATGCAAACAATAATGAACCTTTAGACCCATTTTTAAATATAACCGAGGCTCTAGCACTGAACTCAGAGATGTAGCAGTATCAGTATAGGAATTCCAGTGTAAATCTTATTTTTCCTATATATTGAAAAATGTTGCACAAATGCTTGCTTGGCATGATGTCAGATATCAGACTATTTCAATTACTCTGTATCAGAGTCTGAAATCATAAGATTAAAAAAAAAAAAAACAACCTGTGAGTCTGTAATAGCAAACCTGTTTATTTAAAAATAAACTTTCCCACAAACAAGCCCACTGATTAATGACATTTGCAGACAATATACCTACTATAAGTCTTATATATAAATATGTATCTTAGAACACCTTTTTTACATTCTTTGTTGTATCAAATACTTTGTTGTATCAGTTATGCTTCTAATTTTTATTCTTTTGACAATTTCTGCATTGCAGACAGTTTATTTCTTAAATCTTTGCAATATAAGTTTTAGAGTAATTAACTTTTGAGAGCTCTAGAGTGATCACAAATATGAACAGAATTAAGAGAAAAATATGTTTCCACTTACAATTTTTTGTGTTTTAGCACAACCACCATTGTGTTTGACACACTTGAGTTAGATGGAAAATCAGTTGTTTCTATAGCTACTATGATTTCTGAGTGATACTGTAAGAAATACTGTGTTCTCATTTTATACCAAAGGGATTGTTTTAACGAAAGTGTAGTCATGTAGGACAGTGTATCAGCATGAAAAGTGTTACGATGTATTACACAGAATCACTTTTATAAACAGACAAACAAACCAACCCAAAGCCAAAGAGCAAAAAAACCAACCAATAAACTTAACATAACACGCCTGTATTTAATTTTGCAATAAGATGAGCATCCAGGAGACCAAACATCAATATATGAAACTGATTGGCAAAATAGTCCAGTTCATTGAAAAGAATTACTGATTGCAGTGTGTGAACAGTGAAAAAGGATTTTTACTGTCTGCACAAAAGTTGTTCAGATATTCATCATTTATTTAAAGAATTTCTAACAGTAATAGAAAAGAGGCTTGTCTGCCTCTGAAAAAAATAATCCAAAATGGCAAACAAGGATAAATCTTGGTACTTCAATTTTTTAATGATGCAAATTATTTTCATTTTACCAGTGAAAATTGAAATATGCACTCTGTCTGTCTATCTTTGTATCTACATATGCAAACGTTTATATAAACTCCAAAAAATCCAGGGAATGGGTACTCAAATATTTTGCTTGTTAGTAAATGACAATCTATCTCAGGTTTCTATAAACAATATTATTAAAAATATAACTCTCCCGTATAAACTCTATTACGACATTTACAGGAAAAGAAGCCTTTTAAATTTTTAAAATATTCCTGTACTGGTGTAGTTTTAGTTAAGCTGTCCAGTCGTTTCTTTTTAGCCACAAGCGTAGCTTTCATAGCTCTGCAGTAGCCTTAACATAAAGAATCACTGATTCTGACTTTAACCTTGGGACACAACTGCTATATAAGTATTAAGGATTGTAGTAGACATGAAGGAGAACAGAAAAAAAAAATCCAAGGATTCCTACTTCCTTCAAATATCTGGAGGTTATGTACTTCAAAATTCACAGCGCACAAGAGAGTAGAAAATCTGATGTGGAGATATTCTACTGTGAAGAAGAGGGATGAAGTGGATTTGTGTTGCTTGCAAAAGAAGAAATGTTGCTTTCTCTTTTGCAGGCTTGCAGAGAACAGGAAAATTTTGAAAGAAGATGCAGCTGCTATTACAGGTAATTCCTTTCTGCATGTGGGAAGCACAATAAAGGCACTTTGCTTCCGAAGTCTGACATTTTCTAATGTAACTCAATATTCTGACAACAAATCTCTCCATCACTGTGGTTGATAATAAAAGTATAACTTATCCTTGTACAGAAAACATAACATCATTGTCATATATTATTTTTTCTCTCCCTTTCCTCTTTCAGAATATTTTTTGTATGTAACTAAAAAGCATTGAGAGACAGAAAAGTTTTGCCTGTTGTTTTCACATTTCCCAGACTATTTTATTTTCACTATATTTTTCTGCAAAAGTCCAGTGATAGAAAATAAAAACCTTTGGAATTACACCTCATGGTAAGTAAAGCAATATATGGAATGAGTCCCAGGCTTTTGCAGGTAGCCATGCCATTTGATACTGAGAAAGAAAAAACATTAATAACCCATATCTAACATTTTGTTATTGAGGTATTTTGCTTCACTAATCAGGCTTCACTAACAATGTAACCAAAAAACCATATCTTTCATTGTGTTCCCTTAGTGTGCCTTTAAAGAAATAAACACTAGCTACTCTCCACAACAAAGAAAAATTTGTAATACTCACACAGATATTTTTTTCTATTTGGTTGTTGAATAAAAGGATTAGTGTAACTTGTCTGTATTAAGTTTAAGTTTACTGAAAAAAATGCTAGTACTTAAACGCTTGGATTTTTGATAAAAAACTAAAAAATATTGACTGTGAGTGACTTGATTTTTCTGAGACAAGAGGTCTTTACTAATATATAGTAAAGATATATACCTGTATACCTGAATAATGTCATTTTTTATGCAAATGTGCATATGAATCAAATGACAATGATTACAATAATATTCCTCTAATTCTGAGAGAGGAAGAGAATGATTTGGCTTATTGACCTATTTAATTTTGATATTGTGTTAACAGTTTGTTAAAACAAATGTGCAGTGAATAATTTCTATGAGTGTATTTGCCTTGAATTATTTTAGCAGGTAGTCCTTGTAAAAAACCAAAGTAAAAAAGACAGACTTAAAAAGATCTGCATCTCAAGAATATGTCTGCTACACTGACAGTTTATAAATGCAAAGGACTTTCAGACCTTATAAAACTACTCCATGGTTACTGTCCATAATAATCTACGCAACATGTTACAATTTTTATCTGGTGAAAAGATTTATTCTCTTGAATAACCCAGAAGTTTTACCTCTTGTTGCTCCTGATTTCTCTGAAGACGTACATGGGAAAACCTCAGCAGATTAAGAAGGAAAACAACATAGTGGTGCCATTTTCCTATGTATCTCTTTCCCCAGTTTTCATTTTGCTTCCTGATATTTGCTCTTGACTGTCAGGTAGAGCTGATATGGTTTTCTTTGATTTAAATTTTATGAGTAAACCAGTTTTTCTTTGTACATATTTCTTATTTGATATCATTGGCAATGAAAAGCAGATAAACAACCTCCAGGGCATCAAAAATATTTGTACAGTTGTCCAAAATTTAATGATGTTTGATTGCAAAGAAATATTTTTTAGTGGATGTTTTGCTATTGACTTCTGTTAGGTATAGTTTTATAATACCATTTTAAAAGTTTTGCTGAGATTTAGAGTTTTCTCTTGTGGTTATTTTTCAGACAAGAGTCATTATTTCTTGGTGTTACTGTCAGAATGTCATCTTCATTAACATAAGGGAATTCCTTACCTTCACAATTTTATTTCTGTTAGGTTTAGCCTCAATGTATGTCTCATGATTAAACAACTGATCTCCTAAGTGTTTTTCAGGTATGAATTTTACTAATGAGATGCAGCAACCCTATGTGGTAGGGGACGGTATTCCCCATACCAAAATCTGTACTACTTTTAAAGATAGTCCTAAAATCATCCCAATTTTACCATCATAAAGAGTTAGTAAAGGCTGCTGTTCTGAGGGGAAAATTTTTGCTTATTTGATAGGATGGGATATTAATCAGCAGAATGCATTAATTCAGTCTGTACCTTTTGTGTTCTGTTTAGCATCCAAAAGCATTGATGCATGCGAATGAATTCTGGAAGCATGACTTTTGTTCTTTATTACCTTTCTCAGGAAATAGCTGAGCTTCTTTTCATGTCCCCTGCGTATTGACAAGATTCCTTTAACAAAAAAGAAACATGGAAAAGATCAGATGAATTTAAGATGCTTCTATTAATAATTTTTTCCTTTATTTTACAATCTGTAACAAAGAACTTTAACAAAGAGTTTGTATCCTTTCTTGTCTGTAATTTGGACTGGTGCTGTTCATGCACTTAGATACACAGCAGCTTTCCCTTTTCTGATTCAGAAAGGAGTTGTCATTGTCTTGTCCATGAGCTGAAAAAAAGGAGTTTTGAGGAAACTGCTTCAAAAGTACATGCATTTTTAGGAAAAATAATGCTGTCTAATTATGATCTGCTGTTTCCATCGCAACCTGGTACTGTCTGCTTGCACACACACATACACACACACACACACACACACATTGTATCTCTCTCAATGCATATTTAATGACACGTAAAATCATGAATCTTTACCCCTGCTTCCACATGGAAATTTGTCCTCTTGACACAAGAAAATCACTTCTGGATTATTTTATGATATGTATAGGCTAGCAAGAGTCCATTCTCCATTAGAGGAAAGACTATGCACCTTGTCTTGTCAAGCAAAAAACTTTCTGTTTGACAGGATTTAAGGACAGTAAAGGTAATTTAAATGTCAATGAAGTAAAAATACTAAAACTTCATTCAATTTTGTTTTGTTTGCAATTTCAAAACAGTGAAAAAACATGTTATTACAATAGGGAATCAAGCATAAAAAAAAACCATTAAGCAATATAAGACGAAAATATTCATTATTCATTAATAGTCTTATTTTGTAACTGACTAACGTTAAAATGATCATTCTTCTGTTGTTGGAAGTCAGACAGAATTAAGGACACACACAACTTAAAACAAAGAAAACCAACCAAACACGCACAAACAACACAACTTTTAAACTACTTAGAGATCATCCCAAAAAAAGATTTCACAACAATCTTATGGACAAGAATCTTACGCAAAGAAACATGATAAAGAGGTGAATGAATGCCAATATCTACAGCTTCACCTAGTGAAGTACTAACACAGGTGTATGTACTCCCTGCCTTTGTTCTGTCAACCAGCCAAGGACATTCTGAAATTCATCCTTCAGTCTGGTGCACTGCACCTCCCTTTCCTGCACTTACACCAATCCTTGGACAAGACAGTGTACCCGCTGTAAACTCAGCCTGGTACATGCATATTTTTTCAATTAAATTCAGTTAAGAAAGATGCCATACCACTGTTGTTGAAACAAAATGTACCATGTGCTTCAGAAGAGTAAATAGAAGTTGTTCTTTTTTTTGACATACAGTGAAAAAAATGTAAATTTGATAAGGGAGACTAGTCCTTACCAAAGACACATTGCTATGTATGTATACATGTATATATGGGTATGTATATATATTGCTGTGAGAAAAGAGGAAAACAAGTTTTGCACTTGGTATTTTTAACGTATCTGAAAATCAAACAAATTTGACAAACAACTTATTTAATCTTTGCAGTGGTTTTTGAATGTAGAAGTTTAGTACAAGGGCTGAATTGCTTTGTTCAGTTCAGAATCCAGGCCAGAACCCTGTGAATTGTGATTGCTTAAATTGAAGGAGGAACTTGAAAAAATCAGAATAATATTAATCTCATGAAAAATATACAAACTTGATATATCTTTTTAATGGTTGCTTTTTTGGTTTTCATTTGGGGAATTCAACTGTTACTTTGTTATTTTAATTGTTTCTGCAATATCACCTTACACTGAAGAGAAACATTTTTTAAGTTTGTTTTTCATTTGAAAAGTACTCAAAGTTTGAAAACTAGCTATCAAGTAACAGAACTTAGAATTCAGAAAGAAAATATCTCACACTATTTATTTATACATCTCAACCCAATATAGTGATATATCTTCTGTTATGTTTTTTCTTATATTGACATGTCTGAACAGATGGAACAGCTAAATTTCCAAATGGGTAAGTCCTCTAAATTTGGAAACAATAAAAAGCATTATTTTTTGCAAGGATATTGGTTTTTTTTACACAGACTCTAATGAACTGAACTGTTAATGCATTCTGGACTTGATTGGCTGCCAAGGTCAAAGCATCAGTATCATCAAGATGGTTTAGCTCAGCAACCATAGAATGTGTTAGGGAGGCTGTGTCAGTCTGGCGTTAAAAAGAAATGCCTCAACTGGTAAAATATTCTCAAAGTAGCACTTACTTAAATAGAACCTTTTAAAGACAAAAATAAGTAAAAAATAATAGGTCTGAGAACCACCCCTTCAAGTCTATTTCCAAAAATCTAGGAAAATGGAAGTGCAGTCAACATTAATGACAGGACTGACCAACTTTTCAAGAAAAGATGACCGCATGTAAAATCCTACATATAGGGGCCACCCCACATGGATCAGGCAGGGTCATTCTTAGAAAAACTAAAGTTGTTGGGCCAAAAATTTGACAATTAAAAAAAAATATAAGAAATTCACCTGTTGATTATATTCCCCACACTTAAAATAGAGAGTCATATAATCCACTACCTGCTGTCCCTCCACCCCTGTTGCAGAGAAACAACAACAATCTCTCTGTCCTGCTTGAATTCCATGATGGTATTCTCCTGCCAGATGCCCAAGAAAGCATAGAGAAGACTCTGGACACGCATCCAGGTAGATAATGCTGGCTTGTAAAAGAAATGTAACTGGATATTTGTTCTCCTGTATTCTGTAAGAATTTTGTTTGTGTTGTTAGTTAGTGATGATATATTAGTCATCATATGGTGCATGGAAACACACAGGAAGGATTTTACAGTAACATTTTTGGCTCTCCTCTACTTTTATGAGCACTAGAAATGAATCAATCCATCCTTGAGTATTTCTGTCTCTGACTGAGGAGTGTTATTTAATGTCCAAGTTGAATATGTTTGTAAGCTGCTTGAATAGTCACAGACCTCCAGATATCATGGTGATGAAGACAACATAAAAGATGAATTGTTGTTACAATGCATATACATTGATTTATAATAATAATTGCTAGTGGAAGTCAGCACACCACTGTATATTGCCTTTTATTGAACTTTTTATTTTATGCTTGCATATACATAGGCACTTCTATATATGCAATATATTATTTAGCCTTTCCAAAGACCGGCATTTGGTCTTATGCAATTGCATGAAGAACAGGTTTTTATTACTTTTCCAGATGTTATTAGACAACAGATTTTCTTTGACTGGTAGCTTAATCATATAACTCAGGTATGCACCCTGACTTATATGTTAAGTACATTCCCATCTGTGGACATCAATTCAGTTCTAAATGTTAATACCTACAGTCCATACCTACAGTGACTCTAATACTATAGACATTTTCGTAACAGCATAATAGCTAGAGATCATCTAAGAAATTTGCTTATGCTGAAACCATGTAAAGTCAAGCTGATAGCTGCCACTCTTGTTCACCAGAGGAATGGCATAAGTAAAGAAAGCACATGGTCCTGGGGTTATGGATCAGTGTTTCTTCTTTTACGCCCACGTAATTTATTCCTCTTCACCTTCCACCCTTCTAAAACTAAGGTGCTCAAATTATTTGTCTTTTTTTGTCATTGTCTCTCTACAGTTTAAGGTAATCTTTTTGCATTGTTGTGGATTGAAAACAAAGGAATTGTGTGAAAAGATATCTGCTGTAAATTCATATCTCAATGAAAGACTATTTTTTATTTCAGAGTTAATGACAGTACACAAAGCACGGTGCATGAAAGACAATTTTAGAAATATATGTACACTCATGCTTTGAAAAAATTTTCCATTATGATTCTGAAAGAGTTGCAAGTGGATTAACTAAGTATAGAAGTATACAGCAAGCTAAACAGACTAATGTCATCTGAAAAAGATTAATAGACGTCTTTCATTGCAGCATATTCCCTCATACTCTGTTGCAGAAAGTCAAACCTCACAATATTTTCCTCTGGCTCAGGGATATTGTTTTCTAGTTTGGTTCAGCTTGTTTATTTGTCTGAAATATTTCACTGCAGTTACAAAAATGCAAGCCTTTCTGAGTTGTGTTCTCTAGAAGGAAAGTATACTGATAAAGTTTAGTTATCTACAGAGTTGAAGTAATAGTTATACGTATCATTTACATTATATTATTTACACTTCTAAATAGATAGTAATATTTAATTTGAAAACATGACAAACCCTCCTTATCTATATAAATTATACCTGGAATTAAAGCAGAACATATTGTGAAGAACATATCGCAGTCTAAAGGCTCCAGATATTAGTATTCATTGAACAGATATACACAAAGTCCTTGACTGTGAAATATTTAGAAAGCTTTATTAATACCCACAATTGAATACAGTAACTACCATCATGTCAACATAATGAATCAAGATGTTAACAGTTCTTTTGTTTACCCTCCAACCATCTGGAATATTTAGCAAATTCAGGCACTCAAAAGGAGGAAGCAGCATGCTCAGTTGCTACTGTCCCTTTCAGCTGGACAGCTTCTTTAACACAGCTATTAGCCTGAATGTTCTCCATATGGAGTGGCACAGTCCACCGAGAACATATAAATTATTTAGAAAATTCTTCCTTTCTCATTAGTTCTACATTAAAAAGTAGTTCATTTAGACAATTACATTGCACATGACATTAACATTTTGAAGTATGTTGGAGATGACAACATTGAATTAATCAGTCTATTTTACCTGGCACACAGAAATGTAACACTATTAGCACATGCCATTCTGTAGATATTGTAGCAAGTTGTAAGTTGGAAATGAGGCAGTAAAAGCAAACATTCAGGAAGATTAAAAAAAAAAATTTGAGAACCATATTTAAGAACCTCTTGTAGGTAATTTGATAATTGTATTTGGTTTGATTAGAGGAAACACATGTTACCTTCTTTGGACCAGCTGCAAATTTTAAAGCAGATGAATTTTTTAATCCTAGATCACAATAAAAATGGAAGTAAAACTCTCATACAACTGCTAAAACAAATTTATAAGAAATTTGTAGCAAAGAAACCTAAAAATACAGATCATATACGATCAGTGGTCACTTATGGCAAGCATTTTTTTAATTTCCTTGGTATAATCTGGTTGAGAAAAAAATTGGAAATGCAGCTATTGGTTAACTATCAGCACAGGGAAAACATTTGTATTGAACTTCTAACTATTTTTGTGTATCCAACATCCCCTTGTTCAAATAGGTTAATGAAAATGATCATATTATGGCAGAAATTGAATGAATTAACTGATGATATCAATTGGACATTATATCGTTAATAAAACAGACAGGAAAATAGCAAACTTTAATTAAATTGATTTACATGTACATGATTCCTCTTCAACTTGACCAAAACAAGACAAAAATTGCAAGTAGATTCCATGTGCATAGGTACTGATCAATTAGAGGACATCATTATGCTCTCTAATTCCTTTTCACTTTTTATGTCCTAAAAATTTTATGTCAAATTATTCTGCTTAAGTCTAAAATTATTCTTAAATTCTCCCAGAAGGTGCATAGGACATTACAATGTGTTAAAAAAAGTAACAAAAGAGTTGTCTCAAATAATTGATACTACTTCAGGTAAACTAAAGAAAAATCAAGAGTTGAATGAATTTCAAAAAATTTCTGTTGCTTAGGTAACAGAACCATGCCATGGAAAAGATAACCTAAGGTCTTGCTTCAAACAGAAGGCTGGGACAGAAAGTCCTCCAAGGTCCCTTCGAAACTAAAGTTTTCTATAATTTTCTGAAAGCAGCCTGTTTTAAAATTATCTCTATGTTTCCTAGTATATTCATGCGTAGGAACCAAAGCTCTACCAGTTCTCCATGTGTTATTTACTTCCTTTATATCTTAGTTAATAATACTACTTTGTATTTTATTTCTGGCAACTAAGAATGGCTCCCACTTCCACTTTTAATTTTAATTTATAGAGGAATGGTGTGTGACTTGCCAAAAGATTTTACGAGGAAGTCACCCCTTCCATCTAGTTCAAAAGTAGAACAAGGGCAGAACTGTGTTGCAATCCATTCTGTCATTTCCATATGTAGGTAACCTGTAATCGTTTAGACTTCCTTCTATTGTTATATTTTCTATTTTTTTAATTTATATTTTGTGAGTTTCTTTCTGCTTTTTAAAGTACACAGTGAACTTAGAATACTATTTTAAGTACAGAGCAAACTAATTTTGTACCGAAGATGTAAAACAAAATTAATCATATTTTGTTTACACGTATAGGTATTTATTCAGTTGTGATGGATTTCATCAGTTTCAGAATTAATAAAAAGTCTTTCAAGACTTTTAAAAGTTTTGCATAACTGTAATCAACAGAATGATGAAGACAGCAATAGGTAATTTGACAAAAATAATTTATAAAATGTAGCTAACTCATGCTGGAGTAAATCTTCAATTATTTTTGTTAGATAACATTGCACAGATTCTTATTTATAGCTATAATGTACAAGCTTTCAAAAAGGAAATTAAAATCTTTCTTAGTTTTAGTCAATCTTTGTCAAATAAAGCAATGAGTTAACTGAATTTTTGCCCCAAAAGTCATCTCTTAATGAATAGCATTTTCTGATTTTTCATAAATGCCTCTGGATATTTCATTCTAAAAGTTCTATTGCTCTACATTAAGCTCCAAGACAACCCATGTCCTCATATATTCACCATATATAGTACATAAAAAATTAGTATAGATGTGCAGATTATCACTGATGACAGAACACTTTTTGCATCTCAGATGAGAGATGTACAGGATGAAGGAAGTTTAGGGATAGATGGATCGAATATGGGTAGGCCATTTTTAATTTTTTTCAAGTGGTACGGAAGTCACAGGTTGCTTCTTTTTGCATTTTCTGATTCATAGAAGATAAGTTCCTCACATTTGCATTGACATTTGAAAACTTTCATATGTGAAGGTAGCTGGTTTTTTCTATTCTGCTGTTTTCCTTCTGCTTGTATGAATGAAGGGGATGAATCTGGTCTTTTAGCAAACAATGTATACCTTGCAGGAATACATAATATGTAACAGAGATTTGCAGATATTCTCTTTGGATTTTTGTCATCTTTAAATGGATGCTTTAGGGGATTTTTTTATACGTCATTGTTTTTAGATCTTTCAGCAACTGCATCTGAAGTAAACAATTGGTATCTGACTTATAATTCTGTATCATGCCAAATAAAACCAGGATAACTATTCTGTCAGAGTGACTCCTAGAGGACCATGGGAAATTTTAATAATACAATTCCCTCTATGCACATAAAAGTAGCATATGTTTTGTTTCCAACAGTTGGAAATATAGCTGAGAATATTTTTATTCAAATAATCATCTGACACAATGTTCTGTTCAAAATCTACTATCTTGATGAATAAGATAAAACATAGATTTAATGTCCAGATCATGAAGATGCACTAAAAATACATTTTAGCGTTCTCCTTATGCTGCCAAATCAGCATGAAAACTCATTGGTTTTGCTGTGTTGCTTGTATTTTGTCAGCAGACTGTTTAATAAACATAGTCTCAACACTCATAAACATTCCTGGTTTCCAGACTTAGAGAGGGATTCATCTGATGCTGTAGATATTTACATATGGGAAAATTCCCAGGATCACATCTAGAATTCCTGGGCAGGGGGAAAAAGTAATTTTCACTTGATAAAAAGTATATGTATACTGTGCTAGGGAGTCCACCCTAAAAATAACCATGTTTCTCCACTGACAAGAAAGGTTAGATGAAAAAGGTAGCAGAGTATACACATTTGGGAAATATCAAGTTAAATGAGATTAAGCTATCAGGTTTTTTTCCTAAACTAGAGAAACCATTTTTTTAACCCTTCGAATCTTTACATAGGTTGTATATCCTTATGCAAACATGACACTAATTAGAGTAGAGAAGTCTTACATTAACTAAGAACTATATGGAGGTGGATTCTTTGAGTATATTATTGGGATACTGATGTGTGCCTTTGGGAAGATGTAACATTTTTCTCAGCATAATGTAGGATTTGACAAACTACTATAGTCTTCAATCAGAATTACTAATAGGAAAAGACAGCTGAACATATGAGATACGTTGCTAACATACTCTGAAACTTACTGAATTCGAAACTATTCAGGACCCAAAAGAAGAAAAGTTGTCACAGGGAAGGAACAATGTGAGAGAGGTGTGTGTGAATGTCTGTGTGTGTCCATGTATGGAGCACATTATGTAGACAAGCTAGACTTTATTTACATAACAATTTCTTTATTTAGTCACAGTAGTTTATCTCCCTTTTCATTGTTTAAAATTCTCCACTCTGTATTTTGATGTAGGCAAGTTGGTAGTTTATTGCACTTGTATACTTTTGATACATTTAGATTATTTGGTCTTCTGCTTTTTCTTCAAATAGCATTTATGTAAGACAGAGCTTTCTAAACATTTTTTACCTTGCATTTAATTTCCTTGTGATTTCTGTTGCTATTTCTTGAGTTTAGTTATGATTGTGTCTTTAAGATCAATGCTTTATGTTTACAAATATTCCTTCTCCTCATTTTAAGGTTCATAAATTCCACAGTTGCTCTTATTGAAGTTGCCTTCTGCCTTCAAATTTTCCACTAACTCATTCCTGCTAGCAATAAAAAGATTTAAAAAAAAAAAAAAAGAGAGAGAGAGGAGATAGTTTATTTCTCTTGTTTTTCTTTTCCAACAATTTTTTTTTCTAATTTTTGTAACCCATAACAGGTGATCCTTGCTATATCCTTAATATATCTTTGAAATATCTAGGTCAAATTACTTATATTTTTCTGTTGTTGAAAGTGATAGAATTTGATTGTTCTAGACTTCACTGTTTTAGTCATCTTTTACATAAACCATTGTAACAACTAAATTGTTATTGCCACAAGTACCATCCAACACCATCAGCTGTGCTAAACTTTCTGTAAATATGTCCTTCTTTCTATGTATGACAGGGCAAAGCCTTAAATCTCTCACGTTTTTGGTCCATCTGGTATGTTTATGTAACTTCAGTGAACTTAATGAGAAACCTGAAAGAGAAAAACTCTCAGGATTACTATCTGGAAATAAATGAATCTTCTCTGTAAGGGGTGTAAAACCTCAGTGAAACCTACATATTTTGGACAAGTTTGTATACTTTTCAGGATTGGGACTGTGAAACTCAAGGTCTTATAGAAATGAAGCTTCTACAAAGATGTAAATACCAGCCACATGTAACAATTATGTAAGCACTATATTTTTTCAATATGAATCTACACATGAATCATTTATGAAGTCTAAAAACCAATATCATCTCTTGAAGGGATTTGACAACCATAATTGTTGTGATGCAAGAGTCAGTTTTTAAAATTTGTTCCATATTCAAGGAAGTACTAAATGTTCAAATTGTCTGTACAGACTGAAAGTTCCTTGAAGTTGACACTTTAAATGTTGCATACTTTATTAGCATAAACTAGGGATAATGCTTCTATCTTATGTCATGCAAATAAAAAATGTGCTACTTGCAGTCAGTTCCTTATTGTTCAATCTTGTGTTGTAACCAAAAAAAGAAAGAAAATTCTTGCAAATTGTAAACGGAGGTATTTATTGGGTGGAATTATTTCTTATGTCTCACAATTG